>VZTY01000750.1:0-109745 GCA_013400935.1 Turnix velox | reverse complement strand
CAGAGTGTCACACCCCAACCAACAAATGCCTCTCTGTGATTTATCACCCTCTGCTTCCTGGCACATGAGGCAGTCCAACATCTGCTTGTGACTAGTGCCCTGTCTGGGCTGGAGGTTCCATTACTCCCACCATGGCTGAAAGCTCTGAGAACCAAAAATTGTATCAGGGAGCAAACCAACATGTGCTTTCCTGGAGCAGGGCTCAAGTCTTCCCAGAAAGCAAGCAGGGAGCAACTTCCAGCAACACTTATCTAAAAACACAATCTATTTAATTCCTGGTTATAATGTTCTATGACCCTACATCTTGGTGACTCCTGTGATGTGACCTACAAACTATGCAGAAGTGTTTTGTTAAAGAAAGTGCATTTTTATTCTCTTCATCTTTAAGAATTTGAGGAGCTTCCCATTCTTCTCTCACTGCATGCAAATTGCTTGAATAACAGCAGGGTTAGATCAGAGTGCCCACTCTCACGGCTCAACTCAGGCATCTTAATTATCATGAAATCTAAATTTAAGATGATGATGAGCAATTCAGAGAACTGCCAAAGGCTCAGAGCTTGACTCCCAACACTGGAGAAAAATAATCCCTGGTTCCATGCAGGAAACATGTAACAGACAGACCACATAATTGCAAATCAATCAGAAGAGGCAAAAAAAAAAAAATCAACCTTTAATAAATATTACAGAGCTAGTAAATCTTGAGGGTGCAACAATTCCTGATGGAGCTACTAAAGACGTTTCAGAATGTTTATCTGTAGGCAGCTATCCAAATGGGAACTCAAGAGACACCTCTCTGAGAACTTCTAGAATTATCCTATGCAAAAAGCAAATATGCCAGTACACTTCTACTCTGTTCCAGAATGCAATTACTAGGAGTTTATGGTCCTGGTGTGACATGGCAGGTCCTGGAACACAGGGAAATTTCAAGACTGTTACATACACAATGCCAGAAGAAAAGCAGTATCACCACTAGTCTGAGGACCTGAAATTATTTTCCAAGTCAAGAACTGACTGACAATGCTGAGATCTCTAGTCCAACACATAATAGCCTGGGAAGAGCAGACCAGTAGCTAAGGTTATGATTAATGTATCTGAACTCCAAACAGAAACCACTCTTCTGATGAAATATTTCTCACTGAGGAATCCTTTATAGCTCAGGGTGTGTTATTCTTCATTTCACATTTTGTTTTAGCATGCTTTCTCAGACTGCCTTCCTGACCTAAAAGAGACACTTAAGAATATCAAGCCCTAAATCTGCAAAAGATGAGAGGTATAATATAAACTGAAAAGTAGACTTGTGATACATTAATAAGAGTCAAAATCACAGAATGGTTTGGGTCAGAAGGGATTCTGGTTCAAACTCCCTGCCATGACAGCTCCCATTGGACCAGGGTGCTCAAAGCCCCATTCAGCCTCATCTTGAACACCTCCAGGGATGGGGGACCCACAGCATTTCCAGACAATATGGTCCAGTGTCTCAGCACTATACAGCTTTATCTTTGCTTTTAAATGTTGAAGCTCCAGTCCTACTCACATGTTGATAATGTTATGTGTACTGCTCAAACATCACGCTTCACCCAATGTCAGGTCTGGTCTAAAATGTAGGAGTTTACTTTAAACTAGATAATGAAATTCCCTGTATTGCTAACAGATGGAGGCAATCACCTTCTCAAAGCAATCCAGTCCATCTTACATTAGGTGTCCTGGATTCTTGTCATGACCTATTCTTTGAAGGCATCCACCTCTTTCCATTGCATGGAAAAGCAAAACTTCACCAGACAGCGAAGTCAAATTAAGAGTCTACTGTTGCCAAGAAGGAGAGGTTTTGATTTCTCCCCCTTCTCTCCTGCTTTTGCCTCCTTCTGATCCTTATTTCCCTTATTTCTCTACTTTTAGCTGCCTCCATTCCCACACCTTTCAATTGGATCTCTCTCCTCTTGTCAAGTTAAAAGTCAAAATCCAAGCTGTGACTTTTTTGCCTTTTCAGTTTTCTGACATTGAATGGACTCATTTATCAAAGAAACAGCAAAAGCAAGAAGCCAGGTTTGCCTTGTTTCAGTAGTGAAGAGCTTATGGTTCAACTCAAATCATGTCATGAACCACATGGTTAAGCATCCCTGTACACTGAGTTACTTACATGCTCACAGAATAGAGGTAATGAGTCAAAAATCTAAACAAACTTCCCTTTCTCCTCCTCCACACCATCAATTAAGCATTAATAACATTCAGGGAAAAAAAACCCCACAACTATTTTGAAGACAAACACACAGCTCATGAAGGGCTAAGCCTCAAGCACAAAAGAACCTTTGTTAAAACAAAGTCAGACACATATGAACAGCAGTAAAAATCACCTATGTGCAAGTATTAACATCTGGACTTAAAAACAACCCTGGCGGATGTATTAAGGGGAAGGAGACCCTTCAAAATAATTGAAAATGTGTATCTAAAGGGTTCTTTTTTTTACCTTTTCTTACAATTGTAAGGCTGCTGCAGTTGCTATGTCTATATATAATGCCTATAATAAGACAGGTCAAGGCTCATTCTCTGACCCTGAGGGCAATATGCACAACACAGCTTGTGTCCATATGGTTAAAATTTCTCACTTGCACCCTCCCACACAGCATGGCTTCATTCCTCCTGCTTGCTGGCTCACGCTAGCTCCCAGGCCATGCTTGGACAGGAGCTAGTTAGAGGGAAGAAAGCCAGGGCAAAAAGCAGAGAAAGAATGAAATTGTTTAGATGATGCAGGGCAGTGCTTGAGACCACCCCACCTCCACAGACTTCTGCAGTTTGCATATTGTATACAGAGTTTGACCAGACGTGATCTAAAGTCAGAACCTATGATGCAAAACACTGTGGAATGAAAATAATTTTTTTGGTTTTCTCCCAGCTAATGCATTAGCTCTATAAAGCTATCCTAACAATATATTCCTAGTTAGCACCTACTTATATGCAGTATCTTATATTCTTCCTGGCTGGATCTCATCCTTGCTGGTAAGTAATCTGATTCCTATGTTTTAAGCTACAAAAATGTCATCACCAAGAAGGACTTCCCAATTCCACAAATAAAATTGATTCCCCAGGCAAGGCTGGCTCCCTACTGTGCAGCCATTCAGAAAGGTGTGGGAACACCAACACTCACTCCACACAGTACTCCCCTGTCCTGAGAAAGGTGTGTTGGAGAGGGAAGACTTCATGTGCCTCTCACACAAAAGTCAGAATGAAATATACTGAAAGATGCTCTGTCTGCCTCGTAATGTTAAGTCAAATGCCATGTGGTCTTGAGAAACAGAGCTGTGATGCTTTTCAGGAAACTAGGAAAGGAAAAATGAGCAGTAGCCTTCAGTATGACCACTGTGTGTTCTGGCATTTCATTCATTGCTTGCTTCACCAGAGGATTCATTTGCTGTTAATCTGAACCCTCTCTATTCAGAGTCTCCACATCAGCAGTGTCTTGGGAAAAACAGCATTTCTTGGGACTTTCTCATAATGGGACCACAGAAATGAGGGCAGGAACTAAACTGGAGGAGTGGTTACAGTGTAGTTATCAATGATTTGAGCTATTGGAGCAGGTCCAGAGGAGGGCCACGAAGATGGTCAAAGGGCTGGAGCAACTGCCTTATGAAGACAGGCTGAAGGAGTTGGGGTTGTTCAGCCTGGAAAAGAGAAGGCTCAGAGGGGACCTCATGGTAACTTATCAGTACCTGACGGGGTCCTACAGAAAGGCAGGGGAAGGACTTTTTAATATGATATCGGATGGGAGGACTAGAAATAATGGATCTAAATTGGAGTGGGGTAGATTTAGACTTGACATAAGAAAGCAATTCTTTACAGAGAGGGTGGTGAAGCACTGGAACAGGTTGCCCAGAGAGGTTGTAGATGCCCCCTCTCCGGAGGTGTTCAAGACCAGGCTGGACAAGGCACTGGGCAGCCTGATCTAGTGGGAGGTGTCCCTGACTAGGAAGGACTGCAGGAAACAGGGAGAGAAAAAAGTCAACATGATCTTGAGAGGCTGGGGGCACACACAAGTTCAAGATACCAAAGTCATCCTGAAACAATCCACAAGGCAAATACAGAATGAAAATCAGTGCCCACAGACCAGTCCTGCAGATCACAAGGATGAACATCAGCCAGAGATGTCAAGATGTCAGAACAGAAGATCCAAACTTTTGCTCAACAGTAGAAAACCCTCAGCTAAAGCCCTGGGCCTGGTCTGGGGTTCTTGGTTTCAAGTGAAAGACATAGATCACCAGGTGATAAATGGCAGGAAAAAAGAAGAGCAATAACTTCAGCAATACTGATACTGCCACCATAAACTGCACAAAACTGAGAAGGAACGTGAGCAACGTGAAAAAAGGCTTTAAAAATCAAAGGTTACTAGACAGCAGAAAGAAATTCTCTGTTTCCTATGCTCATTTGGACACATGAGAAATAATGGGCTAAGAGAAATGGCAGCAGGAAAATTTTGATTACTCACTAAGAAAAGATTTTTAATGAAAAGGAAAGAGTGGAAGTTAATTGCCAGAAAAGTCTCTCCTGAACAAATACCTGTCAGGAGTGGTCAGTATCCATCCTGCTTGGTGACAGGAGGGTGGACCAATGAGCTCTTGAAAGGATCTTACAGTTGTAGAAGTAAAGAGTGAAGCATGTGTACAAGAAAATCTTGACAAAAGCAGCCTATGTTAGCAACTATGAATTGCATGCTAGTCATAGGCACAGCATTATTACAAATCACTCTTGGTTTTCCAGTTGTTTTCCTCAAATCTCCAGAACCTTCCAGGCTTGAGTCAGCCTAATTCATACCCAGTTGTGTGTTTGCTCACCAAATCTCCTTGTCTGGATATGACAACTGAGCTTTGATAGTCTCTTGCTCTCCAAGGTGTGAGTGCTAAGGTTTATATTAAGTCATCAAGGCAACAGATTGCCAGCTGACCAGGAGCTCTTACCAAAACATTTTTTAAGCTTACAAGGATGACAGAAAAGCCTAAAAAATTAGGACAGCAGATGAAAAACTCTATCCAGCAGGAACTAAATAGAAGGCAAATCTTTAGATTGCCTATGAGGGTCAGCTACAGAAGCCAAAGACCCAGTGAGCAAAGGACTGGAAGAGGCAATATGTGTTTTCGAGTCCTTAGTCACAACAAAATGTAAACTAGAAATTTAGCCCAAATGGATTCTATCAAACTCCCCCATGGAGACAACCATTACCAGCAAAGAGATGTTTCAAACCTAGAGCACAGCAGAAAAAGAGCACAAAAGACCAACAGACTGTCCAAGTATTAGTAAGGATTTGGGGGATGCACATGTGCAGAGGATTATAGGAAATTCCTTCTAATGCCCAAGAACACAGCTCAGCAGAATCAGACATCCCAGTCCTTGAATATGAGGAAAGCAAAGAACTGAAGCATCACCTCTGCATTATTTCAAATCCCATCCTCTCTCTTCCATGCCTGTGATTTGAAACAGAAAACTTCTCATTAGCATCTGTTATCTGTGAGACAGTTGAATGTTTGATTGCTATTTTCAAGCACTAGGTTGACAGGTTTCATCCTTGAGGAAATGAGTTATTTCTATTTACTTTTTTGCACCTCTGACTTGGAACAACAAACAGTCATTTCTTCATAATAGGATTATGTGACTCCACCACCCACCTCCACATTTTCCCTCTGGTTCCTTGGAGCTGCTCAGCCTATATTTACTTTCCTTCCTCCTTGCTTTTCATTTCAGAAGAGTACATCAGTGTGCTTGGTGATGTATCCTGCCTTGTCTCACCCCTGCCCAATGTGTTTCATACCGTGTAGAGGGATGTGGATGGGAGCTTCCACAGAGCAGTGTTTATAAATCATCATGTAAATGTTTCAGTGAGCCAAAGCCTGAAAGAACCAAGCAATGACCAGCAGTGACCAGCAGTGACCTGATTCTGGCAGTGGGTGTGCTGTTCTAGCAGTGGATGCTGCTTGACACCTAACCCAAATGCATCATAATGGCAAAGTTAAGAGAAGGTGGAAAAAAGGCAGAGTCTTTCTGCAGTCACTGCAACAGAGAGAGAGAGCACTGGAGTTGTGACCACTGGAAATGTTTTTCTAGTGTTACCACATCAGCTGCACAGAAGGAAAACCTTGGAGCAGCAGCTTGGGCTCTGCCTGCCTTTTCTTTGCACTCATTTTATTTCTCACCCTGGGCCTACCACTTTGGGCAGGATTCATGACACAGCAATCAGGCAAAAAGAATTTCACTCCAGGGAGAAAGTGCTTAATGCTAACAAAATTAGTCACACACACACAAAAAAAACACAACAATTTCCTGCCCAGGCACCTCTACTAAATTTCTTCACACCTAAACTAACTTTGACATCTAAGGTTGGCACCCCTGAAGGACCCATCTCCTGAAGCAGGCTCTTACTACACTGACAGCACTGGCTTCATGGCAAAGCCCAGCAGTCACAGCCACTCTCCATCAAAAAAGTGCACACAAGTTGCACAAAGTGCATGCAACTAGGTTGCCCAGAGAGGAGGGTAAAGGCCCTCTACCTGGAGACATTCAAGGTCAGGCTTGGTGAAGCTCTGAGCAGCCTGATCAAGTCCAAGATGTCCCTGCTCGCTGCAGGGGGATTGGACTAGATGACCTTTGAAGGTCCCTTCCAATCCAACACATTCTATGTTTCTAACAGACACCTTCTGCAACCTTCTCACTGAAGCTCAGAAAATAAGAGAAGCTCTTCTCAGCCTCAGCTCAGCCTCAGGAGGGCTTAATTCCCAGATACTGAAAGGACCAGAGAGCCTCACTGAAGGAGATGCCTTCTCCTTCTGGAGAAGCTAGATAGCTGTGCAGTCCTGAACCTGCAAGAGCCATGGAAAAGAACCTTTCACCATGAGGCTTCACCACCACATGAGTGGACTTGAGTTTTGTAGCCCAGTTGAGGAAAGGCCATCCCCATTAGAGCAACCCTGATGGTCCATCCTCCTGCTCTCCTCTCAGGAGCAACAGCAACAACAGTCTAGCTATCCAAGGAAAGAAGCCCACAGCCATATTGTTGCTTCAGTCATCAGCCACACAAGGCAAACACCCACTGGGTTCCTCAAGCAGATGCTGGTCGCAAGGGCAGAAAAATTGCTGGCAGCATGGTATTTAGCTCCTGCAGTCTCCAAACTGCCTTATCTAAAAAAATTTGTTCCCTGCCTATGGCAGGAGGGTTGGAACTCGATGATCTTTAAGGTCCCTTCCAACCTGAACTATTCTATGATTCTATGAAACTGGGAATGGGAGAACTGGTGTCAGGTCCTGGTTGCTGCCTCATACCCACAACAACCTAAGTGCTCATACAGATCATGTTATACATCCCTACTGGCCTCCTGCTCTCTATGCAGGCAGGATAAAAGCATCTCCCTGCACCCTGTGGAGTACCAAAGCCTTTGAGTGACAGTGAGTTTGACCCGTAAATCATGCTCAAAGACAGGCATTTTGCAGCCTTTTCCTTGCAGGTATTTAAAGAAAATGAGTGAAAAAACTTCAAAAAGAACCAAATCTCAATTCAGCCTCTGCTGTGAAGGTTGCAAACTGAAGGACTCTACAGGAAGTCAAAAAGCACCCCAAGAAACAGGAGCTCCTACTGCCCTGCTACATCTGGTACCATTTTTTTCTCTGGCCCCCACTACAGTGTTTGTATGGTTTTCTTGTTCTCCTTTCTCCTTACTTTCATAGTCCCCCAGAGCACCAATCAAAGTTGCATTTCCCTGCTTCTCATCTTCCCCAGCCTCTTCCATTCCTAGAAGCAAAACAAGGACAGATGGACCTGACTGGCTGTAAAAAGCTGTTTTTCACAGTGAAAGCAGTACTTTCCAATAAAGCTGAAGCAGTCTGGCTGCACTGCCTGAGCTTTGCTTCCCTGGGTTAGGGCACATCTGCAGAGATACAGCAGCCTCAGATGGGTGACATAAATAACAAAGAATCCTTCTTAGTAATCAAGCAACTTCAGACTTGCCAAAATAGTAGCTGATACTCCCATTCCAGCTACTGCACTCTTGAAAATACGTTCATCTCTTCAGGCCCCTTTTCTCCCAGAGCTGGTAACTGACCCAACCTCAGCTTTCAACTTTTCTGTTAGTTGACTTGTTTATTACCAAATTGCAAAATAATTATTTTTTTTTTTAAAAAAAGCACTTTTCAAATGTGATTTATGAAGTGTGTCTAAGCAAGCTCATGCACACACATCAAAACACGCAGGGCTGTGTTTCCAGCTGCATGGGGAAAGCAGCAACAGGAATTCTCAGTGCACAATAAACATGACCTGAGCAAACCCTTTCCTTTGCCTGCAAAGCCTCAGGGACAGATCTTTGTGGGCAGCATCGCTTCATTACTTTTCTTTGGGTTGTGAAATGATGCCTTTTTTTCCCCTCACTTTGAAAAACTTTGCTTAAATACAGACACAGACACAACAAAGGCAGCTCCTTAGCCCTTGGTCACTTCAAACTGGGACATCCCTCCATGTCCAAATAGTTCAACAGCCCTAGACTTAAGCTTTGATAAGCATCAGTTTAGGAACACTATGCCCAGAGAAGTGGTTGAGATACTACCCCTGGTGGTATCTAATAGATGGGTAGTGCTTAGAGATATGGTTGATGGTTGGACCTGATGATCTGAAAGGTCCCTTCCAGCTTTGGCAATTCCATGATTCTGTGTCTTCCCATCATAAAAGAAGGCTGCTTAATTTTCATTTATTAAGGCAGAAGAAGAACATATTAATCTAAACTCATCTTCAATTAACAAGAGGGCTGTGCACTCTGTCTCAAAGCAGCAGTCATTGTGCAAGATGCTGTCACAGCAATTTGCACGGCAGGGGTTCCTTGCATCACTCTTGTAAACTCAATGTGTAAGTCACTGAGAAGCAAAGAATGGGGGTCACTTGCTGTAACTTGCATGCTCTAAGTGCCTAAATGTGAGCAAAGCATTTCAGCCCCAAAATACACTCTTGTGGTAAAGCCTGGCCCAACAAAGGTGGTGTGAACAGGGTGACAGGGACCTGCAGGCTCAGTTCAACTTTAAAAAGGAGCTCAAAACTACATTGCCGGAGGTCCATGCTCTGAATTTTACCCAGGTTCTTGCTCCCCTCCCTAGGCCTGTAGAAGTTCAGATATTTTTAGCTGTATGCCGTGAGTAAAGGAATGTCTTTTCCTAAGTTGCCTCATTCATAAGGGCAGCTCCGCCAAGACAAACAGGTCCTAAGTGTGATTACACCGAGTCCAGCCAGGGGAGAGAGCTTGCACCACATCACTGTGCGTGCTCAGATCCTAAGGACCTGGAATTATTAGTATTTATGGTGCATGAAATTACATTCCCAACTTCCTCACCTGGCCACACAGATAGGAGGAGGGAAATTCAGATCCTTCCTGCCTTTATGTGTCTCAGCATCACTGAAAGTGTGTGAGTAAGGAGCCCTGAAAGCCCCACGATGGGGTCATCATGGGGTGCTCCCCCCGAAGCAGGATCTTTTCAGAAACACATGCCAAAAGAAAAGCCAGCAGCCAAAAGAAACACACTTTCACACTTGGGAACATCTGGTCTATCCCCAGTTCACTCTGTTAATCACATACCCACCTCCATGTGCCTTAACTCACATCTCATCAGATTCATCCCATAAGGAGACAGCAATTAACACCCTCCTGAGCAAAGAGACCAAGGACTCAATGAATAAACCTCCCCATAAAACCATTGTACCTCAAACACCAACTAATTAACCCTTGAAGACACCACCTATGTAGTAAAATCAGCATAGCATTTACTTTTCACAATGGAGAAAGCTAAACCATGGAAGTTAATTGACTTGCCCAAGGCCACCAAGGCAAACCATACTATGATTCTAAACCAGCGTCAGAGGAAATGAAAGGCAGCAAAGCTTCTTCCTTGCTCTGCCCCAAAACTACTTGTGTGATCCCAGGTCAAATAGACCTGTATGCTGGGGGAACAGCATTTCTCTATTTCACAGAAGTGTCAACAAGCCCTGCAGATATCACAAAAGCACTGACTGTAACTGCCAAGAGGCCAGGGCTTAGGCACTTCAGCTATGGCAGGAAAGGAAAACACAGATATTGAATATCTACACTATCCAGAAAAAAAATCTTATTATAGAACTACAGAATCATAGGGTTGGAAGGGACCTACAAAGGCTGTCTAGTCAAATGCCCCTAAAGTAAGCAGGGGCATCCTGAACTACATCAGGTTGCTCAGAGCCACATCAAACCTGACCTTGACTGTCTCCAGGGACAGGGCCTCCACCGCATCTATGGGAAACCCATTCCAGTGCCTCACCTCCCTCACAGTGAAGAACTTTTTCCTAATGCCTAACCTAAACCTGTCCTGCTCTAACCATTGCCCCTTGTCCTATTGCTATATGTCCTGGTAAATAGTCCCTCCCCAGCTTTCCTTCAGTTTCCTTCAGCTACCCCTTCAGGCACTGGGAGGCCACTATGAGGTTTCCCTGAAGCCTTCTCTTGTCCAGACTGAACAGCCACAGCTCTCTCAGCCTGTCCTCGCAGGAAAAGTGCTCCAGCCTTCTCATCATCCATGTGGCCCTTCTCTGGACCTTCCCTGATAGTTCCATGTCCTCCTCTACAGCTGAGTAAAGGGGCAGAATAACTTCTCTTGCCCTCCTAGCCATCTCTTTGTCAATGCAGCCCAGGATATGGTTGGCCTTTTGAGCTACAAGCACACACTGTTGGCCCATGTCCAGCTTTTCATCCACCAGTACTCCCAAGTCCTTTTCCACAGCACTGTATCACATCACCTCTCAGTCTGTATTCATAACGAAGACTGGCCTGCCCAAGTGCAGCACCCTGCACTTGTTCTTTCCTTGTTGAAATCATCAGGTTTGCCTGGTCTCAGCTCTTCAGTCCCTCCATGTCCCTCTGGATGACATCCTGTCCCTCCAGTGTGGTGACCACACCACTCAATTCCATTGTCTATATCATTGATGAGGATATTAAACAGCACCAGTCCCAGGAAAGATCCCTGAAGGATACAACTCCTCATTCCTCAACCTGCACATCAAGCCATTGAGAGCTACCCTCTGGATGCAAACATCCAGCCAGTTTCTTACCCATATCTCTCCAACTTAGAGAGAAGGATGTTGAGGGGGACTGTGTCAAGGGTTTTACAGAAGTCCAGACAGCTGATATCCATGGGTCTTCCCTGTCCACTGATGTTGTGACTCCATTGTAAATAGCCACTAGGTTGGTCTATTATCTAGCACTGTATAGAATTATAGAATAGTTTGGGTTGGAAGGGACCTTAAAGATCATCGAGTTCCAACCCCCCTGCCATAGGCAGGGACACCTCCCACTAAATCAGGCTGCTCAGTTCCTTGTCCAGCTTTTATCTATCTAAAAAAAAATTAGCAGACCTCCAGAAATATAAGAAAATCTATTTCATAACATCAATAAATGGTTTGGGTTAGGGACCTTGGAGATCATCTAGTTGCAATCCTCCACCATGGGCAGTGACACTTCCATCAGACCAGGTTGCTCAAAGTCCTGTCCAGGCTGACCTTGAAAACCTGCAGGGATGGTGCAGCCACAGGTTCCCTGGGCAGTGTATTCCAGTGTCTGTCCACCCTCACAGTAAAGAATTTCTTCTTAATATCTAATCTAAAATTTCCCTTTCATTACACTTCATTCTATCAATTTCAATGCTTGAGCAGAACTTTTTTCCTGTTGTCATGTTGTGCAATATATATTGACTGGAGGTGTCTGACCCATAGGGAATAAGTATATAAACAGGTTTAAGAAAGGAAAATACTGATATGCAGAGCCTTGAATTCCTGCTTTATCCATTTTGGACACTTCCTCAGAACTCTCAAGCAATTCTCTGCCACAGCCACAGAGCTGCTCTGCACTACATGGACTGCAGTGCTGTGGGCACTTGCTGCCTTTACATTAATTGGAATTGTTATTTGGGTAAAAATGAGCACAGACAGTTACATCCATCCCTTCAAAGGGACATACGTTTATTGCTGTGTGTCTCATGCACAGCATCAGCATTTATCATCTTCTCCATGGCAACAAATTCTGGACAAACAACAACAAAAAGGCTTTATCCCTTTCCAGGGGGTTCTTGTCTGCAAAACCCTCCTTTATGAAAGACAGATGTGAACCTGCCAGCTCAGGCCGAAGACAAAAGCCCTGGTAAATGCAGAAATGAAGGTTATTGAGCATAGAACTGGCAAGAAATAATGAGAAGATTCAAACAATCAAAGAAGTAAATCATTTCAATATGACAGGCTGGATTTGTGAACAATTTCAGGCCATGGACATAGAAATCAAAGGCCATCATCTCTGGCAATTCCAAAGGAAAATAAACCTTTCCTTTCCCCAAAAACCAAATTTCTAAGCCAAGGTGAAGTGAATTGAGACCGAGGAAGGGAATTTTCCCTGTTCAGCAAGGCACATTGCAATAATCAGTGCACACATGTTACCAGAGATGTAATTTAAAGCAGAGATCAAATTCTACAAAGCAAGAAGGGGAAAAAAGGAGAAAAGTAATAGTAAAGGAATGCTATGAGCAAGAAGAAAGCTTAGCACTGGCTGGGCTTTACTGAACTCCCCACAACCCACAGAACAAGCCACACCTGAGAGGACCTTTCACATTGCACAAATATTCCATCCCCCTGCCAAAGTGCTTGCGTGGTTTTTCTTCACCTTTTATCAGCTAAGATGAAAATCCAGCATCTAACAAAAGCTCTAAGTCTCTCTAACCAGCAGGAGTAAGAGCGATGCCAGCCTGATTTCCTGGATTAAGACGAAACAATAGGAAAGTCTGGGTGGTCTGAGTCTTACCTTGGACTCCTGGCAGCAAAGTGTGGCGGCACCTCATCTGCTTTCCCCATCAAAGAAAATGCCAGAACCTGCTTTTAGGGTGATGTCAACAACAGCTTCCCAAATTAAAAAAAGTCAGCATTAATCAGAAATCCAGAGCACCTGGCTAAAACCAGTGGGATGAGAAAAGGCAGCTCAGCAAAGCTCAGCCTGTTGCTGAACATCATGGATGTAGCACAGACACACCAAACCCTGGATCACTTACTGACAGATAGGAAAGTTCCCACTTTCAAAAATGCATGCATGGGTGATGACAAGTCTGAAAAACGACCCAGGATGGAGAACTCAAGGCTGTTCTTGCTCATCAGTAGCCAGATATTTCAGACAGATACAACACTAACCCTTCAGACCAAACATCTCATCCTTGCTCATCAGCTCTGCAAAAATGAGAGACACTGTTTCCATTAGCCCAAAGCCTTTATGTCTTGTATTTTTATCTTTTTTTTACAGATTGGAAACCACATCTCAACTCTTCCCTCAAACAGCTTCTTAGGAACCATAGCAATGACTGGGTTGGAAGAGACCTTAGAGTCATAGAGTCATATAATCATAGGATAGTTTGGGTTGGAAGGGACCTTAAAGATCATCAAGTTCTAATCTCCCTGCCATGGACAGAGACACCTCCCACTAGACCAGGCTGCTCAGGGCCTCGTCCAGCCTAGCCTTATACACCTCCTTGAATATCATCCTTGCTACAACATCCTTGCTGTGGGCAAGGGCACCTCCCACTAGATCAGATTGATCAAAACCATGGCCACCCTGGCCTTGAACACCTCCAGGGATGAGGTATCCACAGTTATTATTCTTTAATTACTTTCTCATAAGGTTCTTTCATTTAATTGAGTGGTAGAGTTGGAAGGGGCCTTTAAAGGTTATCTAATCCAGCCTCTCTTGCATAAGATCAGGTTGCTCACAGCCTCATCAAGCTTAGCCTTGAGTGTTTCCAGAAATGGGGTGTCCACCACCTCTCTGGGCAATCTGTTCCAGTGTTTCATCACTCTCACAGTGGTGAAATTCTTTCACGTTAAAGTGTTCTTAAATTTACTTTCTCATCAAAATAATAGCAATCAATTTAGAAAGCTTGATTTGTGGGTGAGTTAGGGACATTTACCCATCTATTTCACCTGAAAACCAAAAACCAACCAGCTCTAACTTACAACCTCTTCGGAAATATTTTAGGGAAGGATACTGCTTGAGAGGGTACAGTGCAGGCCAACAAAAATGATGAAGGGATTTGAGCATCTCCCTTTTGAGGAACGGCTGAGGGAGTTTGGAAAAGAGGAGAATGAGGGTGGGACCTCATTAATGTTTATAAATATACAAAGGGTGAGTGTCAGGTGGATGGAGCCAGGCATTTCCCCAGGACAAGGGGAAATGGGTATAAGCTGGAACACAGAAAGTTCCAGCGAAATGTAAGAAAAATCCTTTTCACAGTGAGGGTAACAGAACACTGGAACAGACTGCCCAGAGAGGTTGTGGAGTCTCCTTCTCTGGAGACATTCAAAACCCATCTGGACAAGTTCCTGTGTGACCTGGTCTGGGTGTTCCTGCTCTGGCAGGGGGATTGGACTAGATGATCTCTTGAGGTCCCTTCCATTCCCTGATATTCTGTAATTCTGTGTGATTCTGTGATACTACAATTAAGAAAATACAAGAAAATATATAGCATTACATGCTATTCAGGCAGCACTTCATAGCCACTTCAGGGTAATGTGGTACTTCTACAGCTCAGGGCTGCTTTTCTTCCAGAAAGACGATAATTTTTTTTTTAACGTTAGCGGGATAATCTCACAAGTTTCTAATCATTAATTCCTGCTGTTAGTGACTGCAAGGGATGGTTTAGACCACACGAGTCCTGATCTGCTACAAGAGTATAAAAACTCAGCCACTGCTGCTTGGAATGTGGCCACTGCACAGCAAAGCAGAAATGCACAGCTGGAATTTGTGCAGCATGTGAATGGCTGGGTAAAGTTGGGGGATTTTTACAGGCATAGGAGAGATGGTGGGTGATTCCAGCATCACTGGCTGGAGTGTCAGTGTGATACTGACTCATGCCACCGTCACTTAATGGCCTCCTCCACCTTTTACTCTTAGGCATCCTGCAGTTAAGCTAAAAAAAAACAAGAGTTGCCTTTTTGCAAAACTAGAAGGTCTAAGGATGGCTTGAAGTTGCCTTTTTCAAGCCATGATCATACACAAAAACAGAATCTATCCTCCCTATCCAGTCCAGGGGACACCCATTAGTGCAGGTTGCCACAAGCTGAGAAAAACACAGGCTGTTTCACACTGTTCCTCCCTTTCTGTAGTTCTTCTTCATCTGCTATAAGACTCCCATATTTATCACTCTGGAATCTAGCCATGTATTTGAAAATACCTATCAGCCACCTGACATTTGAAAAATCTGTTTCTAGCACCTGTCTTCTCATTATCGTGTTTACTTTACCACCTTGATTTTATTGAAATGCCATTTTGGAACATTGATTTCACCAGAATTGCAAATAAAAATTATCTTTCTGGAAAATAAATGAAATTTATACTTCATAGTCGACAGAGAGGAATATCTTGCATAAAGAAATACTTGGTCATTTTAAGAGGGCTGTGTGATGTATAACTCAGGAGAATGAGCCCTAAGTGATGGAGTGCTGAGGGGATCAAGGTTTCAAAGTCAATTCATGTTCCAGCATCATACTGACCTATTTATTCAATCCCTGTTTCCACTGTCCAGGGTTGTGACAATTAAAGACTCCACAGAAAATCTTGGCATTCAACTTCTTCTGTCCTCTGCTGCTTTTGGTAAGAGGTGGGTGAGTGGGACAGGACCCACGCCAGTGGATGGAGAAGGCAAGTGACATTGGCTCATTTTGTACATAAGACTTTTGCCAGGAACACTTTGTCACTGAGACGTGTGAAAAATCACACACCTGCCATGGCTATACAAACAGAATGCCTCATGCAGAGGCCAGGAACTCTGACTTGCTGCTTAGTTTCTCCTTCCAAGCAACACAGTTAAACAAGATGAGTAACAAAACTTTCTGGCAGAGGCTGGCTATTGCTCTGCTGAGCAATTTATTAATAGGTTTTGGTGAGGGAGATGTTAATCCAACTCAGCAAAATAACCCTTTGAGGAGGAAGAAGGAGTCATTACAAAGGATATATATTGTTTTCCCTGCCAGGCTGTGAATCATAGAATTGTCTAGGTTGGAAGGGATCTTTTAGATTAAGTCCAACTGTTAACCTAAATTTAACAAAACATCACTAAAACGGATCTCTAAGCTCTATGTCTACCTGTCTCTTAAATACCTCTAGGGATGGTGCCTCAGCCACTTGGGCAGCTTGTTCCAATGCTTGATAAAACTTTCAGTGAAGAAATATTTCTTAGTATCCAGTCTAACACTCCCGTGGAACAACTTGAGACCATTGCCTCTTGGCCTATCATCTGTGACTTGTGAGAGGAGATCAACTCCTACCTCTCTACACCCTCCTTTCAGGTAGTTGTGGAAAGCAATTAAGGTCTCCCTTCAGTGGGAAGTGTCCCTGCCTATGGCAGGGGGGTTGGAACTCGATGATCTTCAAGATCCCTTCCATCCTGAACTATTCTACAATCCTTTTCTCTAGGCTAAATCCCTGGAGATGGATCCACCTTTCTACCAGAGGAAAGCCCTAAAATCCTCTGTGTGACATGATCCAAATGCCATCTCACCCTATCTAGGGGCTTACCAGGAGTGCTGAACCCTGTGTTATCATCAATCGCCTGCTACAGGGACACTTCCGTTCCAAGAAGAGCTTTACAAGCCCTCACTGGGCTCCATATACAGAGACTCTAGCTGTGAATCTTCACACCAACAAAAATGACTGGACCAAGACACACAACCAATATAATTTTGAGAGAAGCAAAGATCTAATGAGGTGTGATCTTATCCTGAAGGAGATCATTATCAACTGCTGAGTTGCCTCTGACATGGGCTGTCTTGGCAGCATCCACAGCTGCTCTTTGCTCACTGGTTATTACTGTTCAGCAGTTGGCCACTAAAACAGACAGATTTGTAGTTTCTCATGGGGAAAATTACTAATTATTCAGATACAGCAGCCAAAACATGGAGTGGGAATTTCCTGACTCACAGAGCACTGGAAATACTCACAGATGGGTGCAAAAAGACTGTCCCTCTATCATGGGTGACAAGACCCTTCTCCAACACCGCTTTAATTAAGCAAATCAACCAGATTGCTTTATACTCCTTTAAACCTGCAAATATGCCTCTCATAGATACTAACCAACTGTCTTCAGTTCAGTTGCAAAACAGGAGTTCCTCAATACAGCACTTCAGGCTGAGGACACACACATGGGTTCAAGTCCTAATCCACCCCACAAGTATGCTAATAACCACCTAACTCAGACAGGAGTGTCCTCTTAGACCTTCTGCAATGAGCCAGTCAGGACAAGTCTTAGTGTGAAGCCACATGTAACATGACTAGACCTGCATGCTTCTTCCCAGGAGCAGTGGAGAAAGTCTCCTTTCCTCTAGCATCACAGCTCAGCCAATCTCAGTGTCATATGGGAGGAGAAGACCTCCTCAGGCAGGTGTCAGCCTCAACCACTCACTTACCTGCCTCCTCCTATACAGAAGGCATGCCTAGACAGAACCATGGGAGAGCATCTGCATGGAGACAGGAGATACTCTTGGCTAAACTCAGCCCTCAACAGTAAGACACAAGATAAGCAGAGAAACAATGGCTATGTCAGCAGCTTCTCCTCCATGTCTTGGCTTTGGGCAAGAGAGACTTCTCCCAGACAGGCAAGAATTCTCTCTTTGGAGTCAGCTGAAACTAGCAGGAGACCCCATTTAAAAATGGCACTGTGAGGTTGTACTTCATGCAGCTGCCACCCACTGTAGTGCCCAAACAATTTACAGTCTGCAAACACTTCTCTATGCAACCTCTTCGTGAAGCAAGGCACTGTCCTGAGACTCATTTCACCAAATCCCACCTGAAATCATCGAATCATAGAATAGTTCAGGTTGGAATGACCTTAAAGATCATCGAGTTCCAACCCCCTTGCCGTAGGCAGGGACACCTCCCACTAGATCAGGCTGGTCACTCATGTTGCCAATCCATGGCATCCTAGGGACCTGGATGTGTGTCACCAACATGGCTGACACAGCTGAGGAGGCACGACTGGAAACATTCCCATGCAGAATTTGCTTAGAAAAACAAACAAATCATCAGAACTGATCCAAAGAGAAACAGACCTTGGAAACTTTAAGGTCAAAGTTTCAGGCTCAGGGGAGACTTCTGGGACAACTGGAAACATGGAAGCAATCCAAAGTTGCTATGAAATGGCCTCAACTTGCTGTAAAGCTGACAGACATCTGTACCTCTTCATGCCACTCCCATGCTTAGGAATAAAAATAAATAAATAGCTTTCATGAGCTGTGTCCTGAATGAACAGTCACATCAGGTGGCAAGTCTCTCAAGGTGTAAGGACTGAAACTAGGCCCTAGAGAGCCCAAAGGGACAACAACATCAACATTTGGACTGAAGTCCTTTTCAGTCCTTCAATCAGAGCTTATTTGTGGGGCCCAGGGCTGCTGTGACAAAACAGCTTCAGCAGAGCCAACCTGTACACAGCCAGCTAAACATGGCTCAACTCACACCACAAGGTGGACTCTCAGGGGACAGGAAGATGTGTGCTGAGAAAGTACAGCCCCATGAGACCTCATGGAATTATATCTGGCCCCTACAGCAGGTGGCCTGGAGCTACCAGCTCCAGGCAAATTTCCAGATTAATGTCTTATTAAAGAAAATCCTTACATAATGCTCCTGATTCATTATGGCAGATGCCATTTGATGCTTATGAGACCAAGAAAGTTTCTGGGTAGAAAGGACCTTCAGATGCAAAACTTACTGGTAAAATATGATGTCCCACCATCTCAAGAGCACATTTTTTGGGTAATGGACATCTACAAGAGTAGGACTATGAACTTTTCAAAGCAGCTCTTAATGTCATCATTGAATTTCCCAACAGATATGAGGAAGACATTTAAGATATTTTTCCTCTTAAATTTACCACAAGAAATAATGCCTATAAGCCAAAGCTGCCTTTGAAGTGGCAGTTAGGTTGTTTGCATGTAGTGATAGGAAAAGGGCCAATGGTTTTAAACTAGAGAGGAGAGGTTTAGATTAGATATCAAGAAGAAGTTCTTCACCTTGGGGGTAGTGAGGCACTGGAAAAAGTTGCCCAGACAGGCAGTGAAGACCCCATCCCTGGAGACATTCAGTCTTGATGAGGCTCTGAGCAACCTCATCTAGTGCAGGATGTTTCTGCTTACTGGAGGGAGGTTGGACTAGATGACTTTTGAAGGTCCCTTCCAACTCAATACATTCTGTGATTATGTGATTATATATATGTGAATCTTGATCCATACAGTGGAGGATCAGGAAGCAGGTAACATACTTGAAAATGCATCATTGCAATGTTGATATTTGCTTCTGATTCATCCATGGGAAACCTACAAATATGAAAATCTGGAAAAACAATAAATTATCTACAAGGAGAAGGGAGAAGAGGAAGCTTCTTTCATCTCCCAACAAAGAAGCCAAGGAAATTGCATCATACACAGATGGGAGATGGATGTGGCTGGCCAGACAGACAGAAGGATTGATGCACTGGCATTAATGGCATCGCTTCCACACATCCAGACAGACAGACATCAGCTATAGTGAAGAGAGCCAAAGTGAATGCCTAGAACCAGCTTCCCCTTGGCCATCCAAGTCTTGAAGCAATCTTTTTGTCCACTGTTTCCCATATAAAAGAGCATCAAACCCCTGGCCCTAATGCATGGAGGGAAATGAACTTTGCCACTCAGTCACACCTCTTATGTGGTTCTCAAACAACGTGGGAAAGGAAAGTTATAATTCTCTTCCCTCGAGTATAAAACCCACCAAATCTATGAAGTGAGACCAAGCTGAAAAACTACACTTGTCTTAATTTTCAGTGCAATGTAAAAAGAAATTTAAAACAACTTTTTGACTGAGGTTGTTTTCTTTTTTTTTAAGTGCTGCAATCTTTTTTTGCCTGATCCATTATCTCATCAGTAGCAAGGCAGTTTGTTTCATGGCTGCCTTCCACAAGCTCTCCGGGTCAGACAGTGGTATTTGTTTTAATATAACAAATATGGTTGTTAACCAAAGAGAGACAGATGTTTATCCCAAAAATGTTCCCTACACGAACCCAGCTCCCCTTTTACTCAGATTTCCCCTGTGTGAAATGAGTGTGTTTAAAAACCTATCTGAAGTAACTACTCCAGAGACCAATAAATATGTTTTCTTGGTGGAAAATTATACCCTCTGGCCGTAGTTCCTTCTGTCCATTCCCTTTACCATTTACACCTCCCCAAAGCAGAGTAAGATCAGAGGAGTACTTGGTCTCCCCCACTTTTTGCTGGGTAAAGGTTTTCTCTATGCACCAGTATCCCTGAAGAATTCACGTATGGAAATCCAGAAACCCTTTGCTGTGACCCAGATGTAGTGGCTCTCCAAAAAAAGAATAGGAAGAGCAGGAATCACTAGTTAGCTTTCACAGCCAACTAAATGAAGACTCAAGATCTGCTGCTGTCTGAGAACAAGCTCACAGCCAGTTATTATAGAACCACCGAGAAGCAGTAACTATTGCTCATCCAACCCCCAGAAGCTCTGACACACCATCTGCTTTTGCTTCATCATAACTGTAGTTTCATTCTCACCAGGGAGCATCCTACAGCACAGATGGTTGAAGCATTGCTACCTACTCTGTTGATACAAAATCCAGTTTAAGGGAGAAGTTCCTCAGCTTACCTAAACTGGCCGTTCCTAAGGATCTTCTGGAAAGCTGAGTGCAAGATCAAAGCTGAATGTAGATCTTATCCCAGAGAAGGCAAACAGACATTAACAGCAGTGACAGGGAGTTCTAAATTTCTCTCGGGACCTCAGCACTGACCTATCTGCCTGATTGACCTGGCATGGCAGAGGGCAACTCAAAGAGCCACAGAAGAGGGGGGGGAAACATTTTAAATTAGAGGCAGGAATATTTATCATCTGAAAGAAAAACCTCCCTCTCCATCAGGATCTGCCCTGGTAAACTCAAAAGACACAAATCAAGCAAATTGCCCAGCCAGCCCCTCATGTCTCTTTCACTTTCCCCAGCAGGACTCTCTGCAGCTTTCCTCCTCCAAAGTTTGTTTACATTACTGCCCCCCTTTGCTGACATTGGCAGCTTGCTCAAGCCTTTGCAAAACTATTTTTTCTTGTACATACTTAATCTTATTTTTATCCCATCTGTGAGAAAAAAGCAGCCACAGCGTAAACTGATGTGCTTGAGCGATACTGCCAGCACCATGGATCCCATGACCTCCACGTTGGGTTGAGGCAATGTTTTCTGTTTATCTGCTCTTGGCCACTCACCCATGTCCAAGTCCTGACACAGCCTGCATTTGCAAGTTCTCTTCAAGGCCTCTTTCCAGGTGAATTAACAGAGTTTCATGCATGCTCTATTGCTGAGTGGGGGCTTCCAGACCATGCTTTTTCTCTATAAAGTTTTAAGTAGCTTTAGAATGAAAAATCTTCCTGAGGCACCTGGAGAAGGCTCAGGGGGGACCTCAGACTAGCTTATCAATACCTGAAGGGGGACTATAGAAAGACAGGGTTAGGACTTTTTAATGAGATATATGATGGGAGGACTAGAAATAATGGATGTAAATTGAAAGGGGGTAGATTCAGGCTTGACATAAGAAAGAAATTCTTTACAGTGAGGGTAGTGAAATACTGGAACAGGTTGTCCAGAGGGGTTGTGGATGCCCCCTCTCTGGAGGTGTTTAAGGCCAGGCTGGACATGGCACTGAGCAGCCTGATCTAGTAGGAGGTGTCCCTGCCTATGCAGGGGGGTGGAACTTGATGGTCTTTAAGGTCCCTTCAAACCCAAACAATTCTATGATTCTCTGATTCTATGATCTTGCTTGTTCTTCACACATGGGTCCTATAAATGAAGTTGGATGCACTCACTGAGAGAATGATGCAGTCTCAAACAAGTATAAGTGGACCACTAAGGTCACACAAACTGCTTCAAAAGGATACAGGAACAGGAAGGGAGACAGTAAAGGGTGTACTCATGTCGGTCACTGGCAGTGGTGGAATTACCACTGACAGGGACAAAAAATAAAGGTGGGACACCTACTGTAATTGCCATGGGGGTCAATTGAAGGGAAATCTATGGCTGGCATTTAATCATAGAGTCATAATATCTTCTAGTTCCACCTCCCCTGCCATGGACAGGGACACCTCCCACTAGACCAGGTTGCTCAATGTCTCATCCAGCCTGGCCTTAAACACCTCCATGGAGGGGGCATCCACAACTTCTCTGGGCAACCTGTTGCAGTTTCTCACCACCCTCACAGTCAGACCAGATGACCTGCAGCCCCACGCTTCCAAAGGAAACCTTTCATCTCAGCACCAAGCACTTTTTTCACAGCAGAGTCACACTTTTACCCTCCTGCTCAACTTTCTCACTGCAGCCAAGAGGACAAATATTCCATCAAACAGCACAGACTGCTCTCCTCCCAACTCAAGATGGACTAAATGGTCTCACAGGCTTTTTCACCTGTTACTTAGGTACCTGTGAATTCAACTGGGTGGTCCTACTTTGTGAGACTGTGGTCAGAATGATGTTAGATGGTGGCCAGAAATAGCTGCTCCATGCAATGTCATGCTGGCTTGCCAAGGGCTGAAAATATCTCCAGGGACAAAGAAGGTGAGACTGATTCTCACCCTCTGCCACCTTATTCAGCCCTGCATTGATATTAAACCTACAGTCTGGAGACATGAACATGTCATTATCACAGGATGACCTGCAAAACCACTTCAGTTTGTAAACACAAGTTTGTTTGTAAGTCCAAACCTTTGTAAATCCATTCCCACTAACTGGAAATACATGAGTCATTGCCTATGACAGGTATATACCCACAGTTTTTATAAGAAGGCAGAAAGACATAATCATTTTTTAAATCAAACTTTTTCAATTAAAACTTCCTGAAGTAAAATCAGAAAAGCAAAGGTTTTTTAAAAATAAAGTTCCTACTAAAGTACTTAACTTTCCCTCCCTTCCATTCTCTCAAATGAAAAAGCAGGACACAAGGTGGTTCTTCTATTAGCAACGACTGACAGATCAAGCAACACTTGACCTACCTCTTCTTCTGATAAAAAACAACTCATGCAAAATTAGAAAATTGGCTTAACTTATACAATTATTATATATATATATATATATATATATTTAGCTCTTATCTGTATTTTCCCCATTTTCTTTTCTGGCCCTCTTAACAGCATGGAAATGTATATTTGTTTGCAGACTGCCTGAGACTTATAGATAAAGGAGAGTTACTCCACACAATGCTACTGGGAGATGCCCTCCTTGACATGTCGAGGAAGTGAGAGTCTTCTTGACATATCATCCATCCTGTGCTTCCTCCACCTCTAGAGACACTATAACTCCACAGTGCACCTATTTAGCCTCTGCTGCAGCACAGCACAGTCATTAATGCTGAATTAATCTCGAAGAACCAGAGTACATGGAGTTCTTGGGGAGAGGGATATAATTATTGTATTTTTACTTCTCCTGGAAAAATTGTAAAAATGGTATTTTTTTGGACTTAATGTCTTTTCCTGCTGCTCATTCTGGCTGGAGGCATCCTTCTGTCTTTCCCGACTTGTATTCATCAGTTCTTTTCTGAAACACAGGAGATAAAGGAGATGCCTCCTGTGAGACTGGGCAGGGATGTGGTCATTGTCCACAGGTGAAACAGGGAAACATGAAAGATCTGGAATGCTCATTTTCCCAAGGATTTCACTTAATCAAATTAGCACCAAACTGCAAACCATTTCTAACCACTAATCACCCACTGGCTGGAAAGTATTTTGAACAAATGTAAATGTATGAAATCCAGTTGATGAAAGCCCTGAGATCCTGGTAAGCTTGTGAACTCTAACAACTGTGGAGAAACAAAACCACAGTTTCTTTTTGTGACTTTGATCCAATTCTAGGGGCAATACACAGGCACATGTAACCGATCTTTCCTTCCCCTCTCTTTTCATGAAAAGACTGCTGTTTAAACTCTCTGGAAGCACCACTATGGCTAGTTCTTGCTGTCCATCCTCCAGAATATATTAGATGTTATTTAAATAAATACATGATAAGCTTTTTCTAAAATGCCTCCTGGTAAACAGCAGCTGTAATGAGCCTCTGCACAGACTGAAAGGGCTAAAAAAAGGTGAAGTCAAAGAGAAT
Organism: Turnix velox; assembly: GCA_013400935.1. NCBI lineage: Eukaryota > Metazoa > Chordata > Aves > Charadriiformes > Turnicidae > Turnix > Turnix velox. Next base: position 85,568 of record VZTY01000750.1, on the reverse strand, counting down.
ACTTTGGTATCATTCTACAAAACCAGAGTGATACAACAGATTAAATACTTAAAGAAGGAATGAGGGATCACAGAAGTCCCCCACAAAAACTGCAGCCTGCCTTAGTGCTAACTCCTCCTCTTTGACTCTTGAACCTAGTAAGAAAGACTTGTCTATATATTGCGCCATGTCAGCACAACAGCTGAATTAAATATCCAAACATAGGCAAGGGGGAAATAGCCTCACAGGTACCCTCAAGCAGTCCCTCTCTCCTTCTGAGGGTTTTCAAGCATATTTTACTTCATACTTCTCTAACGGCCATAGTTCAATGGGATCAATAAGGCAGAACTAATTCCCTTAAAAGCCATAGAGATTTTATGTTAAGTCTTCCTGAGTTTTTAATCTGGAGGTCCTTATGGCCCAAAGTGATTTGGCAGATTGAAGTATCAGGCTGTTTTCTGTAGATCAAAGTTCAATCCTTAATGGGCATTCACATTTTCCCTGTAGTAATCTGGTCCCATCACAAAATTTCAGCTCAAAAGCAAGACCTCAAGCTCAGAAATGGAGTGATAGAGAGGATGGAAGAGATAACGTGGGTCTTCAGCTGCCTACCTCACAGACAGCTCTTGAAAATACTCAGAAATAAATAATATGCAAATTCAGAAGATAAACAGGACAAAACCCACAACACAGGCAAGCTGCATCCATTCATCAATAAAGCAAGAGCAAATACTGATGAAACAGAAGATTTGGGTTTTTTCTGAGCCCCAGTTTGGAATCTGCTTTTTCTTCCAGGGTCAACAAAACCTCCAGTCTCAACCTTTTGCATATATGCTTGGGGAATTTGCATGCTGTGAGGTCTCACCACAGATAGTCTCCTCTCTAGCAAGACATATAGCAGATTTTCTGCTTCCCTCATTAGTAACACACGACATTCACTTGAAGTTTTTCATTTTTCCAGCACTTTGCAAGCAAGAAGGAAGGACACTTCTGCCAGGGGGCTTTGAAGGAGCAATTGGATAAGATGACTTCCTACCATCATAAATGGAGGACTGGTGAAGAACACAGGCATCTCAGATTCTCCAGCTGAATTTAGTCTTTCCCTGAGGTTTATGGTGGTCCTGAGAGTTGCAAGGGGCACGTTATGCCCCAAAGAGCCACTGCAACAGAGCTATAATTTAGGGTGTTTTATTCAAAATAGACTGTCATGAAGTATCTCTAGGCTGTTCAGCAGACATGGAAAGGCAAGTCAGGAAGTTTTATGTCCATCTCTTGAGGTTGCTTTTATCAAGCAGGTGGTTTTCTTCGTATCATTGACTCCTTTCTAGTATTTCCCAGAAAATACCTATTTTTCTTCCTTCCCAGTTCAGGTTGTCTTTTGGTGTTCTCTGTTTCCTTTCACTTTACACCTGAACTGAGATTCAGACTATATGAGCTCTGTCATGAGAGGAAAGAATCAAAGGTGAATTAAACTGCTCAGGACCCAGGCATGGGTGCTGGAATTAAATGGTTCTTACAATAGAATAGTAAGAACACAGCTGTCTCATAGAATAGAATCATAGAGTGGTTTGGGTTGGAAGAGACCATAAAAATCTTCTAGTTCCATGGGTAGGGACATCCTGCACTAGATCAAGTTGCTTGATGTCTCATCCAGCCTGACCTTGGATGTCTCCAGGGATGGGGCCTCCAACATCTCTCTGGACAACCCATTCCAGTGTCTCGTCCTGTCATGGTAAACACTTAAGTCCTTCCATTTTCCCCCCAATTTGCCTCTAGGCAAGTTCCACATACCCCTCTCTTCCCTCATCTCCTGCCTCTGCTAACTCTACCAGCCCATTTTCCCCCAAATCCCACACCCCTGGGCTCCACTGGAGACTCCTCCCCTCCCCACCTGCTCCAAATCAGCCCACTCTGCTCACTCACTCTCTTATTTAACATCATTGAGAAGGGCAGCAGCCACTATTTGCCCCCACCATGGGGCCTGAGGGATGCTCCTCCTGGTGTCTCTGCTGCAGGACATCACTGGTGAGTTGCATTTTCCAAGGGGCCGTGGTGGGAGGAGAAAGGCCGGGGGGCCTGCTGGCACCCCAGCCTGGTTAGGCAGGGGGAGGGATGAGCAGGAGGGAGGGTGGTGGACCTTTGTTTTCACTTCTTGCTTTAATGTTCTGTGGGGTTTGCCTGAGATCAGACAAATGTTTAGCAGGAAATCAGGAGCCTTGTGTTTTAGCTTTGTGTTTCCGCTCAAGGTGCTGAGGGTGCAGTTTGTGTGAGTTCAGCCCCGAGGATGTGGTTTCACCCAGAGATGGGACAGCAGCATCTCCATCCTCTGGCCCTGGTTGTGCTCTATTTTCTTGTCTCACAGCTGAAGCACCAGGATGAGCCCAATTCTCCAGAGGTCAAGGTTCTTCAAAATCCCAGTTTCATCAAGCTCTTCTAAAATTCCATAGCAAAGCATAAACTTTTAGTCCAAGACAATTGGAATCCTCCCAGATAATTTCCTGACAAAACTCAGGGACCAGCAAACACCACACACACAAGAAAGATGAACCATTGGAGGATTCAGTGCCCACAGACACAGGTGCTTCATCTTTCCAAGAACTTCCCTCTATCATCCATCATGAGCATGAGGCATCACCACTTTGTTCTAAGCATCCACATGATAAAGACAGGCAACAACTCACGGCTTAGTATCCATCTCCATACAAATGCTTGCAAAAACATATTTATTTCTGAGAAGGGAACCTGCTTGTCTGATTCTGGAATCCACTTGTAGTACTTTGACCACATCATTTAAATTTACTGTAAAGATATTTTATATACTCAGGAGGGGGTAAAAGCAGCTTGGTGTACAAGAGAACTGGTTATATGGAACCTCCACCTTTCCTTTAACAGCTATTAGCACACACAACAGGAACAGCAAGTGTCTCAGAGCAGAAACCCCACCGGTTGAGGGCAAATGGGTGCAGAGTCTTGTAACGTTGTTGCAATGCCAGGGAAATGAACGAATTTGCCCCCTGGGTTGAAGTGAAAGGAATTAAATTCTCCAGCCCTGCCTAAACATCACATGGCTCCTCTGATGTTGTTCCATGGTGATTCACAACCACTTCTCTGCCTGGCTTTTCTGCTCTGCTGTGTGATGCTTGGCAGCAAGCTGCACAGTTAAAGCTGTGCAGAGAGCAAACTAAAGCCCTGCATACTTTTTTTTTTTTTTTTCTGGTTTGATTTTCATTTTTTTGCTGGCAAACTCCTGCCTCACAGAGACAACCCTAGAAAATTACAAGCCAAGCAAGGTCTGGACAGAATCAACAAGTGTTTGGTGTTGCTGGAAAACAAAGACATATTGCATGGTGTGATAGCCACATGATCATAGAATAGTTTAGGTTGGAAGGGACCTTAAAGATCGAGTTCCAACACCCCTGCCATAGGCAGGGACACCTCCCACTACATCAGGCTTGTCCAGCCTGGCCTTAAACACCTCCAGAGAGGGGGCATCCACAACTTCTCGGGTCAGCCTGTTCCAGTGTTTCCCCACCCTCACTTTAAAGAATTTCTTTCTTATGTCTTGCCTGACTCTACCCTCTTCCACTTTACAATCATTATTTCTAGTCCTCCCATCACGTATCTCACTAATAAGTCCTACTCCTGCCTTTCTGTAAGCCTCCTTAAGGTATTGATAAGTTACTATGAGGTTCCCCCTGAGTCTTCTCTTCTCCAGGCTGAACAACCCCAACTCCTTCAGCCTGTCTTCATAAGGCAGTTGCTCCAGCCCCTTTCAAACATGCATGACTTCTCTTAACACCAGGCAGTGCCTCATGCACTGCTTCTGCAAACACTGATTGAGGCCAATGATACTTCAGATTGTAGCCTGTCCTCTGCACCTACAGAAGCTAAGCTGTAGAAAGGTTGACCTCAGGCCACATTTAATAAAAGCCTTACCTTGGTGTCACAATAGCAAAGCTGTGAACATCCCACTTGGCAGCATGACCCAGGGCACCTGTCTTAAATGTTCAGGCATTCAATGTGATCAAATTGACATCAGTGAATTTCTGGGCAGTGACTCAGAACCTGTAAGTGTACATGTATGGTCCAGGGAGACAGAATGTCTGTGCAGGGCAATTAGGTGTTCTCATGTCCACAGTGAGAAACTGCTGAGAGACAGACAGCCAGAAACACCAAACAGGTGATACACCTAAATAGGCATCTGCTTTTTTCACTTGGTCCTCTCAGAAGGTGGTTATCATGGCAGAGAAGTTTTTCCTAAATGTCAACTGAAAGTTCCCACCAAGGACGCATGAGATGTTCACCAACTGACCACGACTAGAAGAGGTGATGCAGACCCATGCTTTATGCCACTAGCAGAAGACAGAGGTTGATTTGACTAGTGTCATTGTACTCGTAGTGTATTCCTTCCTCTCTGGGGAGGGTTTCTGCTGCCACCACTGCTGTCTCTACGTGTCATCCATGTTTTAAAGCAGTTGGTCAGGAAGAGCCACATGCCCGGCAGGTTCACCTAGCCAGGATTTCTCCAAGTATGCATTTGCTTGATTTTGAACACTAAGGCTCAACACCAAAAGCTATTTAGACTCTGGCTGACCAAGCCTCACACCCAGAGCTTCCACACAGACCAACAGTGACAATCTTTGGGGCAGAAGACTTGGGATGAGACGGGATGCTCAGGATGAGCATCCTTGCATGCCCAGTGCTGTTCAAGCCTCCTGATCTGAGGAGGCTGAAGAACATCCTTCTCACTTCAGCACCAGATAACTTGTGAAGAAGAGATAAGGGACTTCTCTGCACTTCAGCCACATTTTTACCCCTTCTTTCCTGTTGCACATGTGGCACCTGGCACCACGTAATGCTGCAGCATTCAGGATATCATTGCTTTCAGCAGAGCTTCTGCACTTGCTTTCTGATCAGATGTAAATCTGCTAAATACATTTATCTGATGCTAACCATTGTATCAAGTAGAGGGAAATAAATAAGAAATTTAAGTTTACAATCTGACAATTATTCAGAAAAAAAAAAAAAACAGAGCGCTGTGGATAGTCAATAGAGAGAAGCACCAAAAGAGGAGTCAGAGGGATTTGAGTCTTTCATGGTTACTGATGTTGTAAATCAGCACTGCAGTTTCATGCAGCCAAAAGTAAAGTAACATGTCTGAGAGAAAGGACTGTTCTGGAAAGCACAGATTTAAATATGACATTCATGCATTGCACCAGCCAGGAAGAGGAGGCTGATTCCATTAAAGAAAAAGAAATCTCTGAAGATTATACAGTCTATGTATGCATTAATAAAGAAGGAGGGAGGAAAAAGGGATACAAATGTAATTTGCATAATTTTAGACTATGTCAGAGGGGAATCAGAGTGACTAGTAAAATTAAAGAAGCATAAGTTATCTATTATTAACCTAATGAAATTAAGTACAGGTAGGAAACTCCAGAAGAGCATCTCACAGGTAGCATGTAAGATACTACTAAGGATTAGATATAGGTTCTCATCTGTTGTTGCCTCAGTTCTTAGTGGAACAGGTTGCTCAGAGAGGCTGTGGATGCCCCCTCTCTGGAGGTGCTCAAGACCAGGCTAGACATGGCACTGAGCAGCCTGATCTAGTGGGCGGTGTCCCTGCCTATGGCAGGGGATTTGGAACTCGATGATCTCTAAGGTCCCTTCCAACCCGAACTATTTTATGACAAAGAAGCAAACTCAGATTTAATTAGAGTATATTTAAGCTAAGGTAGTTCCCACATATTTAAATTATGGCAACTTCAGATGTTCTCAGATTTCCGCTGCACCAACCCCTGTAGAAACAACCATCACTTCAAAGTGAGACCATCAGAGAGGAGAGAGCAGGGAGTGGTGCTCTTTTTATTGCCAAAGAACAGTGAAGGAGGAGCACATGGAAATATCGTGGTCACAGGGGAAATCGGAGGGACAGATCCATTTTTTGCATAACCACAGGAAGCCTTTGAGAACATTCTCCAAACTGCAGGTAGACAAATATGCTTGCTCTGGTGAAAACCAGCTGCTGCTGGTGTGGAAGGGGACAGACTGTGCTCCTTGAGGTAAGAACAAACTCTGGCCAAGGACAATGGAGGACAACTCCTTGTTTTTAGCTACACTGCAGTTCTGCAATACTGCCTGGGGTGCATTCAGAGAGACTGCACTGCAGTAAACTGCTGGGAACCTCCATCAGCAAGATGGGGTCTGGGATTCTCACCAGTGGTTCTGAAGGAATCGGGTATCACAGGAGGAGCACCCCAGCGATGACCTTCCTCAGAGGCTAAGATTATTCTCAGTGGGGGAAGAAAACTTTTCACAGTTACCAGATTAAGCTCATCAAGAAATAACAAGAACTGAAGAAGCAACAGGAGTGGCCTCATCCACTCTGCCTCCAGAGAAGAATCTGGCTTTTATTACCAAATTCCAGCCCTGAGCTTCCTCCCACAGGATAGACCAAGGAGGCCCAGACTTGTATGAATTAACCAAAAATAACACTTCCAGGGAGGGAGAGGATGAATGAGGGGATTGGTGATGGAATACAGAGGCCTCTCACCTCCTTCTCACCAGTTCAGCTCCAGAAGTCAGAAACAGGGAGGAAAAAGCCTTTGGCGTTGAGCTCTGCAATGTCTTTAGCTGATTTACTGGGAAGCAAGGTCCTCTGTCACATCATGCTGGGCAGCCCCAAGATGGGCAAAGAAGAGCAAAAACTGTCCTTCCAGCCTCAACATTAATCAAAATTTTAAACAGCTGAGAGTTGCACGCTTGCAAGGCTCAGGCTGATCACGAGCTTCTGTCTGCAGCAGCAAATAATGTTTAAAAATAGCCAAAGCAAACAGGATTCTGTTTGGAGAGAGAAAGAGGCACGTATCTTTCCAGTGGGGATGTCATCACATCCATCCTCACCATCTTCCATACACATCCTCATTGTCATGGCAATGTCCCATCAACAGAGCAGGGATCAACAGCTTCCAGCCTCCCAGAGGCAAGGACTGCCCTCAGGTAGGGGCATTGCATTAGAAGAAGGGAAACAAGAGATGTGTGCAGGCAAGCTGAAGACTCACTGGAGCATGTAAATGTTACCTTAATTTGTGCATCAGCACTTAAATACCACAAGACCTGGAGCTGGATCTACACAAGAGTAAAGCAGATGAACAGAGTGTGGCTGATACAGCCAGGAATGAGATGGGAAGCATCCACAAGCATGAGCTGGACAAGGTTACCCCAAATTCTGCTGCTGTTCTCCAGGTGAACCCTGGAAGAAAGTGAAGCAGATGGGTAAAAGGGCAACATCCTTGGAGCAACCTCAAGCAGGGCTGGGAGTGCCATACCAAGCTCAAGCACTGAAGCAGGGAAAAGCAACTCAGAGAAAAGGACCACCAGAGACATCAGAAGCCACTAGTGATAAGAAATCCTTCCTGAACATGTCAGTGGCCACCATGGATGGTGGTGAAATACTGGAACAGGTTGCCCAGAGAGGTTGTGGACGCCCCCTCTCTAGAGGTGTTCAAGACCAGGCTGGACAAGGCACTGGGCAGCCTGGTCTAGTGGGAGGTGTCCCTGCCTATGGCAGGGGGATTGGAACTCGATGATCTTTAAGGTCCCTTCCAACCCAAACCATTCTATGATTCTATGGATGTGTGAGTCAGGAAAGAGTCTGGCTCAGGGACCAAAAGCAGAATAGATCATAGAAGGTTTAGGTTGGAAGGGGACACAAAGATCTGGTTCTAACTCCTCTGTCCTGGGCAGAGACACCTCCAACTACACTCAAAGGTTGCTCAGAGTCCCACCCAGCCTGGCCTTGAACACTTCCAGGAATGGAGCATCCACAGCCTCTCTGAACAACCTGTGCCAGTGTCTCACTGCCCTCATGGTGAAGAATTTCCCCCTAATATCTAATATTGGTCTTCTCTCTTTCAGTTTAAAATAATTTCCACTTGACCTACTGCTGCAAAGAGTCTTTATCCATCCCTCTTGTAGACCCCTTCAGCTACTGGGAGACTGCTATGTCTTCTCACAGCCTTCTTTTCTCAGAGAGAATCCATTGTTGCAAAGCTAGGCTTTTTTGCCCTGCCCTTGTGCAAGAGGGAGGAAGGGGGAAGGGAAGCACGTGCTCACTCCATCTTCTCCCAGAGAGTCCTCACAACCTGAGGCTTCTTACAATACTGGTTCCCCCACTGCAGTGGAGTGGCTGTCAAGAGAGGCTTTACTCAAGGTAGTACTTTGGTGAGGTAATTTAAGACAACAGGATTAAACTGAAACAGACAATTTATGTTGTGCAACAGGAAATATTTCCAGCCAGTAAGACTGTTCGGCTCCAAAGCACTTTCCCAAGGTAAGCAGCAGAACTGGAATCTCCATCCCTTGACTCATCTGTCAAGGCAAGAATAAAATGAAAGTGTGGTGTGGAGAATACACTCACACAAGGACAGAGATGGGTCAGGGATGCTGGTCTTCAGCATTTGCTGTTACATACAACAAGGTTTCATTAACAGAAAAAAAAAACGCTGAGATTTGGGAAAAGTAAAAAAATCCAGAAAGTTCTTGGAGATACTCAAGACATCAAGTTTCTCATCATGATCTCATCCTGGCTGGGTTTCTCTTGTCTTGCTTTCTCCTTTTGAAAGCCACAGAAAAAAGCAGGTAGGAAGGAACTGATTCTTCTCTGCTTTCAACTGCTGTAAATCAGGAAGAACTCCACTGAAACTAGTGGAGTGATGTCAGCTTAAAATGAAGAAATCCAATATAATTAAGGATGAAAATACGCCTATATCCCACTTTAGCATCCATTGGTAAAGCTCTAGGATAGTTTCAAATCAGTCTTTCCAAAACTACATTTGAGCTCATCTCTCTGATATATAAGGATAGATTTCTAAAGTCATCTCGCACTTGCCATGATTTGTGTTGGACACCTACAAAAATGTCACTCTGTCACACCATTTCCTTTCATATAAAAGGATGCTGAGCATAGTTCCAGGTAAATACTGTTTCTTTAGCTCCTCAGAGGTGCTGGGAGTGACTTCTCCTGCAGCTTTTCTCCTCCCTCTGCTATATGAGCTCATTAGCCTCCTGGCTACGTCTCTGCTAGTAAACTAATTCATGCCAGAGCCCATTCTTCAGCCCTGAAGCCAACTGGCACAGCCCATTGCCTGCATATTATTATTATTATTAAACTCTCTTACCCCCTGGAATAAGGTGGCCACATCCAAACTGCCTTTCTGGAGAGTCCTGCCCCATTCAGACTGCCAGCAACACCCAGAACCCAGTGTAGTAGCACAGACCATCAAGACCAGCTCACTAGGAGAGGTATAAGCCAGCTGTGAGGGGTGCTGAAAGTGAAGAATGCTTTTTAAAAAATAATTTCTGAGTACAGCACTGTACTCAGAAAGAGCCTGGGAGATGGAAAGACCTAAAAAAGTATTTCTTGATTTAATTAAAAAAAAAAAAGTGAAATGGCTTGTCATAAAGGAACTGTGAAACAAAAACTTTGAGCTTTTACCTAGAAACCACCCTCCAGGCAAAGCTGTCAGCAACAGTCTCCTGGGTCCCCCACTGCTTATGGCAGCAGGACAAAGGGATGCCAAGGCTGGACAGGGAGCTTGAACTTTCCCCAGCCATCGGAGGTGATGTGCTGAGGCTAGAGCCTGACGTGCTCAGAGTGTGCCCAAATCTTCCTTCCTACCTTCCCCGTTTCCCAACTTTTTCCACTACGTTCCCCATGGGAAGGTGGAGGGGGGGGGAGGAAAGGGAGGAGGATCAGGGAGGACTCTACTACCAAACTAACACGTAACAACGGGGAACTGAGGGAGCAACATGAATCAAGCAGTGACTTAGAGGTAAACACACTGGAGACGAAGCCTCAGGATCATTTTTTTCCCAGGGACAGCTCCAAGCCTTTTCTTTCCCACCCTCACTTATAATTAGCTGGTAAATACATATAATTGACCTTTCTAAATGCTGCCGAGTAGCTGGAGGTGTTGGGAACTAATCCTGTCCATGAAGACCCTGGGGTTGCGTGGTGCTGACTCTATCTGCCGGGGTATAATGCTCTTCAAGGGCTTTTCTTTTTTTTCCCCTCTCTCACCGACACGTTGAAATTTACTGCCCCGTGTCAGTGAGTTGAAGAAAGCCTTTTAACTCTGAAAGCTCCGGGAACCGGCTCAAGCACATGCTTCGGGATTTATCCGTCACTTTGTTACGCCTTGTTTGCCCAAGAAGCAGTCAAGACCGAACGAGTCAGGAATGACAGAAATAGCACATGAAGTCACAGTGGCTCTGCTTTAAAGTGCGAGCATTCGTGTCATTTTATATACATAAATATATGTATACATATGTATGTGTGCTTAGCAAGTAAATAAGGAAACGGCAGAGGGAAAGCATCACAGGCAGGTTTCTACAGATGCCAGCTGATCTATACCCGCTCCTCCAAGCGAACCTAATACAAATTCCCACAGCTCTCATTTCTTTCTGGGCAGAAAATCCAGGACAGTACACACAAACCCCAAGAACGTTACAGCAATCAAGAGTAAAAACCTGTAAACACCAGACTGAAGCCGAAAGCAAACATGAAATTGAAAATGTGGAGCACCCCCTGCTCCTTCATTGCCTTCCCAGCTTCTGCACAGCCCCATGCTGGTTTCTCCCTCCCTTAAATAGCTTTTTTTCAACCATCAGCATCTGCAAAACAGCATCAGCACCAGCCTCCACAGATGCTGACCTTTCCCTCTGGAGCGAGACCCACTCCAAGATCCTACAGGACTGGCAGTCCCTATTCCCGACCTTCTTCTCCTCTGAAGTGAGACTCACTCCGCGCTCCTACAGGACCACGACTCCCCACACCTTCATCTGCCCCGCATGCCACAGGATCATATCACAGCCCCTCGCCCACCCTCCACCCAAAAAAGACACCAGCTGCATCCCCACCACCTGCGTGGACCACCGGTGGTGAAGTTTGCGAGGACGTTTCGGCTCTCACCTCCCTCTCCGTTCGCAGCAGCCTGGGAAGTACAGCTCGGGGGGGAGAAGAAAAAAAAGTTGTTTTACCGTGGAGTTTTTCGGCGTTGCCGGTGGCTGAGCCCCGTGGGGATGAAGAGAGCAGGAATCCGGCGTGACGGAAAAGAGCTCTGCGATTCCCTGCCTGCCCCGGTCCCTCTCTCACATCCTCCCCGAAAGGCGTGGGGCGGGAGGAGAGGAGCCCGGAGTGGAGCGCGGCAGCGAGTGTCGGGGAGGGCAGCAACAGGAAATGACACAGAAACTTCGCCAGGCTCCAATCCAAACTTGCCCCCCCCCACGACATGAAAAAAAGGGGGAGGTAATTTTGGGGAGAGAAGAGAAAATTTTCCCTCTCATTAACCAGCCTAAAATCTGCTGACTGGATAAAAAAAAAATACAGCGCTGTGACAAGTTTTATTAAAAGGAGGAATGAATGGGAGGGGTAAACAGAGGGGAGGGCGTACGGGGGGATTCCCATCAGAGTTTATTTATTTAAGCAGGAGTGGCGTGATGATGTTAGACATGGAGAGCAAAATGCCGTTTTCAGCAGCTTTTTTGCTTTTCTAAACCACTCGAATGCTGTGGCTCATGTCTGAGGGCAGCAACATCTCTGTACCTCCTGGGTCAGCTGCTGTCCATGAGAGACAGCTCATTATGTTTGGGGTTGATAGCAGTTGCTCTGAAATGGGACAGTGTCAATGGATCCTGGCACATGGGGATGGTGGAGGAGATGGACCAGGGAACCGAGGTCCTGTGCCCAGCCTGGTGAGAAGCATGTGGCCAGGCTGGACAAGGCACTGAGCAGCCTGATCTAGTGGGAGGTATCCCTGGTTATGGCAGGGGGGTTGGAACTCGATGATCTTTAAGGTCCCTTCCAACTCGAACTATTCTATGTGGCTCCACACTCCTCAGGGACAAGGCAAGCACTAGACCAATTCACCAGTGAGGTATGGGATGACCCACAGAAGCAGAAAATCACACTCAGCTTGGAGTCAAACCTTTGTCTTGATTAATGGAATACACTGCCTTAGTTGAAGAAATCTGTATGAGTATTTCCCAACAAGGAACATCCTCTGAACATTTACTTGTACACTGTGTACAAGGGGACAAAGGCTATGCAACTGGGTGATAGTTTTTAGAGCATCCTTTAGACTTGACACTTGGTATGCATATGTCCTTGAAGGCAGCCCAGAGGTAGCTTGACCTGGGGCTCTGCAAATCCCACCTGCCTTGGGCAGTAGCAATGCCATAAACCCTTTGATGGGAGCCCATGGGATTTTCTAAAGAGTCCTGTTATCCTCCTGGCTTTGGACCCACACCACTGCTGCATGAAATGGGAGACAGGTCAACACAACAGGTCACAATAGAGGAGCAGATCACCCAAGGAGTAGATCAATGGAAACTTTCCTCTTGCATAAAGGTCAGGCACTCCCCAATCTCTCAAGACCAGATAGGGTAAGCCATAGACTGGAATGCAAGCTTTAGCTTAGATTCAGCTCTTTCCTGGAAAAAAAAATATTAATATAGCCATTCTGGTAATTATTATGTTTTTTCGGTCTGAATATGGTCTCATTGATACTTCTTCTCTCCCCAGTCAGTTTAATAGGAATATTATATTCTTAATAAGAATTTTTAAATATTCCTATTCAGTAGGGATAACTTAAAGCCAGGTGAGGTCATTTGTGCGATCATTATGATCGCTTGGTCTGAACTCCCACGTAGCTGAAGCTACAGAGCAGCCTCCCAAATCAACACCAGAATTGTCATGAATTACAGCACATCATTCAGTGTGACTTTCCACACTGAATCAGAGAGTCTCAGTGAAGGATGACCTACCCTAGGTAAATTATTTTGGTGGGTATCAACCTGTCAAGAAGAGAGGATTTCTTTTTAATCTACATTTGTCCAGCCTCACTCTCAGCCCTCAACCCTGTCTATCTTTCTTAAGTCCACTCCAGAAAGCTCCAGATGAGGCACAGACATAGAAGGGTGGCAGTACATCAAGGCAAAGTCCAGCCTCAGTTTACTCTCAGGGCAGCAAGAATATTTCAACTCCTGGGGGCTGAAATACTTCAAGCTGGGGTTCCTCTGATATTTTGGTTGAAAGCACCCAGCCATGCAGCTCCAAGTGAAAACTGGAGCCTGCTGTGTCCCTGCCATGTAGGCTTGACCCTACAAAACTCCAGACTAGCTATCTTATAACCCTGTCCTGAATAAATAAAATGAAGGGAGCTTTTTTAGTATCCTGCAGTCAGGCAGATCTTCCAGACAGACCACAAATCCTGCCTGTCACACTTTCAAAATCCATTTCCACTGAATAAAAGACCTTTTTGAAAATGTGCCTGTCAGAACTGGATGTGGTGTTACAGCAACAATCTCACCTAGGTTGCAGATTTTTAAGACATTTAGACTGGGATCCAGTCCCTCCCCTAAAAGCATCTCTCTCTTTTCAGTGCCTCTGTGAATCAGGTAGTGTGTTAAGAAGCTGAATTAGGGATTTATTGTTATAGTAACACTTTACTCCAAACTTCAGCCTTAAACACAAAATACTTTACAATTTGGCATTTATATGGTGTTTAACATAAGCTTTGATCCAAACAAGGGCTTTGACCTGCCTAACCTTTGCTATATTTTTTTCACTCTTGTGAATGGCTTGAGCACAATGTTGAGGTATCAGTTGTCACTTGCTTAACAAGAGGTTATTTTAAATTAATGAAAGGAATATAAACAGTGCCTCATATGGAGTTCAAATACACTCAGAATCATTATGCCCTTAAAACAGATGTCTAATGCTGTGTCTCCCTTCAGATCAGAGCTGGTGAACTGTCAGGGAGAGGCCTTGCAGATCCTTTTTGCTCAATCAGCTAGATAAACTATCAGCCCCAAACCCTGACATGCAGTAGCACAGCCCATTGAAGTCATTGGAAGGGGCAGGACATGATGGAGATTAGGGCATCCAAGCCAAAATCAGATTTGTTAAGTCTTTATAGATGAGAAAGAACAGGGAACTAGATACCACCATGTATTTCAAAGTAAGGACAGCCCTGTGTCAAGCCCAGTGGACCAGACCTGTTTCCCCTGGATCTGAGCCTGATGAGGTAAAATAATAAAAAAAGAGGAAGAGTATGTAACAGATAGCTGGTGCTCCTTGTAATGAACTAAACTGGGTCAGGGATGCTCTTTGGCCCTGGAACCAGCAGGCACAGTCCAGCCACACATATGTGGGAGGCTGAGCACCTTCAACCTCCATAAGAGAACAGCTGTATCCAGACCATCTGTTGGGAGCAACTCTGTCCAATGCCAATGTCCAAGTCATGCCAGAGAGCTGCTACTGGACTGGAGCAAATGGGAACCATGACAAAATTTAATGCCATAGACAAAAGTTTTCCAGTGGCAAGCCCCTGGTGCTGTGATTAATTAAAACAGAGCTAGTCTCAGAATGCCAAGTTGGCCCCACAAGACTTTTTCTTCTTCTTCCCAGAGAGTTATAGACTTTTCCACACAGCTTTCCAGCATCCTTCTTTCTTGCTCTTCAGAAACTGATTTTTCTCTGTAAACTGTCCAAAGCAAGGAGGACAACTATCCCCTGAGCTTTGCCCTTGCATTTCAATGCATCTCCACTCAGCTTAGGCATTACAAAAGCAGATTTGAGCTAAAAAACCTCTTCTCTTTCTCTCTCTCTAGTTGATAGAGACTGGAACATTTGAAGGATAATTTGTCTTAATCATACTTAGTTTAAGGCAGGAGAAGATCGTCATCTCCATTGCTGTCCTTCTTGCTCTAGGGATTCTGGCAGGAGTTTAGCTAATTCTTTCAGTCTCTGCACCTAATATTTCAGTTTCTAACACGGGGGCCAAAAGCAAGATATGTGTTTGCCTGGCATAATGGGGCACATATTATGTCATACCTGTAAATTAAATATGATATTGGTGTCATCGTGACTTTTGGCATCAGGAATAAGTAGTATTGCATGGCTTCTAAATGAGGTAGATTCTGATTAGGCCATTTTGTGTCATGCAGTTACTTCAGGGGTCTGATAAACTGTATGGCACTAATGTGTATCTTCTCAGCAGAGCACCCACTGTGTCAAGAGATGGGCAATTCATTAGCTTATGATCCTGAGAGTAATACATATGTTTTCAAAGTTAATTAATCTGAGGCAGCTTCCTGTACTTGGTTTTGTTGTATATTTATGGATATAATGAAATATCTCTTTGCCAAGTGCCAGTTTCTGTCTCTCTAAAGACCCTTGCTCTAATAATGTCAGCTTCTTTTCAAGTCGGTTGTGATAAACTAAGCTAACCCCCCAACTGCACCTGCAGCAACACCTGGAAAAGGTTTGGGCAATGTATTTGAGAGTAGTCCCTTTGCAATTAGATTGTTCAACAATGATCACATTTCCCTTTTTACTGAAAAACAGGACTCACAGCAGGGAAAAGGAGTGTCTCAAAAGGACAGGTTCTGCCTGTTTTCTTGTGGGGATGTGCATCACGAAGTCTCTTTCTGACAGTCACTCATCTGGGAGGTGTTTAGGTTGACCTGTCCTATCCAGACAAGCAACTAAAGAGAATCTGGAGAGAAATAATACAGTTTTGCATTTCATTGCTCAATAAAGGGAATGAATAAGGGCTTTGTTTTGCTTGTTGGTTATGCTTTTCTTCCTTTTTTGTAAAAAAAAAAAAAAATTTAGAACCATTCAGACCTCTGAAATCAAATGGTATCATGGTCTACAGTGGAAACTAGTGAGACCTGAGGATGAATGACCCACACTGCCCTGGGGAGGGCTAGAAGAGGGAATACAATCTTTTTTATCCTAGTTGTAGATCTACAACTTAAACCACAACACTAACAATGTGTCATACATGGTTTTTACAAACAAAAGTCTCACATTGTTTTATCTTTCAGGGGAAACTGCTTCTATTTGAAGAAAGACTACATTAAACCACCTACAGAAGCAGGACCAAGGTCTTGTGGTTTCAAGCAGAAAGGACAGTCTTACGTTCAATTTTTACTTGTTTAATACCTTTCATTTCATGATAGAGTGTCTGAATCCCACAAGCAAAACTATAGTGCCCCTGAGATGATTCCTTTTCTGGCTTTTGCAGTTTCATAGAGATCACTGCAGTTCTCATTTGTTAACATTAGGCTACTTGTTATTTTATAAAAAATATTCCTGTACCTTTCCAGACGTAACTGCCACTTGCCATATTGTTTTTGTTTTTTATGAAGCAAGCTACACAGACTTCACAGGCAAATGACCTTTAGAAATGAATGAAGAGCTGTAACATTTACATCCCATGTACTTTAAAGCAGGAGAAAAGCTGGTTTCACCTTCTCCCCTCCCCCTGCTCAATCCCCCCAGCAAATAAGAACTGTTTCTCTCAAGTCCATTCCTCTCTAGAAAAAACTGACCTGTGAATGGCTTTCTCATAACTCAGCAGACTAGTTAAGTCCTCACATGGATTTATCATTAACCACATAAGCACATATTGTCTATTCTGTCCAACCTAATGATCGTGCTATAAATAAAATATCTCTAAAAGTAAGTTACACCATACTTATCCAAGCTGTTGCTGCAAGTCCTTGTAACTCCCAAACCCACTTATGGTAGAAACATTAATCACTTGATTATAATTCAAAGCATCAGCTCTCTACAGCTGAAACTCCCCAGCACTTGACTTTGGCTAGACCTCTAACCTCAACTTATCACTTTCAGGCATACTCCACATTTTCTTCTCCAGTCTGTCACTAATGTGGAAAAGACATGGGAATTTACTTTTGGAAGGTATATTTAACCTAGGAGTGTCTCATTAAAAGGCAACCTTCAGTATGGAAACTCTAAAAAAAAAACCCTTTAAAAAAACCTTTCCCATTTTACTTGGCATGGCAATCTGAAAATACCAGAGTTTTGTTTCACCACAACCTGTGTTATTCAAAACCCAAGCAACATAAAGAAAAGGAAATTCTTTTAGAAAACACATCATGAGTGTAATTCCTGCCTATCCCACAAGCATTCTATATGCCTGTGGGATTATCTGTAGAGCTTTGTATTCTTCACCTGGAATGAGCCAAGCTGAATCAAGCCATCAATTAATTCTGACTTGTCTGCTCATTGATTAAGAGCATATCTGGAAGTTTGGGTTGGCTTCTTTGACAATGTAGAGATCATGTTCCATCTCAACCAAAGTTTTTAAAAGCCCAGAGAAACAAAAGAATAATTGCAGGAAATTATTTTTAAATGTCATATGCTCTACTCTGGAGACAGAAAGACAAAGACAAAATTCCCAAAAGGAAAGTCACAGCGAAGGAGAGGCTGAGAAGAAATGATCAGATGTTCTCAGTTCTTCTGATGAATATTCCTTTCGCTTATTAATCTGAATTTTGGGATGTCAATAAATCACTAAAATATGATAACAGATGAAGGTGAGTTTAGATGTAAAATGATCCATGGTGAAGGATTACAATAAAAGAGGGAAAGGAGGGAGAGCCAAATTCAGTTTTACAAACTGCATCCTCTGCTTGTGAGGACTTGTAGCTAATAAATGTGATGCCGTTTCTATATTATTTAGGAGATTAAGAATGTTTCTCAATGTATAACTGCTGGAAAGCCTTTCTAGCACCTTCTCCAGTTACTCCAGAGGTTTACATTACATCAATTGCTTTTTTTTTCCATCAGTTATGATTTCACTTACAGAAAGGAACTTAAAAATCCCTTTCTTCTTTTAACTTCCTTTGGAGGAAGTAGGTTCCAGCAGCAGAAAAGGAGAATCCAAGCTTTTGACCTTCCAAGGTTTATAAGCTGACCCTGTGAATGATCCTATGCCACAAAGGTGTCAACAATGTCTGTAACCTCCAGTTAGCCTATATAAAGAGCTGTTAGTTTCTATATACAGCAAAACCACCCAGCTATCAATCTACACATATCACAGTTAGCAATTTTCAAGGAAAGTATTTCCCAGACCATTTCGGAAGTAAATAAATGCATTAGAGATGCTACTGGTAACAAATTAGTTCCATTCCCCTCCTCTTTCCAATGTTCTTTATGATGTAGAAAACAGCCATCTGAAGCAAGCCAAAGCCAATCTTATTCAAAATGGAAGATTATTAAGACAAGGCAGCTTGCCAATAAGGCAGAATTTATCTTGAAAGCTAGAGGTGCACTAAACACCTAAGAGAGAAAGAATGGAAATACACTGAGTGCCTTTGAGAATGTTTTCAACTGAAAGGCAAATGTAAGTTTTCATCAGCTTTGCCACAACAAGGAGAGATCTCTCTTTGATGGGACACTGGACCAGGTTACCCAGAGAAGCTGTGGATGCCCCATCCTTGGAAGTAATCAAATTCAGGCTGGACAGGGCCTTGAGCAGCTTGGTCTGGTGGAAGGTATCCCTGCCCAGGGCAGAGGGTTGGATGATCTTTAAGATCCCTTCCAATCTAAAACCTTTTGTGATTTTCAATTCCTTAGCACCACCAAGCTGGCAATGCTGCCTTATGCTGTAGGACAGCATTTGGTAGGTAAAAGCATCGTCTTGGACCAGATGCAGAGAAGGATACTGCTCTCTGAAATGCTAAGTCCTACCAGCAGAACATATCAGCCTGGATGCACTGTGGGTATTGTCTTTCTCTGTGTGGAACCAGCCCAAACACTTTCACATCATGCTGTATCCTGCACTAATATAAACTGGGGGTTGTGGTTGAGTTTCACTGTAGTCCTCAGAGCTTTCCTTGCTGGGACTGAAGCTGAGAGCATCTATGGCATCATCTACCCAAACGCTTCCAATTCTAGGTTGTAGCTAACAGGGAGATAGGTCAGCTGGGCAAAGGGACAAATCTTTGAAGCTATGAGATATTCTCACTGAAAAAAAAAAAAAAAAGGCAACTTATCCCTATAATGACTTCATGGAATAGTGGGGACAGCATTTCTGTTATTTCTCTTCCTGCCAAAGTTTCTGTATGTAGCTGTGTTTAAAATACTGAAAACACACATGAATGAATATTAAATTACAGAATTTTCCTCCAGGCTTTTTCAGCCATCGTGAGCAAGAACAGGAGATGGAGACATATAAACATAAATTCTAAGATGTGATGTGTAATTTAACCCATATAGAAACTGAAGAGTGGAGAAGAAAGAACATTAACAACAAAAGACAAGCAGGAAAAAAAGAGAAAAGCAAAGAAAAAAAAGCCCTAGAAATAAGCTCCAGCATCTGAGAAAAAGAAAGCACTGGCGACCAGTGTTGCAATCTGAGGTCTGCTGTGAATGGAATGGCCGAACCTGGGGCATGTAGATGAGTAAGAATTACTGTCCCTTGAGCACACTGGACCAGTCCATCTCATCTCATGGAGATACTTTACACTTTCAGATGTGATTCTTGCCATGTGATTTCTGTCTGATGTCTGGTTATAGACAACTGATCACTAGCAGACTGCCTTAGGACAGTCTTCAGCTAAGACACACCAGTTCCACCTCAAGAGCACTTAATTCTTGAAATGCACAGAACTGAGGGCTTGCAATCAGCATAGGAATAACATTAAATTACACCTTCATACTACAAAGCCTGTACTTTTGACATATGGAGGCAGTTCAAAGCAATAAAGGGGTATCCAAGCCTGCTTTCCATTCCTCTTGAATGATGCATGGCATAGATTTCCAGCTCTGGATTCAGGCTTGAAAGCACATCTGGAAGTGTCGACCCTTGTATATATGAGATCTGTGCTAGAGTAAAGAAATCATTACTTCCACAAAATCATAGGTGATGAGGAGAATTCCTGGTCTGAAATTCAATACTATTGTTAATTATGTTACATTGAGGCTGATTCCTTAAAAGCTGCTGATAACAAAGACATGAAGTGCCAGCTGCAGAGCCTGGGATCACCATAGCAATGTTCCTGTGAAGTCAACTGTTTGAAAATCCACCCCTGAGCTAAGACATTAAAATCTTCCCAAATCACATGGTTGTTCTGTATTTGACACAACAGTAAAAGATTGCGTGTATCGACTGGGAGTCACCTCATGGCAATTCTCAGAGATCCTTACCTGCAGGAGGCAAGGGATTGGCAACACATTATGGGACAGAAAAATAAACTTTCTCAGCCAGCTCACCTGCTACAGCTGGCAAGGATAAAACACTGCAATCCTCCAGTGCCAGCTTGCAATGGACATGAAGAAAACCCCCATCACCCCACAGTCCGCTCCTCCTCACATGACATTTGCTGAACTGAATAGTTAGACAGACTTTTAAAATTGGAGGTGGAGTCACAGGAAGAGCCAGGACTCCAAGAGCAGCACCGCTGCTAGGAAGAATTACATAAATGAGTTCAGGTTAGGTCACAGTCAGAAGCAGAAGCACTTCAGTAGGCATGATTTTTCCACATCACAGACAAAAGCAGTCAAGGTTTTAAAAAACAGTAAAACACCACCGTGGTTGCAGACACTGTTTATCAATAATAGGATGCCTTTGCAGTCAGTTTGCCCCACTGACACCAACAACTTCTTTGCTGCACTAAGCTGATCAAAGTCGTGTAAAATTGCAGTGCACAGTTAAATTAAGATCACTGAGCATCTCTCATGTGCTAGAGAAGATAACATGAAACTAAAGATTCTTTTCTTACAAATTAAAGAGGAAATAATACTCAGAGGAGTGATGAAAGCCTTCATCCCTCTCACATAGCACTGCTGAAGCTTTCTCATTTCTATCAGAGACCACAGAAGAAAAAGAGGCCCATGAAAATTGTGACTTTGTCACTCAAGGTGCTCAGGAGGAGGAACTGCTGCTTTAAAGGGTTGTAGTTAGATGCTTCTGGTCATGCCTGAAGGGGGGCTGACAGGAAAGCAGGGGAGGGACTATTTGTTAGGGACTGTAGCAATACAATGAGGGGCAGTGGTTTTAAACTACAGCAGGGCAGGTTTAGATAAGACATTAAGAAAAAGTCCTTCACCATGAGGGTGGTGAGACACTAGAACAGGTTGCCCAGAATGGTGGTGGAGGCCCTGGACTAATGAGGCTCTGAGCAGCCTGATCTAGATCAGGATGTCCATACTTACTGCAGCAGATTTGGACTAGATGGACCTTAAGATTCCCTTCCAACTTCATGATTTTATGATCAGTCTTGTGAAGAGTTAACTGTAGTCAATATCCAAGAGTTGCATTTCTACACTTAGGAACAGGGTAATTTAGCAAGGGACTTACCATATAAGCAAGCTGTCAGGAAAAAAAAAAAAAACAACAAACAGGACAAAAGAAACCTATTGTGACCTCCTTGCTCCAATTTACCAGATGATAAATGCTTCTCACCAACTACAGTGTGCAACAAAACTGGTCCATGGTCATGAGAAATATCATGGCATCTCTCTATTTTTTAGCCATGAAACATTGTCACATTTGTGTACCCAGAACTTAGTCTTGCCAAAGTGTTCTGAACTCTGAGCTGAAATTCCCAAATGAAACATCTCCTTCCTGACTTGTGCCATGGTAACATTTCAACCCAAAATTCCCAATACCTCAGAGAAGGAATCTTTCTTTCCAACACACATTAGTGTAGCTGACACCATCTAGTCCAGCTTCTTGAAGAACTCTCAGATTACTTCTGGACTTGATTCTCATCTTTGTTATCTGAACCCAGGACATTTCCAAGACAGACTAAAGATCCAGAAGTCAACAATGGTAGCAACTATGATCCTCTGGCTTGATGAACAGATTAAAAAAAAAAAAAAGTCAAAATGATGGAATTAATGCCTTTAGGAACTGCAGACTACTCCAAATCTTGTCCCCTTTTGCTAACAGTACATGGTGCAATTCTTCAGCATCTCCTATGTGAAATAAAATACCGAAGAGGATACATAAAAATCAAACCACCCTAAAATCCTATTCAAATAATATGCTATGCTTCAAACACTCCTCCCCAGAGGGGAGGCTGTGAAAACAAAAGGTGAAAGATGTATAATCATTTATTTCCATGCACTGCTGGAAGATGTTCAAATGCTCATGTGATGGGTGCAAGAATAAAGAAGAAAATGAAATAGTTCAGTTCAGGCCAAGTGATCTTCCCAAATATTTCTCCTGTGCATTTTCTGGAGAAGCACATACCAAAGAGATTCTGTATGCAAACTGCTACTCACAAGGGAACATGATAATAAAACCCAACAGACACATTTAGAATATTATTAAAAATTAAAAACCCTCAATGGAACCCAGGAGCTGTTTGTATATATGCCATCAGCTCACGGTATCACAACGCTTTTATGTAACTTCTGGAAGATTTTAGAAGGTGGTAAATGAGTTGATGCTCTCCATACACCACATTAAAAGGGGATAAATGAGCCTACCATTGCAGGCTTGAAAGCTGAAAATCAGACTCAGGCAAAACCACTGAACAGATGTGATGGGAACTCAACAAATAAATAATGAATGTCCATCAACAACGTGTAATGGAAAAGGAATCTTGTGAAATTAAACCAGTCTCACATTTTGATGAGCCAACAAATGAGGTTAATAAAAGTAATAGGGTTGATATAATGGGCTTCTGAAAAGGACCAGGCTTGAATTATGGAGTAATAAACTTGACTGGTTTAAAATCAACATCATACAGTGTGGATGAGTTGAAGACCAGCTAGCTGTTACCTTTCAAATTGCAGTAGCAAACGTTCACTAGCAAGTGAACATTTGTTGCTGTTTTAATGTTTTATTGCTGACATGGAAGAAAAAATTAAATTATTACTTACTAAGTTTGTGAAATTTTGGGAAGTGGTATGGAGTAAAAGGGACAATAAAGCAAAGCAATCCAGTGAGCAATACAGCAAACTGCATGCAGTACAGATTTTGGCACTGACATAAGCAAAGTCCTGAACATCAGATTAAACAGAGATCTTGCCTCTCAGAAACAAAAAGGGAGAACAGAAGAAAACTGGAAAAAGCCTCACAAGTTATAGAAACTAATTGGTTTAAGACAGACAACCAGTCTGATATCTTCAGCAGGGTAATGTGTGTATTGAAGATGGAGGAAGTAAAGCAGTAGAAGAAGTAGAGTGGAAGAAGTAAAAAATATATATAGTATAAGTAGGAGAAGTAAAGTAGAAAAAGTGAGGAAATTATATAAATTTATCATGTATGCAGTTGCTGGTGATACTCAGAGCCTGTCTTGGGGGCTGTGGATACTAAGAAATGGGAAGGAATTCAGGGAAAAGCCACAGGAATGAATGAATTGTGAAATTTAATTCTGGGGAAAAACATTAGAAGATTTAACAGTTTAATTTTACAAAGAAAAGGCTGCACGGTTTCTTAATCACAAACTACAAATATTTCAAGAGATAATACAAATTATCCAGTGAGGGGTTTTTCAGCCTTAAGAGTAAAAAGATGCAGGAGTGGCCAATAGCTAGAAGTTGTATCTAGATATTTTGAACAGAAATACACTTTCTTCGACAATTTTGCAAGGGTTGTGGGATACTTACAGTCACTTTATCTTTAAAGCAACCTTTTCAAAGTTCCACTCCAGTACAAACAGCTATGAATTGAGGGAGGTCTTATAGCTTCTTGCTCTCAGTAACCTATCAGTTAAGAGACAGGGCTTCAAATGCTGTAGTGGCAGGCTGTTTTACAACCTAATAAATGTCATCTTTGGAAAAACTTTGTGGGATACTCCTTTTTCCTCTCATACACTACTAATGGACAACACTGAGTAAGAGATTCCCTTGTTTTCTGTTCCCATCAAGGGATAATTAAAATAATGATCTTTCAGCAGTTGCAGATAATAACACCTTTACTAATACTTGTAAAGAATGATCAGAGCATGAATCAAGCAATTTATTCTTAATTCTTACTCATTCCTCCTACTCAATTCCCAAACCAATGTTCACTTAAGCACAGGAATATGTGATGAATGTTTCCTTCAGCCAAGCAATGGAGGAAACTATCATTTATAACCCTCACACTGACATATTTTATGGTATCTCTAGCCCAACCAGAAGACCCTACAGAGAGAACTGAGAAACTTGCAGGGACTGAAATAAATGCTCTCCTGGGGTTGACACAGTCTCTCTCCCTCTCTCTCCACCCTCCCCTGTTTTTTGACTGTGACTTGTCCCTTTTGTTATTCCTACTTTAATTTGCTTCCTAATCTCAATCCTGCTATTCATTGTCTAAGCACTGTGCATGTTTCCTTAAGACCACAAAGAAGCAACCCCATTGTGTAAATTAAACCCATTAAGACATTCCCTGCCCCAGGGAGCTCGAAGCACAGAATAGAAACCAGCCTTGTCGAACTGGTGGCCGGCAAACTAAACACAGCACTCTATTTCTTCCCAAGATTTGCAGGAGGCAAGCACAGTGGAAGAGAGGAATAATTTCTGCTGTGCCTTATAAACTCATAGGCAGTGCCCACAAACACATTGTGAAATGACAGCAGAATTTCTCTTTGTTTGCTGTACCTTTCTCCTTGCCTCTTTTTCCTGATAAAGGATGGTATTACCTGTCCAGTTCATTTTGCCTAGATCTGTCCAATATAAACTAATAGAACTTATGGGTTTTTTTTTAAATAGTGGACCTCATGGATGTACATTTCCAAGTGAATCATCTACAGACAGGTGTAATTGTAAGGCCTCTAGGCAGTGACCTCAGTCTAAGGGGGCAGATTTTGGGACAGATTTCTGTGATTCTCATTTATCTAAAATCTGCCAGATTAAATTTGTTAGCATTAGTGGTTTGGAAAGCCTGATCTCTCCCAAGATGAGCACCATCCAGCAGTGAGTCTGCATCACAGCAACCCTCCTTCCAAATCATTAATAAAGATCTTGAGCAAAACCAGTTCAACATTGTTCCCTACTGCTCCTCAAAGTTATCTCCCACCAAGTGTTGGCATTTATTCATGGCTGTGTGTTTCTGGTCCCTCCAGCTTGTTTTCAGTCTGGTTTATAATTTTCATCTCCAGTCAATCTAAATTAGCTTTTCAGCTCAGTTTTCATGAAACAATGTAATAATTGCCTCAGTACATGATCAGACATCTTACTTACACAGATTAAATTACTGCATTCTTTTCATCTGCTTGGTCTGCAGTTGTATCAAACTAAGTGACTAAGTTATGTCTGGGTTTGCATCTTAAAATATTTGTGTGTGTCATTCAAGTCCCTTCTCATTGGTAAAGTTAACATGTGTAGAGGCTCTGCATAGCTTCTACATGCCACTAAAGGAACTGAGTTAATCACTACAGTGTGCTCTAAGTCACACAGAAAACTCATTAAACTCTACTGAGGATGAGGCTTGCTTTAACTGCTTACATATTTACTTTGTTCATAATTTTCTCCATTATTCTGCTATGACAAAATTCACCTTTTTTCTTTTACCATCATTTACATTCCATTTTGGCAACTGTCTTGTGGGCAACTCACATATACAAGGCTCCATGAATTTGCTTGGCACAGCAAATTCTTCTTCCTCTTTCCTTATTTACATTGTTTTATTAAAGATGGAAACCAAGTTATTGGATAGTTCTCTCTTCTAATTGGATATTCACTCTTCTAATTACTGTTGTTTATTCATAAAGATCAATATAAGGTGTTTTCCTCTGTCCTCTGGTTCTTGTTTGATTCTTCTGTTTTTCAGAGATAATGGTATATGAAACAACTCCATGACTAACTGCAAGAAAAACATAGCATACAGGTCTTGTTTTCTGAGTTTTCCTTCTAAGATTTTTGCTGTTTCCATATTCCTGAAACTCATCTCACAGAAGTTGTATTCTGCCTCATCCACCATGTATTCAGTTAATGTCAGTGTCAGGAGATAGCAGAGAGATTTGGTAAAACCAGCAGTACTGACTTCAAGTTCTCATTCTGTGGGGCTTCCTAATGCTGTGAGACAGCTTGAGGTCTAAAATGGGATGAAAGGAGACAAGGCGAGGTAAATATGTCACTTCCACTCACAGCTCTGCTTGTGGATGGTTCCAAACTTGGGGAAAGTAAGCTAACCCACAGGAGCAGCACTAAGGTATCTTAGCACACAAAAAAGTTAGTGCAGAGATCAGAACTCTGTTATTCCATTACATATATATAGGTGGTCACCCCAGTAATAAGGATAGGACTGTGGATCAGTTTAATGCCCAAGTCATCAACTCTTTGAGACTAAAGAGGAATCAGGGTCTTAAAGAAAGAGCTCTTAATTTCTTTGTATCATATCACCAAATATGAATTTCCAACAGCACAAATTAAATAACTGTTTCAATAGAGCTCCTGAAGTTTAAAGACACAAGTACACCCGAAAAAAGCCAAACATCTGAAGAGGGAAATTACATAAATTGAAGAAAATTAAGTGTCCTCTACAAGGGGCCCTACCCTTTTAAAACAGACAGACTCCCCCAAAGAGTGATGAAGAAAATATCATGTTCTGGCTTCCCTATGACTCATACTGGCATAAATGTAGTAACTGGCCAGGGTAGTTCTGTGACAGCAAAGAAGGGAGGAAAGAAAAGCAAAATACTGCCTTGGTTTAGAAGATATGAACAAAACAGCATCAGAAATGCTGACGATTGAAAACCTCATCACACACTTGGGTGCTGAAATGAGATCTGAGCACATCTGAAAATGCAGTGAAGATCTTCATAATGAACAGTCCTACAGGCAGCTTGGGCTCTGGATCCTAAGAAGGGATCTCAGAGGGATTTAACCATGGAGGCCAGAAGTAATTGTTTGATGAGATGAGAAAAACAAGACAAAAAAGATAAAAATGGACTAGATAAGTCTCTTAGTATCAGCATCTGTGACTCTCTTGCTATCAGCATTATGACATTGAATTATTTGCCTCTGTTGTCTTGACTAAGACCTATTGAAATGAGAAGCAGCACATCCCAGGCAATTTGTTAAAATCACTTCAAGTTTCTGAGTGATGTTAATGATCACTGACTGAGGGTGGAGAGCAGCAAAGTGCATGGCATAATGAATGGCAGATGGCAAACATTCACCTAATGAATATTCACTTTTGTGCACTTTTATGGCCTCTAAACACACCTCATCACATCACCTGGTCTTTACCTTACTCACCTTCATCACCCTCCTGGGAAGCATTCTCTGCTGAATAAATTAGGATAGATTAGAATTAGATTAAAATAGAATAAAGGGAATAAATTATTTGTCAGAGGTCATCCGGGTCTGCCCAGGTCTCCAGCAGTCGTGCAAGCAGAGACCTCCATTATTTGTGTTTCTGGAGCTGCAAACAAACCTTATGGCTGGTTGGTCCTTAAAGATGTGCTCAGAGCTCTGCCGCCTCCCTCCTCCCATGACAGTCCCCCAGGCAGAACAGTTAAGAGCAGAAGTACCAGCATCAGACCTTGTGAAGGTACTTCAGGTTTGCTCTAAGTGTTTCAGGAGCTGCCAAATTTAAAGACGCTCAAGAAGATTTTCACTGAAGTATTCACAGAGGCAGCCCGTCTCCACATGTCTATCATTAATGAGCAAATGTCAACACTTCCAGGCAAGGATCTTAAGAAGCTCTCACCTGCTATAGGGTTACTAATGGCCATTATCCCTGTTTCATAAGTTGGGAGAGGCAGATACACAACAATAAAACAATTCTTCTATAGTAACTCACCGATCAGAGAAAAAAAAAGAAAAAAAATTGAAATTCTGGCTTAAGTACCCTGTATTATCTACAGTGTGATTGAACCACTCCTTTCAGAGTTTTCTGTTCCTTCTCCACCAAGTCTATAACTTCTCCTTCAATTGCTTATCATTTTTTCTTTGCTATTGTCATTTCCTTTCCTGTAGTCTTTCCTACTGTTGCTCTCCCAACAAAGATCTCCTCCTCCCAATTCTTCAGCTTTGCCTCAGGTCTTTCCCTAAATATCCTTGCATCAGACTGTCTTCCTTGGAGCAGAGCTGCTTCTCAGGAGGGAAACATGCAGGTGGTACTGGCTAGAAAGTACCCAGAGGACTCCCCATCCTTTCTAGCTATGCTGCAGAAGGATACTGAGTGATTATATCAGCAGAGAGGCCTTGGCTCTTCCCTATCCTGGAAGCAGCCCGTAGCCTATGGAAAAGGGACTGAAGGAGAAAGGTTTCTCCCCCCTGGCCTCACTCAAACAATATTCTATGTGGCATGAAGGAGATGTTGAAAGAAGGGTCTGTGTGTCACCCAGATGAGAGATTCTTGGCTGATAGGGATGCACTTCTGCAAGAGAGTAGACAACTATCCAAGGTTCCTGCTCACCCACAGCTAGAGGCTGAATCCACAGCACTTCAGTCTGCTCAAGAAAAGTATTGCCAGGTAGATCAGAGGGAGGACATCAGCAGGACAGCCAGCTCCCTTGTGCTGTGTGGATGAGGGACAAGTTTATTTACGGCCCTGCTGCTCTGATTTGAACATACAGGAGTTTGAAAGCCTATAGTTTTCATATAAATCAGACTTACTGCATATGAGCATATCACTGATCTGCTTCTTGGTCTACACACAGTTTGTGCTTAGGATGCACATGGTCAAATTATGGTATGTAAACACAGGGAGAGAAATTTGAGCAGAGCACAGGTACTTTCCAAGCCCACCTTCCCACACAGTGTCTCTGAGTGATGAAATGCAATGCTACCAAATGTCATGACAGAAAGCATGAATAAAAAAAACATGAGGGTGTCTCTTAAAAATAAATGTCTCCCTGCAATCTTTTTCCCAGGGGAAGGAAGTTTCCAGTGTGCTGGATCTCTCTGCATGTGGCATTACACACTGCATGGTCTGTTCCCTATAAGATCTCAACATATGCTATGGATCTGCTTCTTCAGTACAAGTGTTCTAAATGAGATGCTTATGCTGCCTTCTGATCTTTTGCAGCCACACATACATACATGAGGGTTTGCCACAGGCTATCTATCATTTCTCCCTTTCCAGCATCCGAAATGCATGACCTGCAACTGTGTTTTATACACATTGTAGTACAGTTTCCACATAATAACACTGGAAACTTTAATTCTCACCTTATAAGGCCAAGAACAAATACATAATGCCAGACACAAGGCTGCAGTTCTAATCTTTCACAAGTACTCTGACCATATCTCCAATCACTGACAGCATTTATTTATCACAGCAAATGGAAAAATACCTGAACCAAATTCTATTGCAAGCAAAGCCTTACTCTTCATGGCCAGTTGTTTACCTGAGACATTTTCCACATCCTGCCCTAAAGTAAAACCTGCTGATTTCAGCTCATTTCAGTTGTGGATTGGGCACAGTGTGGTCCATGAGGTATATCACTGTAGCACAGACAGCTCTGCAAAGAGACACATCACCCTGCAGTGAATGACCCATTGCACCTTGTGAGATTGTGTTGTCCTGGGTACAACTGGGCAGAGAATGGATAAACAGGTTCTCTGCATATAACACTTCAAGCTAGAAGACCTATCTCTAACACAGAACAGAATACAGTGATGAAGTAGGCTGAAGTAGCTTGGTGAAGAGAAGGCTCAGGGGGGACCTCACAGTAGCTTATCAATACCTGAAGGGGGCCTACAGAAAGGCAGGGGTAGGACTTTCTAATAAGATACCTGATGGGAGGATTAGAAATAATGGATGTAAATTGGAAGGGGATAGACTCAGGCTAGACATAAGAAAGAAATTCTTATGAGGTGAGGGTAGTAAAACACTGGAACAGGTTGCCCAGAGAGGCTGCAGATGTCCCCTCTCTGGAGGTGTTTAAGGCCAGGCTGGACAAGGCACTGAGCAGCCTGATGTAGTGGGAGGTGTCCCTGCCTATGGCAGTGGGGTTGGAACTCGATGATCTTTAAGTTCCCTTCCAACCTGAACTATTCTATGATTCTATGTTTCAAGGTTGACATGCCCCTCTCAATCCTCCCTCCCATCCTCTTCTACCCAATTCACCAGGAGTTCACTGTGCCTGGCCCCTTCCTCATCCCAGACCACAGCTCATTGGCATCATCCACCTTCCAGCTGCCTATGAATAAGGCCATAAGAAGAAAAAGACTGTGGGTCACCACGGCCCCTGGCTTACTGGCGCCACCAACCAGCTGTACGGAACCACCAACCAGCTGTACAAACCCACCTGCCTTGAGGACTGATGTAATTTGGCACACTATACACTGGAACAAGTGCTGTCTGTCCACACACAAATTAAACAATTCTCCAAGGGATCCTGATTCAAGCAGGGCTCACCCGCTGCCATGTGACATCAGGTTGCATATGCCTCATCCCCTCAGATGGGACATTAATGTTTACAAACAGGGAATGTGCCTCCTCCAGGAGGCCATATCCCAGGCACATGAGGCACTGCAGTGGGGACATATACTTGCTGATTGAATCACAGAATGGTAGGGGCTGGAAAGAACTTTCAGAGATCATCAAATCCAAAACTTCTGCTGAATCAGTGTCACCTTGAGCAGGAAGGCATCCAGGCATGTTCTGAACATCTTCAGAGAGGGAGAATCCCCAACCTGCCTGGGCAGCCTGTTCTAGAGCTCTGCCACCCTCAAAGTAAAGTTTTTCATTGCTGAGACTAAACAGTGTTCCAGTTTGCACCAACTCCCCTTGTGTTGTCACTGCGCATCACAGAAAAGAGTCTGCATGCAAGAAGGTGGAGAATTTTTTAGATCTCTGGAAAGGGATTAGGTGGAAAATGGCAAGAGGAAAATCTTCTTGCAAAGCACCATTCTTATGCACGGAGAAGATGGCACAAAGGCATTGGAGAAGTCCTGAAATAAGCAGTTGCACTTTAGCCACAAGCTATTTCATCTGTTTTGAATACAGGCTCTATCACCTTCCAGCAGGGGTTGGAAAACATCAGGTTCGCTTTGCCTGCAGGGTTTTGGGAATTTGTATACTCTGAACCTCTGCCAGGAGTAACTTTGGTGCTAGAGGGATGAACGCTGGGCCCTGCACAGCGCAGCAGTGCAGCAGTGACTTATCCATGGAGGAGGGCAGCTGGGGAAATTCTCTCTCATTCTGAACTATTTCTTGGCTCTTTACATTAGTTATCAGCCCTTGGGAATATATTTTCCTCTATCCATACTCTGCTGTGGTCTGCATTTTCATTTGGTAAACATTAGCATATGCTATTTATCATGAGGTCCGTAACCCTCCTCCACTCTAGGGAGTTCACAACTAAGTCAGAGCAATAAATATTCTGATATACTATGGGCTTTATTACAGCCCTAAGAGACACACAGATGAAATTATTATCTCAGAGACTTCAGCTCCTAATCTCCCAGTGAAACCTTTGTCACCCAAGGCAGGGAGGATGCACACGAATGCACGGTGTTTGTATTCAGTTGATTCAGACTCAGGCTCCAGCTCTGCTTACTAATGATGATAACTGCTTTAGCTCTGCCAGTTTTATAACATCTTTGAAAGGCTCAGGGAAACCACATTATCTGCAGCTTCCTTTCAACAGCACGTTTGGTTCATGAGAGCTGCTGGCAAGCAGAGGAAACAGGGAGTATTTGTGGACTGGGAATTGGTTCTAATAACATTGCAGTGACCAGAATGAATACCACAGTCTGCAGTTACTGCTCTTCTTCTGTGTTTATTGCAGAGCAGAATCCTCTGAGACCTGACTCAAAACCTGTGGACTTGACTAAAGGATTTTGCAGCAGGTCCCAGGATGCACTCAGAAGAGATATCATCCCTTACTGACCTGCTTTACCCGGCTTGTTTGGGGAGTTTGGTCTTTCTGCCTGCAATAGCCACTAAGAAGGGATTCAAACCTTGACTAGAAAAGTTACTCCAGCACCTCCTCATTTCTGAGCCCCAAAACCTGTTTCAGACTCATTCCTGGTTGATGACTAGAAATGTTGGCTACAAGGTATGATCCCAAGCCTCTTCAAAGCAGATCAAGAGTTCTGACTGAACTGGGAACATTTAATAGTGACTGTAATAGTGACTTTTTTTTTATTAAAGAAATAAATTAGATGCTACTTGAATGTGCATGTCCAAAAGAAACACTGGTCTGGGGAGCCTGTATTTTATAAAGTTATCACATCAGTCCAGCTTGCTTTCCACTGCCAATCTAAATAATGAGGAATGTTGTCCAACAACTTCTTTTTCCTTCCAAATACACAACTCTATTAGTACCTGAGGAAATACAGAATCACCTAGTTTGGAAGGAACTTTTTAGATCATCTAGTCCAACCACACTCCTGCAGGAGCATTCTTATACATACCAGCTCTCTGAGGAAAGGAGAATAGAGAAAGGAGAAGAGGAGGCTTGTTGAGCAGCTGAGTGATCAGATTCCATGTGCAGGGGAAACAACTGGCATGAGCAGGGTTTTGCTTTGTCAACCTTATGGCAGCAAAAACAAGAGAAAGAATTGGACAAAAATATTTACAAATACGAGCAAAAAATCGTGTGGCTTCCCCTGCAGTGGCAGGATACAGCCCTATCCTCTATCCCACTCTTGCTTTCCCACTATTGCCAGAGCTGAGGCAGAAAATGTTCCAAGCTTTAGGGTTTGCTGGCCACTCCCCAGCAAAACTCACTCTCCATCACACAAAGGCCAGACTGTCTCAACACTTTCCCCATAAGAGATTGTTCTGGAGTCCCATAACCTTTTCAGGCAGGAAAACTGTTCTGATACAGAGCAGGGATGTTTCTAAGGATGCCAGGCTGCTGAACACAGTAAGTAGCCTGTTACCCCAGAAAGATCACAGTATAAACAAAGAAGGACTGAAAGAATAATGATCAGTGAACTTCCTTGATCTGGAGGTCAGACCCAGGGCATATCTATATTAATAAACTTAAGGGCTTGAGCACTGGCTTGCAATTGTACACAATTCCCAGAGATATATTTTGGCCTGTGCCTACCCAGGGGACAGCACAACCAGGGGACTTTTCACCACAGAGGATCTGGATGTAGTTTCTCTATTCAAAAGCCTTGCTGCTTGTCCTTAGGGCCAGAGAACATTCTTATTGCACAAATGTAACCCATGGGGACTGGCTCCCAGATGCAGTTAAATGTCCAAACTGGTGCAGAACAGTGTCTACTGCAGTGCATATGGGATGCTTGGCAGGTCATAGCTGTCTCCTCAGTGTATTCAAACCACTTCCTGCCCTCTCTGTCACCTGGGAGACACAATGGGAGCAGAAGATGCTGGAGGCTCCAAGTCAGAGGGATTCCCCCAGCATGGGGATTTCCTACAACTGGGCACCAAACCAACACCAGTAGCTTCCAGGACACTCCTGTGATGCAGGGACAGTGGAGTGATCAAGCTGTGGCACATCACAACACATCAACTGGCAGATGGTGCTGAGGGGCTCAGAGCCAGCTGGAAAGGACTCTCACTAGGCTGTGCTGGCTTCTGCCGAGATCAGAGCTGGGTAATCCCCAGTGGGCCTGCCAGACTGCAGGTTCTAACTGGAGCCTACATAGGCTAAACACTCTCCTTTGCCAGAGAGAAGAGCATTTCCCTGGGTTACTGGATGTGTTCATCCTACTGGAGAGGCTCTGGTCCTTTCTCCAGGTGCCAAGGGTGGTCAAAGCAAGTGGCTCTTTGTCCAGACAGAACATGTCCTCCAAATCAGGCAGGACCTTCCATGCTTGAATAAGGCTTCTGGGGTAAAATGCCTTCAGGCAAGTGAGGTCATGCCATGGTCACCTCTGCCCTGTCAGTGCAGGGCACACAGGGAGGACAGCTAGGTAGCGAGAAGGCAGGAGAGTTATGGAGGTGCTCAGAGCTCTGCTGGTATCACCCCAACCTGGACTGGCACATAGGCAAAATATGGACCTACCAGAGCATTGTGTGTTACTACAGTGCACAAATATCACCATGAGCTTTTGACTGTGGAAAGTTGATATTCTTGATGTAGCACAAAGCATTTCTGGTTGCAAATGACCATGTTTTCCATGTTACAGAGACTAGCCCTAACCCTAAACCCTTGCTTCTGAGCTGGGTAAGTTTCCACTGAAACAAAAAGAATGGGGAAGTTTTTCTTTTATCACTAACTGAGAAAAAGAAATGCCCTTCAGAAGGACATGGATTCCTTTGATGTCTCAAAATAGAGAAGAGGCCCTTTGCTCTTCTGTGCCATAAGAATGATAACACTGCTGTGTCCATTTTGGGGATTTGTTGTTTTCAAAGATGGCTAAAAACAAGAAATAAATAGAAACATTAGCCTTCCCTCTCTTGCATTCCTGCTGTCCTCCACAGGGACAGCTGTCAGAGCAATGAAACTATATTAGGATCACAGAAAAAGACAAAACATTCCCAGGGTTTTATCCTTGCTCAGTGACAAGACGTGAAGGAGTCAGCATTGGATTCAGACTCCTGTATTTTAGTGTCTGCAATGTAAATATCTACATGGGTTATGAGGTGTGTGGGTTCCCATTATTATCATCACTGATGTGGTCTTTACAGTCTGAAAATAAATTCAGCTGGTCAAATATCTATGATCCAGTTAAACATGAGGGTCCAATGCTTTTGAAGGACCTTAGGCTGAAACATCAAAGACTGGGTGTGCAAATATTAGTCAGGACCTATAAATAAAACAGTATCATTGTGTGGATAGATAAGGGCAACTCAGTTCTAGGTATTTAGTTAGTACAAAACCAGGTTTCCTTGGCTCATTGGCTAGAGCAGGAGCTTCAATAACTCATCAACCTCTACATAGCTTCATTCAGCATCAGAATCAAAACCCACTTGAAGAACCCTTGACACAAGACATTATTTCCCAAAGGCAAATATTATTGAACCACATGCCTAATTTTTGTCTTTTCTGGTAATAAGATAAGAAACTGTTAAACACCAGCTAAGTTTTAAAAGAAAAAAGATTTGAAGCAGTATAGTGAGGTTGTAATCAACAAGGTGCTGGAACCCCATTTAAACATCATGAGATTTGGAAGACTCAGAAAAGAAATGACAAACGGTGTTTGAAAATGCGTATTTCTGTAGAAAAGACATTCAAGGTAAGAATCATCTGACCTAATTTTGGATGTGTCCAATGCAGATACTCACACTTCATCTAGTCACCACGAGTTCCATTAAAAGCAGGAGAGAGAAATAAGCATTTGTAAGATACCTGAAACATCTCCTTGAAAATTCAACCTAGAAATGTCCATTTCTTCTTATATACCAGCTACAAAGGGAGGCCAGCATATCTAGTCCATATGTAGCTGATTATACCATTGATGGCCACATCTGGTAAGCATTAGAGCATGTTTAATAACATACCTATTTGCAACTGCATTCCTATCCAGATCAATATGTCTATCCCACTTCTCCATCCCTCTACTTACACTCAAGACTGCATCCACTGCTTGTCCAAACCTTTAGTCTTGAACTTCAAAGGCATCTGGAGGCTGGACCTGGCTATATTGAGATCTACAACACACTTGGTGAGGTCCCTCAGGAAAAAAACAACTCATCAAGCCAGGACAAGACACCTGAGATGCAGCAGGAGATGTAGCATTCCCTCCAAGAAGTCTGCAGGGGAGCACTTACAGAGAAACACAGGAATTATTATAAGTCCCTTCACTTAGGAATATATATTTGCCCTAAACAAAACGTCAGTGCTAATGATTAAAGACATTTCTTTGAATAAAACCTATCTGCTCAAGACTTCAGGAAACACATTTACAAAGAGCCACCATGCCAAAACGTAACACAGCTTGCACGATACTGAATCCAAAAGCAAACCAGTCTTGCAAACATAAATAGCTGGTGAACCTTTTCACAGTCTGGGACAGGTAAATCATTTCTTGCCCCAGTCCAGCCTAGAAGTCCAAAAGCCTGGCTGAGCCATGAGTGTTTCAACATTCCAGGATATGGAGTGCAGTTTTTTGGCCATCTGCAGAGGAAGGTAAGTCAGCCATCCAGATCAGTAAAGCAGCAACTTGAGCTGTTAGTAGCTGCTTGCCTCCCCATCTGGAAATTAAATGCAAACATATGCATATTCCTAAGTGCTACTTAAGGGAAAAATCACTGCCCTGACAACACCGAATGGGAGCAGGAAGGAAAGAAAAACAAAAAATACAAACCAATATTTGTGCCTTTCCCATTTCATCTTTTTGACTGTCAAAGGCATCTTCACTTTTACTGAAGCGTAACTTAGGGGGAAAAGAATCATGAGGTGAGGAAGGAAAGAAAATCCATTTGTTTGTTAATACTGTAATAGGCTAAGAAACATCTGACAGAAAATTTACATTACATATGTTCCAACTTGGTGACTCAATCCACTCAAAAATAAGCTACAACAACACTGACATCCTATACTTCATACTTCACCAATAACCGAGGTATCTGCAGGAGGTTTTGATAATCTCTAATAGCACAGAGGAGAAAATCTGCCTTTCTTGCTTGGGGGAATCAGATTCAGCTTTCACACAGCAGAAGTCAGACCCTTTGATCAATATATAGCACATTAAAAAATACATGTTAATATGTAATCCTGGGATAAATCCTGGATGGCTTGGTTTTTATATTGGGAAAAAAATAGGGTAGAGGAGAATTTAATATTAGTTCTTTTTCATGGTAAGAATTATAACATTACTTAAGTAGAAAAAAAAAAAAGAGTGAGAAATGAGGCAATCACTGAATCCATGACTGAGTGAATTGTAGTGGCAACAAAGGGTATGTCAGGCACCAGCTTAACACTTGAGCTTTCCAAAGCTTCATGTCAACCCTGTTCAACAACAACTGCAGGCATTGAAATCAGAGACTCATCATATCTGTATGCTCAGGTCTGCACTAGATGCATGCACTGCAATGCCAAAGGAGGTGGTGAGGCTGTTCTTTT
Source organism: Turnix velox (assembly GCA_013400935.1). NCBI lineage: Eukaryota > Metazoa > Chordata > Aves > Charadriiformes > Turnicidae > Turnix > Turnix velox. Next base: position 48,890 of record VZTY01000750.1, on the reverse strand, counting down.
CTTGTGCCAGATGTGAGCAATCAGAGCCAGGACCTGCAGCCTGACCATCCAAAGCAGGAAGAAATCAAGTGACTGCCCAGTACCAAATTGCTGGTGACAAATCAGAAGAAAGCCTCCTGGCCTGAGGCCAGTGCCCATCCACTGCACCGTGCTAACTACAACAGCTATCCAAAAATAAAGAGGTGACACTCACTTTCTCTTTAGTTTTTCATGTAACCTTGTAAAAAAAAATCTCATCTAAATTAAGTACTACAAGGATTTCATCAAAGCTTGAAGCAAGCCAATATGTCCTAGGGACTAAACAGCACAAATTCCATTTACAAACTGTTCCTTGACACATACTCCCCAGGTCACTGCAAGCTGTGAGCATCCAGGCTGAGGCAACATTTGACCAGGTAGGGAACGGGTTTGTTGGACTCCAGATAGAATTGCATACCAGGTATCTTTCTCTCCCTGAGGCTTTGGCTTGGACTGAAATGAAGTGACACCTCTTCAAAAAAGAGACCTCCAAGTCTCTGCCCTCACTCCTTCATTCCCTTCCCTGAAGGCACTGACACCAAAGGTCCATCTGCATGGATTAACCAGCCTCCAGAGTCTATGCAGGCAGCTGTTAGATGGCTTATAATGATAAGAGATAGCCCAGGGTGGCCTCATGGGTTAGGAATTCAGTTAAATATCTTCCAAAGGGATTTAGTAGGATTTGCTTCATTGTTTATATTACTCAGTATCAGTCATCCTTAAGGCCCCAGGCCTTGGTGTTTGTGAGTCTGGGAACACAACTGGGCAGCAAGGGATGCTGATACTGTCCCACATGATCCTGTCATTCCCCAAGCAGAAATATTTCTCTATTCTGACACTCAGAAATTGCTACTTTCTCTGCCTCAGTTTACCTAAATGAGAGAAAACAAGTGAAATACTGAGCAGTAGGATATGTGGGATTCAAACTCCAGAGAGAGGGTCAGCTTTACTTCCAGACTACTGCTGCTGGTACAGCATGATGCCAGAACAATGACCACTGCTAATATACAGCAAAGGAACTGTAATTCTCTGCTGGCCCCCAGGGGAAAAATAGCCATAAGCTTGCTCAGCTTTTGCTAAAAGATACAGGTAATCATGGAAAAGAGCAACAAAAAGACAATGGAGTGACTGGGCAGGTTGATTTATGAGGTAAGATTAAAGGAGTGGAACATGAATGGCTTAGCTAAACAATGACTAAATCAAGGCATGAGAAGTAGCCACTATCAACAGTATTTCAAGTGTCTCTCTGAAGAGGCATTAACTTTTTGGGTGCATACAGTTTTAACCAGTGGAGGTCATGGAACAGAGGCAGGAAAAGTAGATGGCAGCTGAATGTTTAGAAAGATTCTTGCAGATCAAGACTTCTGGAATGTAACCTCCATGGTAATCTCCTCCCCACTCTAAATGAAGGTGATGTGCTCCCCATAAAGGTCACCTATGGTGAATAGGCATTGCCAAAAGGACTTTCAGTGTGTCTCTACTCTTAAATGCCTCACTGGCACCTGCATTTCTAAGAACCACTGCAGAGAAGACCAGACGCTAAGACTGTAGAAGTCCATTCCAAGACCTCTACACAGGCAGAAGATAAAATATCCACGCCCTGGGCCTCTGAGATTAAGAAGAAATGCAAGAAAATATCTAAACTGGGGGGAAAGAATTGTTCTCTGGACTTTGTTATATCACTGAAGGATGAAATGGGGCTGCCTGGGTAGTGAGAAGACACAGAAATGTCAGCCTCTGTGCCTTACCATCATTTCACCTCTTCCAGCTAACAATCACAGAAAGTCAGGGATTGGAAGGGACCTCAGCTGCAATAAGAGAAAAACACTTAAGTGACTGAAAATGAAGAGACAGAGGCTGGCCTCCATTCAGCAGTTATAACTCACATAAGTCTTATAAGGAATGGCATCCTCCATCCTGCCCAGGCCAGGCAAAACAGGGAATGTTAATGGCTGCCTGATACAGAGAACCAGCCTTACTTGGTTTGGCCATGGAGAGACACCGTTCAATTTCAAAATAGGAAAGAAAGCAAAATCATCTCACTGCATCCTGCTTTCTTTACATCTCATGTGAGAAAGGCTCTGGCAGGACATGATGCATGGTGAGAGAAATCCACCTGGAGAACAAAGTATGGATCTATTTGTCCAGCAAAGTCACTGCGGAATATACATAGTGATAAACTACTAGGGAGGACGCATGTACCAGTAAGGCATAATATTATAGAATCAAAGAATAGTTCAGGTTGGAAGGGACCTTAAAGATCATCAAGTTCCAACCCCCCTGCCATAGGAAGGGACACCTCCCACTACATCAGGCTGCGTGCCTTGTCCAGCCTGGCCTTAAACACCTCCAGAGAGGGGGCATCCACAACCTCTCTGGGTAACCTGCCAGTGTTTCACTACCCTCACCGTAAAGATATATCTAGCCTAAATCTACCCCCTTCCAATTTACATCCATTATTTCTAGTCCTCCCATCACATATCTTATTAAAAAGTTCTACCCCTGCCTTTCTGTAGGCCCCCTTCAGGTATTGATAAGTTACAATGAGTTTCCCCCTGAGCCTTCTCTTCACCAAGCTGAACAACCCCAATCTTAGGTTCAACTCCAATGACACAAACCCTTATGTAAGTATTGTCTCCATGCATGAAATGAGACTAGTACTTTCTCACAATGTCTGCCTGGCCCTGCCTACAAAACCACTAAATTACTAACAGCAGGGACCGCTTCTTCATAACTGAGTTAATTGCACAACTGGGCAGTTCTTGCTGAGGCAATATTGTGTAAATCATCAGTGCACTTCTCAGCAATTAAAAACACATTTGATGTCCATGTACCTTTCATCATCGTGCTACGGACACCCCTGAGTGGCCATTTCTGTTATTCTATTTCAGCAGCATCTCACAAACTCCAACTGAACCAAGAGATCCCATCATGGAGGTTGCATATATTTGCATCTTTTGTGGCTTTCACAAATGTGAAATTTGTGAGCCAATTTCCTACTCTCCCAGTTCACTTTTCATGGTCACAGATTTTCCAAATCCCAGAGAATTTCCTTTCTGTTTTACATTAAAGTGGAGAAAGAGGAGAGAGGGCATCTAGAAAACAGCAGGGATGTGGTACATGCCTAGCAGAGAAATTAAACCAGCTCTGAATCCTTCTACAAACGATGCAAGGGAATGGCATTGGCTCGATGCATTTTAAGAAGGGCAAATATTTAGTTGATTCATGCAAATACATCTTAATTGGTCACGTTGTCAAATGCTCCCTTTAAATTTTATCTAATGAGTGTTTCACTGAGTTGTCAGCAATCTCCTGTAGCCTCCAGGCACTAATGAGTTAGCATCGAGGTGTCAGTGCTTTTGGCATTAACCTAAATTAGGATGAGTTAGTGTGATCAGTGAAGGAAGGGTCAGCCATTCATTGCTGAGACATTCCTCTGGCTATAACCTGCAGTCTCATGCATGAAAGGGGCTGACAGACTGGCTACCTACCACCTCCTCAGTAAAGAAGATTCATACTTACTGACTTTTCAGTAAAGAAGTGACACCATTGCTTGTAATTACCTGTGCAGGTCTTGACAGGAACTGAGAATCAACAGTCACCTTGTTTAATGAATCCATCCAATGAGGTTCCCGGGTAAAAAAATAGACTGTGACAATAAAATAATAAGCATTGACCACTTATTCATGGTCAGAACTTACAAAGAAACACCATTAAGGGAGTTGGTATGTCAAAAAACTAAAGGAGTTTGGACAGCAGGGTTATATTTGTAGAAAAAAATCACCACATAGTTAGCCAGTGTAACTTTAATTCTGTTCCAGTTATCTCTCCAGATTTCCTGAATGACTGCTTTTAGATATATTAAATTCAGATATCAACTCACACAATCATTTTCGGGTAGATCTGTTTTTCTGTGGTGAAATAATGGATGAATCAAAATTACTTTAAAGGCTGTGCCCTCCTTATTCAAGCAGGGACAGCCAGACAAATCCCCACATCTACCCCCAGTGTGAAATCTGTTTTCTGGTTAGGAGACTTCTCTTCAGCCCCCAGGACATGTTCCTCTGGCATCTTTACACCAGAGGAAATTAGTCAATGAGCAAATCCTTTTAGAAACCTCAAAAGTCTATCATTCACCATAAAATCTTGGATATGTCACAGTTAAAACAATACAAACTCTGTTTCCATTCTAAAAAATTTCTTTAACTTATAAATTTCTAAAATAGATGGATAATGTCAGAATGAAAAAAAAGTCTCACCTGCCTCCTTCCTATCCTTGCCTTTATCCCCTTTACCACAACAGTCTGACCACTCTTCCCTTCATCCAGTAGCCCATAGCCAGCTGTATCAAAGACCCTGAGCAAAATGACCTGCAGCAGACCTTTACAGTCAATGGAAACCTTCCAGCAAGCCCCTGACACACTTCCCTGTGTCTTTTAGGCTGTGGTCCTTATTAACAAAACCAAACCAAAACCAAACAAAACAAGGAAATAAAAGGAACAATGGGTTCAGGTGCACACACCTTGTGAGCAGCAGGGGTCAGGTTATGCAGAGCTAATTCTTTATGGGACTCTTCTTTTTTTCCATAGTTTCCATAGATCAGGATGTTTGCCAGTTCTGGCAGAGACAGATCACAGCAGCAGGCTTGCAAAGCCTGCCTAATTGTAAGGAAGCACTTTTCCTACAACTCATTCTGCTTAGTACCATTTCTCCTTTGAACTCCCTCTCTGTTTCCTCCAACCCCATTTTCCTTCCTCCCCATCCCCAAGGCAATGATTTTTATCTCCAGGTCTCCATTTCTTCTCCATAAGAATCAAAGGGCTTTCAAGCCTTTTCTTTGAGGAGCATTACCTGCTCCTCCTCCACCTGAGATGCAGAGCTCTGCTTCCTCACAATATTTATATACCCTCATCTATGTCAAACACATACTCATTCTGACGTGGTAATGAAGAGCTACTGTGTCTGGGACAGCCAGGCCAGGCATATTTGGACTCTTCTGGAAGCACGAGTCAGATCAAGCTACAGTGACTTGTGCAGTGAGCAAAGACACAGAGGAGCAGCACAATGAAAGCCTCCCATTACCTAATTTACCAAGGTTCATCTTTAAACTAATCACGTTGTGTCATGTCATTCACATTTCACATTCTTGTGAAACATGAAACCTAAACAGCTCTTTGCCTCTGTAGCATATTCCTCCTTGATGTAAGACAGCTGGCATACTGTCATCTCAGTTATTAGAAGGTACTTTCAAGCCCATTCATGAAGCACTTTCCCCAGGCACTTTAGCACAGGTCAGCAAAAGAGATGGCATCTTGCCTTTGCCCTCAGGGAATCCACGATCTCCAAGAATCTGAGCAGTGAATCCAAACTATATTAGCCTTCCTGATAGTGGGGTTGCCCTCCTTGCTTCTCTCTAAGATCTAGGAAACTGCATCCACAGAAATTCTTAAGACAACATCACCAAAGATAGAATCATAGAATGGTTTGGATTGGAAGGGACCTTAAAGATCATCTAGTTCCAGCCCCCTGCCATGGGCAGGGACACCTACCCCTCCCACTAGAGCAGGTTTGTAGGTTATCAAGCTATCAGAAACTGTGGCAGAATTGGTGTACAAATGCTTGTGATGTGTGGAAGCCAGAAAACATCAGCCTTAAGATTTGTGCTTACCCATCACAGTGCAGTCCTCAGTTACACTGTCAGATGCTCTGTTTTACAGGTTGTATGAGTATCTCAGAAAGTGAGTTCTAACTCTCTGAAAGGAGAAACAAGATCCTTGTTTTCCCTGAATGGAAACATATAAAAGGCTGGGATGAGGTTTAGCAAGTCTATCTGCTTGCAGGAACAGATGACAGATGCTACATCACCATCAAAGTTCTTGAGAACAAAAGAACAAAAACTTGGAAGTCAGTAAAAGAACCCAGAAAATCAATTAAACCCTTCATAGGTCCTAGAAACATCAAGGGAATTTATCAAGGTGAAATGTGGAAACTGCCCTTCATCCCATACAAATCCAATTAACAGGAAAATTCTTTCCCAAACCCAAGTGTGGAGTTCAATATGACCCTGAGCTGGGGCACAAGGCACCAATTTGTGAAATTTTTCAGCACTTACACACCTGTCTGGCCACAGATAATTTCTCAAGGTTCAGAGGAAGAAATACCCCTTAAGAATTTAAATAAGCATCACGTTCATCTCTTACCTGGATAAGTCTAAGATAACTGGAAATCCTGTCAAGCCATGGGAGTGGAAACCAATACGTGTAAGGAGAAAACACTGGTATTATCATTATGTGGTACTGATAATTTTTACCAAAAGAAGCATTTGTGCAAGAACACAGTGGTTGAAAGCCACATAACCAGATGTAGATATGTGCATAGTTGAGGTCCTACATATAGATAACAATATCTCAGCTAAGCTCCAGAAGCTCCCTTTATAGTCAGTACAGGAGAACCATCAAATAAGCAACTCATCCTTTACAGGCATCTACTTCAGGATGAAGTGATTTGTGCCTCAAAAACAGCCATTCTTCTCCATTACCTGTAAATGGAATTTTTTTTCTCAGATGGGAATGTCTATACTATAAATCTCTATGGCTTATGTGTCTATGTTCGGTCAGATGAATCCCACTTCATGAATTTTTCATTATTTCCACTCACTACTTTTTAGAAAATACACTATAGCTTCACCAAAATCATGGATTGGTGCAAAAAATACTAGAATAATTTTATTATCTTATGAAAATAAGATATAGGATTTGAGCCCCAAAACATCTCTGAATCAAAATTCATAACATTGAAAGTAGCCACACAAAGCAATGACATCATTATTCTGTTCTTTATATATTTTGCAAGTCAAACTATGTGCCCATGAATTTAATATCTACATAGAATCATAGAATGGTTTGGTTTGGAGGGACCTTAAAGACCATCTAGTTACAATCCCCCTGCCATAGGCAGAGGCACCTTCCTAGATCAGGCTGCTCAGTGCCTCGTCCAGCCTGGCCTTAAACAATTCCAGAGAGGGGGCATCCACAACCTCTCTGGGCAACCTGTTCCAGTGTTTCACCACCCTCACCATAAATGATTTTGAGTTCTGCATTAGAGCTTGACACAAAATCCCAGTTAAACAGGCTTTATCAGACCTTACATATTCAGTTTAATAACCCTGGAACTAGGTTGTCTAAAATGTTTACTTGTTTGCAAACATGCATTTTACTTTTGAAGAAGGAAAGTCTGCACTATAAATTCTGTGCCTGTCATTCTCTAGCAAGACCATGTCTGCATTGCCCTGTTTTAAAAGCACCAAAACTCTTTTTGTTTTTTTCTTGGAAGTCTGCAATTGTTCTTTTTCTACATTTTGCCAATTTTGGATTTGCTTTTCTTAGAAGCTGCTTTTTCATAGAAAGCCTCTTTGTACTGACAAAAATACATTCTCTACATTAATGAATTCATAAATTTTAAGAGCAAAAGGGACTACTGCATTCATCCAGCCTGAGGCATTGATAGATTTACTGCTGAGGAGGTAACAGCACAGTCCCTCTGAGATGACAGGAGAGAATTCACATAGCTCCACAGCCTCCCTCCTCATCACCATCATGAAGGCAACCACCTCAGACCTCTCTGGTCTGATGCAGACCATGCCTGTAGCCTAACTTGAGACAATACTTATTTAAACACATTTTGAACAAAATCAGACTGCTTTCCCAAGTATACAGAGAAAGCAGAGGTCAGCACATCCCCATCACCCCACAGCATCTCTACCACATCTCATTGACCCCACTTGGTCTGCCAGCAGCATCAGACACCACAGAACAATAGCTGCTGACCCTGGCTCAGGCTTTATCCTGTACCTGGACAGTCATCTCATCGGGATGTGAAGTGCTTGGCCTCTGTGACTCACCTTACTGCCTCATAAAGCAGGGTGGCAGGATGACTAATGTGGCAGAACTGAGGAGTTTTCCAAGCCATTTATGAGTTACCACGGCAGCTCATTAGCTCCCAGCCCAATGACCCCTTTCCATCATACATGAATCAAGCAGGAGGCATATGCACATTCAAGCACACAATGGAGAGTCCCACCAAAAATACATCCAAGAACACATTTCTTCAATAAGATATGTGATGGCAGGACTAGGAATGACAGATGTAAATTGGAAGAGGGGAGATTCAGGCTGGAGATAAGAAAGAAGTTCTTTGCTGTGTGGGTGGTGGGTCACTGGAATAGGTTGCCCAGAGAGGTTGTGGATGCCCCCTCATCCCTGGAGGTGTTTGGGGCTGGGCTGGATGAGGCATTGAGCAGCCTGATCTGGTGGGAGGTGGCCCTGCCCATGGTGGGGGCTTGGAGCTAGATGATCTCTAAGGTCCCTTCCAACCCAAACCATTCTATGATTCTATGATTTTGTCCAACCTATGTCCAACAAAGGCATTAAAAAGTTACCAGCAATACAGACTGGTAGCCAGCCTAGATACAAAATAGTGCACAATCCCCATCTTTTCTTTCCTTTTATTCCTCTTCAAGTCATTTCTGATCAATGCATGTATTTTTAGAATAACAGAGGTTTTACATTTACAGCCTTCATTAACTGCAGGGGGTGGCAGGTCTTGGAGACTCTGGAACACTCCCTGGACTTTCAGGGCTTAGAATAAGTTTTCTCTTTACACACAGACAAGCCCCTCATCCCCACTCAAGGAAGTATTAGAGAAAATATTTAACTTTCATGGCTTTTATGCATGGCTCTTAAAATAAAGCACACACTTCAACACTTCCCTGACTCCAAGTGGTCTTACACACATGAAAAAAAAGACCAACACAACACATTAATATGTTGCTGAGTTAGGACTTCAACAGAGGCCAAAAATACAGTTCTAGTGCTTTAGAGAAATACAGGGAGTCTTTGAAGGTAATAAGTGGACAGTGAAGAAAAAGCTCAAGAGCACAGTAACTTTTATCTGAAAATACAAAACCACTAGCAAGCTACCTACAGATGTTGCAAATACAATAGTTTTTAGAGAGACAGAGAAGGGGAGATGGGGCTGGGGGTGGGGCAGAAGAGAAAGAAAAAGACAAAGGCTTCATCTGTTAAATCTCTACTGCACTATTTCAAGGTATTTTAAAGAAAAGGCAGAGCTGAAATTTGTGTATCTCCCTCTAGTTGCAGCTGGCACTCTCAGAAAGCAATCTGGCCACACATTATGTGCTTGCCTAGAGTTCACTTGGCTTTCCCTTTTAAAAAAATAATACACTTATTAGTGCAGTAATGAGACCCACATACTGGAAAAAAATCTCACCTTCTGCACCATCTCATTAGCCAAACCTGGCATTGGGCCAAAATTTAACATTTCGGCTCCTGCCAAGGTTCAGGTTTGGAATGTTTTTAAGTCTGGGGATTTTTCTTGTGTTTCCTTGGCTGGGCTAATGGGACCCCTAAAGCACTCAAGAGATCACTATCACATTGGGCTGCTTGTTACTTGCTTGTTTCAATTATCTGCTACATAGACACTAACTTCTAGCATTTCCCTCTCAGCTACATGATGCCAATAGGCATTTAACATAAGACACAAAACAGCATCATATGATACAGAGAATCACTGACTTGAGATACTCCCACTGGGTGGAGCAATTAAAACTATTTTTTAGAAAGCACTGCTGAGGAAAAAGTTAGATGACACCTTTATTTAAAACCATCCTCTCTACTCAGCTGTGGTGAGGCCCCACCTGGAGTATTGTGTCCAGTTCTGGAGCCCTCAACATAGGAAGAACATTGAGCTGCTGGAGCGGGTCCAGAGGAGGGCCACAAAGATGGTCAAAAAGCCAGAGCACCTCCCTTACAAGGACAAGATGAAGGAGTTTGAGTTATTCAGCCTGGAGAAGAGAAGGTTCAGGGGGGACCTCATAGTAGCTTATCAGTACCTGAAGGGGTCCTACAGAAAGGCTGGGGTAGGACTGTTTCATGAAATTTGTGATGGCAGGAGAAGGAATAATGGATGTAAATTGGAAGAGGGTAGATTCAGGCTAGATATAAGAAAGAAATTCTTTACAGTGAGGTTGTTGAGACACTGGAACAGGTTGCCCAGAGAGGTTGTGGATGCCCCCTCTCTGGAGGTGTTTAAGGCCAGGTTGGACAAGGCATTGAGCAACCTGTTCTAGTGGGAGGTGTCCCTGTCTGTGGATGGGGGGGGTGGAACTAGATGATCTTTAAGATTCCTTCCAACTCAAACGATTCTGTGGTTCTATGAAGTATATCACAGAGCTGTGTTTGGGCTTTGAGTTCTGTTTCTTGAGTTATTTGTGAGTTATGAAGCTCCTGTTTTGCTGCATTGGTTTGGTTTCCATCAAATTCCCTAAGGATAAGCTTCTCTCCAGCCTCTTTACAAGAAAAGTGATAGAACAACATCACCTTCCTGGTTAGAGATTTCACAAAGCTTTGCACGGATAGCTGTGCCCTACGTATTTTCAAACAAAACCAAAAAAAAAAAAAAACAAAACAGAAATCAAACTTTCTGCTCTGCCTCCCAAATGAAACAGCCAGGCAGAAGCTCAGAGCCTGCTGCTCCTGCTTTTCTATTTGCTTTTGCTTTTCAAGGAGCTGCCCCTCAGCTGTGCTACAGCAAATATATAAAACCCTATAGTGACTCCATCTCAAATCCCAACTATCAGATTCAGCATGCTGCAGTTATATAGAGGGACTGACCACAGTCCTGTTGTTGCCTGAGGACACTGCAAGTACCTCCTCCACTACACACTCAGCCATCCACTCAGCAGAATCAAAATAGAGCCAGAATTTCCTCTTCCAGGTGGACATGGAAAGGAACAGGGAGAGACTGTGCTGTTTCTAGTGGCAACTATATAAACAAAACCCTCAAGCAAATATTTTCAAATTTATCAGCTACAAATAACCCAAATGTCATCACTGGAAGAGGATAGACTTGATGTTGTTTTCAAACCACAGAGTTCTGAAAGGAACATTCTTTGTAGCAAAACAAGATGACTAGTCAAGTGGGAGCACAGTGTCTGCTCAGTGCTGTGACCTAAGCTCCCAGTTGAGAGCTCCAACTGTTTGGGTTGTTTTTTCCTCAAATACCATTATTTTGTTAGGAAAACATTGCAATGTTCATCTGAAGATTTTGGAAATGATTTTCCGCTAATGTCATAGATGAGTTTGGATTGGTGATTGTTTTATTCTACTACACAAAATTAATTCTAGAACAAAGCACTGCAGATCCTACTGATAACCACAGCTTCACAGCAGGAACAGGATGCCAACATTCAGGATGTCAGCATTCACAGAATCACAGAGTATCAGGGATGGGAAGGGACCTCTAAAGATCATCAGTCCCCCTGACAGAGCAGGAACACAGGAAAGTGTCCAAGCAGGCTTCAAATGTCACCAGAGAAGGAGACTCCAAAACCTCTCTGGGCAGCCTGTTCCAGTGTTCTGTTACCCTCACCATGAAGAAGTTTTTTCTTGAATTTATGTAGAACCTCCTGTGTTCCAGCTTGCACCCATTGCCCCTTGTCCTACTATTGCCTGTCACTGAGTAGGTTGATTTCATCGTCAGCTTTTCCTGTCTTGCAGGGCTGGTTTTGAATGGGTTATCAAAATACCATTCCCATGTTTTCTTCTTCTTCTACCAAGCCAGTTAGTAGAAAAAAAAAAAAGGTAGAATTAAACCACTCGGGTGATCCACAGAGCTTTCCCTTGTGTACCAAGTAAGAGCCACAATGAGCCAGGTGGAAGTTCAACAATGTACTATTATGAGTCTTGTCATTCTTATCACAACATTGTTCTTCAAACACAAACCCAAACGAGAGTTAAAAGCTTACCACAGGTGTAGATGACATTAAGATGCTTTCGGATGCCTGGGTAACAAGGATCTCCAAATTCATAGGTGCTGGCATATATGCTGCAGCTTCTTTTTCCATGACAGCGCTTGATCATGAGTTGGAGAGCAGTAGCTGACTGACACTCTAAAAGGGGAAAAGGAAACCTATTTGTGAATATTTGTACATTCCCACCAGAAGTTACTTAAAAAAAATATTGGACACAGACCATGGAGCACATACATATTTCTGTAAGTATGTAATTTTTTTTTTTCATGGGAGGCTGTATCTGTCTCTCAAACTCCTTAAATAAATTGTAAGTTCATAAAAGGAAAATACCAAAAATAACAGTGAAGAATCAGAAAATTTTATACATTCATGGAAAAGGGCTGCAAATAAAAGACAGCTTGTTTTCAAAGGGAAAAGGCTGTCCATAATTATAATAATTTCTCCTTAACCTGGCATTTATTCTATAAACATAGAATAGTTTGGGTTGGAAGGGACCTTAAAGATCATCAAGTTCTAATCCCTCTGCCTATGGCAGGGACACCTCCCACTAGTTCAGGTTGCTCAGTGCCTTGTCCAGCCTGGGAAACACTGGAAAAGACTCTAAGACAGGTGGAGAAACAGAGTCACAGAAAAGCAATGATACTAAAAACAGCAGATTAGTTCAGAGCATAGAAAAAGACTCAAATCTCAGGAGTCTCGCTCCAGTGTATTTACTCAGAAACACTACAAGCTTGTTTATAAATGATGAAACTGTCATAGGAGCAAAAAATATTAATATTACAGTTATGATACTCATATGGAATTTCTGTATATTTATTTAGCTGTCTGATAATCTATGACCCCCTTCCTCCTGTGCAGTTCTGAGCAGGCTATGTTCTCCATCCACATGGACTTCAGCCATGTCATCCGAACAGGGTTTGGATCCAGACACACCATTATCTCCCTTGTTGAAGTGTTGCAACATCCCTTAGAATGATTTTACCCACTAGCATTACCTCAAACAAGTAATATGGCCTGAGATACAATAGGGCAAATCATCAATCTGCAGAAGGCCTCCCTGACTATTTTGGAGGGACAAAAGAGGAGCACTAGCACATGGAAGAGGTTTTTGCTGCATGAACATGAGGTCAGCCAATCACAGGGATAGGCAGCAGGCTCTTTCTTACTGTATTCAATAGCTGATGAGCAGACAGCAGATAAGCACAATCCTAATGCTATCTTTATCAGCTAGTAGCTGCATCTTTTTTTCCCCAGGAGAGGACAGTCTTGTCCATACTTCCCACCAAAAACAGTGTGCCATATTATGGGACCCTGCTCTAGCCCCTTCCCCAGTCCCACTACCAACAGAAATGTACAACACCCAGCAAAGAGCTTCTTCCACATAGATCCATCTGTCAGACCAGACCCAAACACTCTAACCCTACTTGTATTTTAATAGTGCCCAGGGCCAGTCTATGCTGTGAAGCTACTTGTTCACTGGTAAATGAAAACTACTCTGGCCCCTTTCCTGGTCTTGATGCCAACTGTGGTGGAACAACTCACATTCATGCTATTAAATGCTTTTACCCTCCAAAACAGAGTGGTGATACTCAGTCTCAAAGCATCCTCAGACCATCTTCTGGACTGCCTAGGTGAGTGTCAACTCGGTCAAGGCAATTTTACCATGCCATGGACCATGCTGCAATTTAACAATAGGGAGTTATGGTCCAGTATCTGGTCATATCCAGGAAGTTTACCATGTACACATAGGCTTAGGTACTCAGCTAGGTACTCAGACCAGGTTTCCATATTGACAAATACCAGTACTGAAATCCTTAACTCTCCAACTGCCAGACTGCTCCAACTCAAGCCAGATGAGCAGAAAAGCAGAAGAGACTCCATGCTTCAATTACATATGGGGATGAAATCCCCTAGCACAAAAAGTAAAGCACTGAGATTTTTAAAGCTACTTTTACATGGACTTTTTGCAGACCTTAACAGAAGTCACCTGCTGGGACTATGGTATATAAACCACACGTCAGTTTGGTTGGAAGCAGTATCTGGAGCCTATCCAGCCCAACCTCCTGTTCTGATGTTTCATCAGGTTACTCAGAAATACAACCAGGCAGGTTTTGAAAATTTCCACCTATAAATATTCCCTAAATTCCTTGGGCATCCGTTCCAGGGCTAAATCACTTTCCACAAGAATAATTTTTTCCTCATATCTGCTCAGGTTTCTTCTGTGCTTTTTAAAGAACAGTTTTCTGTAGGGCCTTCTGTCTGATAAAAGGAACCAGCAATAAGATCCCACCCTGAGCTTTCCCTTCTTTAAACTAAACAAACATATACTCCAGTTGAGTACTGGAATGCTAAATAGAGCAAATGACCCCTGTCCTTGATGTGTTAACAATATTCTTAATAACAAAATCCAGTATGCATTTAACCATCATTGCCACAAACCCACACTTCATGTCCACCATGACCCATTTGGTTCTTTTTCCACAGAGACTCTTTCTAACCAGCTGGTGCCTAGCTATCATAAGTTTTCTCAAGCTCGCTGAGGCTCTTCAAGGTCCCTACCCCCTGGTGTAACAACCATCCTGTCCAGTCTGGTACATTTTCATGTTTAAATCACATTATCAAGGTCATTACTGAAGATGTTAATGAATATTGATCTCTGACTGCTCATAAGTGGCTGCCAGTTTGATTTCAACATATCATTGTGAATGTTTGATGCAGTATTCCATTTCCTTGGCTCTTCTAGCAAACAGACTCGGTCTTAGGCAAGTCTTTATGCTTGCACTGACCTCAAACAAGCACCAGAATCTCATGAATGTAAGAGTGGCAGAAAGTCATCTGAGGTGTCTACATTATAAGATCCAACTAAAGTCTAGTTGCCAATCCTTTCAAGAGAATGGCCCAATCATGTGAAGTCAATCACATTCTTCCAGCTCTGAAAAAAGCAAATAGACTTCATGGACAAAGTGACAAAGAATTCACATCAAAGACTTCCTTTTTGTCACAACAGCAGATTTTCCCTGGTTTTCCTCCATACACCTTCTAAGCACAAACGTCTTTCTATGATTCTATGATTCCCTAAACGCCAGGGCAAGCAGTCAGCAGTAAGGGAGTCAGGGAAGACTACAGTGACACTAAAATTAGCTTGTTCTCCTCTCTTGATTGTTTTGATCTGCTTGTTTGTCCTCCATATAACACATTGAACCGAAAAATGTCACAGCAGCAATGAAAGCCTCCCAATAGGATCATCTCCTTTATTCACTTCAAAGGATTTCTGATAAGAAGGTCATTAAGCAGGATGCCAAAACATCATATTCAAGCATCTTTATCCCCTCCCTAATTAGCACTGAAGAAATCAATAAGACATCTGAGACATGGCTGAGTGATAGATGAGGCTACAGCACTCTCATAAATCATAGGCACCACCATGTCATACAGAGCTCTAGGACTGACAACATGATATTTTCTTTTACCCTCAAGTCTCAGGAGTAAAAAAATGCTCCATGTCAGTCCTGTTGGCTGTTGTCAAGTGCATGTAGGTAATTTAACTTCCAGATGTAAAAAAAGTCCTTATACAGTTGGGCTGAAGTGAGATCTCCAACTATATTGGTATCTCTTCAGGATGTAATTCCAGGTCAGAATTTTTCACCTACAGGTGTCCATTTCCAGAGCTCACACAGAGAAGAAAACAGAGACTCTATTATCCATAAATCACACAGTTAGATTCCCCAAAAGATGCAGGGAAGCCCAGCCTAACAATGTGATTGACTAGAGTTGGACCATGGTTCCTGCAGCTGGCCAAATTCAAGTTTTCTAGGTCTTCAGAAAAGGAAAATAAGACACAACACTCCTGTTGCACCAGACAGCATGCTCACTTGGGGCAACAACCCTTTTCTTTTGCTGCTTGTTTGCTTGCTAAATGCAAACGTTACATGAAATACCATCCTGACATCAGTGACAAACAAGTGATCCCATTGTAGGAGAAATATAGGGAAGGACAGGCAGAGATGCCAACACCATATCCCTCAGTCTGAGGTGAGTACTTCTGAGTCAGACCCCTGTGCCAAGAACCTTTTCAAAACCACAAAGTTTAGATACCACAGCAGAGCAATAAAAACCACTTTAAGACCTCACAGATAACAGACAGTCCTCTCAGGTTGGGCCAGAGTTACCCTCAGCTTTCATTAGTTTTGGATTGCTCCAGTTTGCTGCCAAAGGGCAAATACGAATCCTTGCTGTGGTGGAACTTCCACATGTGAAAGTGTTTAAAGATATCAGCTGTGCTTTTGGAATAGGGTATTTTAAACCAAAGTTTGGGTTTAGGGGAGAGTGGGATCAACTTGCATTATCCTTTTTTACTCCTGGCCCCACTTTCTAGAAGATGCATGTTCCTTCAGCCTTGCTCTCAGTGTAAGGGGAATTCCCTTTTGCAGGATCAGGTGGCCAGCTTCATTTCATAGCTCTTGATCCAAGCTCTTAGTAAGTAATTCATCTTACCAGCTGCATTTAGTCTGATAATACTCCCTAATCTCCTATCTTTATCAGCCCAGCCTCTGACAGGGTAAAATTCAAATTACATGTCAAGGAGGTCACACTGGAGGATTTCACCAGCTGCAGTTTGCAAACAGCATTGGCTTTAAAACTGGCATCAGTCTCAGTGACGTAACACCCACATCATCAAGCTCACCACAATGAATGGGTTACAGTCAATTTACAGCTGCTTCCCTGCATGACTATTTCTTTATTACCTCTTCCTAGTGAAAAAAGTGATAGGAGCCAAAGCCTATTAATCACATCCATTACTCAGTGTTACTTGGTTTTCTCCAGTAAGGGTGATACATCCAAATCTGAAATCCAAGCCACCAGTTGCTGCTTTTGCTTGCAAAACCTGCCTGGGTTTGAAAGAATGTTTATAAATAACTTAACTTTTGCATTACGGTAACTCTTAGATGCTCTGGAGATTGGAGCCTCTTCCAACTATTCATAGAATAGTTTGGGTTGGAAGGGACCTTAAAGATCATCGACTTCCAACCCTCCTGCCATAGGCAGGGACACCTCCCACTACATCAGGCTGCTCAGTGGCTTGTCCAGCCTGGTCTTAAACACTTCCCGAGAGGGGGCATCCACAACCTCTCTGGGTTCCAGTGTTTCACTACCCTCACATTTTGGCTCAGTGTAATGGTATCTCAAATTAAAACAGCCAGCAGAACTTTAGCTTTCCTCCCTGCCTTTTGAGGAGCAGGTGACATAAACATCCAAAGATAAATATATCCTTAAGGGAAGCAATTCACAATCAAGTGACAGCTCTAGGAGGAAACTCCTCCCAAGCAGAGGACAGGATTTTTCACCAAAATATGCAGCACAATTCCTTGCTTCAGAATAAAAGAGGAGAGGTTACTTGCTGAGAGCAATGAAGCAGGGAGGACAGGATGAAAGATGGAAGATGCAGGAGTTAATTAATGAAGAAGAGAGAAATTTAGTTCCTTCAAAGAAAACTGACAGATGTCTGAATTGGCGCTGTGGTTACCTATTCATCTGCCAAAAGAGAAAGCAAACATTGATGGAAGGGCAAGAAAGATGTAAACAGGGAGAAAGTAATTACAGCCTCAAGTGTGAGGTGGCTGTCCATATTCCTTCATGTTTTACCTAGGAGTACCTCAAAAGCTCTTTCTTCTGCAAGAGAATTCTATCATTGACAGGAGTAAAGGAAGTTACCTTTCCGCTCTTGGACAGTCTCTCATTATTTTAAAGATGCTCCATGCACTGTGATTGATACAAAGTTCAGCTCCTTCATAAAGCTACAGCTGCTGGAGGTGTGTGAGCTGCTAAATTAGCCAAAATTAGTCAACCTTGCTGGCTGTGAAAGATGTCTGCATAGAGTATTGATGAGCCAGGCTGCACTATGTGCAGTAGATCAAATCGTTCCCATTTGTAGCTCAGCTTATGCCCATTAAGTTTTATGTTCTCTTTAAAAGCTAGTGCAGAATACAGTTAATTAAGATGGGCTTCATCCTTTTTCTCTCTACAGTAAGCAGCCTGGGGAGATAATTTGTTTATCAGCATGCATACCACCATCATACAGTTACAGACATGGGCAGCAGAAATATACTGGATTTCTCTTGCTTGCTATAGCAAGCCTCTACAAAGGACACAAGAAGTGAGTCAAGTTTAGAGCCACGGGAGTGTGGAAGACTAGGGAGAAAATCAAACTATGAATACCTTGACCTCAGAACCAACTGTTGTGAAGACTAGTCAATGAAATCAAAAGAATAACTTTAGATAAGAAAAGATGCAGAAATGGACATGTGGAGAAGAAAAATCAGGAGCAGAAACCTAAACCAGTTAAAAGGCTGCTGGTTTGGAAGCCAAAACAGAATGGGTTTCAGAAAAACTGCACAGTCAATCTCCTCCAAGTACAAGAAAGCCCTTTTTGAGTAGGGAAATAAGATATTAATTCATTAGGAGAGATTGTTAGTAGCCCTTCTGAGCTGTGAGCACAGACTTGGGAATTTTTGCTTGATTTTTCCCACTGGGCTGTGGGAAAAAACATCACTGGGATTTTGGCACACACATATAGGCTCTGGTTTCCCAAGTCCCTGCCCACAAGCTGCAGAACAAACATTACCTGATGACATGCAGAACAGAATCAGAAAGATGCTCCAACATCTCATGGCCAACCTTCAGGCCAAGACCAGTCTGCTTCCCAAGAACAGCTGCATTCCCAGCATGCTGTTTCCTTTTCTGTGAACTTTAATGTTTGAGAGACTTTCTATTTGGTTCTTTCTTTGGCAGTGCCAGATACTTGGGCATCACATTGAGCTGGCTTTCTGGTGTAAATTGCCATCATTATTACACATAGCAGCAGGGAACTTTGTGGTGGTGCAGCTGGGTATGGCACCTATTTCTTTAACAATGTCACTGAAAACAGCTGGCTAAAAATAAATCTACATCCAGACATTAGAAAGATGTTCAGAACAGGCCAGATTTACATTAAAAAGTGTTTTACCTAAGGAGAGAGAAAAATTACTCGCCACAGACTTCATTAAACTTTGGAAACTTCAGCAGCAGGCCAGAAAAGAGAAAACTATCTTAAAAGAAACTAATCAAGTCACTTAGTGAATGCAAGAGGAATAGACTGCAGATTTAATTACAAGTGCTGCTTCAGTAACATTTAGAAAACTTGAACTTAAATCATTATCAACAAGAACTTACATAATCTTATTACTTTTGCATCTGGAATCAGAACTCATAAAACACAAGAGATTCCAGTTTTGCAGAGACTGGTTCAGAATCATAGAATAGTTTGGGTTGGAAGGGACCTTAAAGATCATCTAGTTACAACCCCCCTGTCATAGGTAGGGAAACCTCCCAATAGATTAGGATGCTCACTGCCATGACCAGCCAGAATTTCTTTCTTATATCTCACTCGAATCTCCCCTTTTCCAATTTACATCTCCCCCATTCCAATTTACAATTTACGTCCTTCGTTCACATATCCCCTGCCTTTCTGTAGGCCCCCTTCAGGTATTGATAATCTACTATTAGGACCCCCCCTGAGCCTTCTCCCCTAGAAAAACTCTTCTGCTTTCCAGCCTCACTATTTTTAAGGAGGGAGGTACAAATGGCAGACTTGCTGGCAGGTGAGATGGTCCCTGGGCTGAATCCACAACCACCTACTTGTTTCCTCTAGAGCTGGAGGACATTTTAAAGGTTTGGGGGCTAAAGTGAGAATCTGAGGACAGCTACAAGCTTAGCTCTGAGAAGTTTCAGAGAACAAAGCAGCTCTGTTCCGGCAATGACAGTAAAATTTTCTCATTTAATTTGCAGCAGAGAAAAGTTGATGTAAGGTGTATGGCTATTGAGATAAAAAGTGAAGAAGCTTCTGCTTCACTTGGTAGAAGACATGGATGACACATTCAATGCATCTCCTGCTCTGGGAAGTCTCTGAGCTCTTCTGTCCCTCTGTACATTACAGCCCAACAAAAGTATTTTTCTGAACATGGGTATAGTTCAACGAGTGCCTACACCTTGGCTGACGGAAGGTATGAATTTTGGAGGCTGTGAGACTGGCCTACTTCTTTTTTTAAGAGACTGCAGCTCAGACAATCTGCAAGTCACTTCTTGCCCCTGGTTCCTAAAACAAAACACAATGTGGTTGCAACTTCATGAGTTTCCCATTACTTTTGTTTCTCAAGCTAAGCATTCACCACCATGGTAATTCTATAATATACTTGAGTGACATCTGAATTATTTTAAGAGGAACTTTATCAGGTCTGAACACATTACACTGGTTTTCATTCAAAGTAACTCCATAGAAATAAGATGCTACAGATTTAAATACCTTGATTTCTTCCCTTTTATCATTAGGATGATATTCCGGATTTACTTATAACTAATAGTTGGGCAATAAACATCTTTTATAAGTTTATTTACTAAAAAAGTTCATTCCACTAGCTCAAATACCCTCTTTGCTTCCTCAAATATCCCATCAATACTATCAATGAGCCTGCTAGTGCTATTTAAATTACTACACTGAGAATTTTTTATTTACAACCACTGTGTGGGGTCATACTCCACTATAAACAACTGTTTTAAAACCAAGTTGAACCTTGGCTTTGGGAAAGATTTTGCCCAGAAGCAAATCTGAACTTTTTTTTTTTTTCATTTTTGTCTACAAAATAGCCATTGTGTGCACATAAACTCAGCCTCATATAAATCTTTTTTTATGACTCTATGGAATCACACAATAGTTTGAGTTTTCTAGAAACAGCTGTAAAGTTATTTTAATTACCTCCTGGTGTTGCAAGACAAAAAGTGAAACACACAAAGTATCCAAAATTGAAAAACAACCTTCTGAAAGCAGACATTGTCCCCCTTTAACTGCCTTCTAAATGGGAATTTCTTTTCAATTTAAATTTATTAAGGTATTACATGTGAATTAAATAGCAACTGATATATATTTAGCCTTCAAACTTGGACGCTTGTGGGTTTTTTATTATACAAACAGACTGACCTCTAAAAACATGTTCTTAATCATCAGTCCTACACATAATAAAGTAGTTTCTGGACTGAATGTAAATCAAACACATGTAGAGTCACACCTATAGGCAGGGGTGCTCTGGAAGCCCAGAGTGCACATTAGGGAAAACAGACATGGTCTGGCTCGCTCCCACATCTGCTGCTCGTCCCACAAACCCTGCCTCACAGCCATTCTAAAGCCTGTCATCTCCCACATGGTAAAAACAGGACAGAGCATGAGTGGTTCACTCACAAACACTCGAATCTGGTGAAGGACAACCTTTGCTACACAGCGTCATCTGACCAACATGGATTTCAGTGTGTGCCCCATCCCCTCCTGCTGTCCTGATTCCCCTCTGCATCAGTGCCAGAAGTTACTACCTCTCACCTCTTCAACTCAGGGTTTGGAAGCCTTTGATTTTAAGTATTTTGCTGAAGATCAAGGTTAGAGCATGGCCACAAACTTGAACTTGATGAATACACAGGATGTAAAATGCTCACAGATGGTGAAGCAGAAGAAAAACAGAAATACATGGCTGGAGGGGCAGCTCTTGTGTTGGCAGGAACAGAAATATGTACCAAGGAAAAAAAAAAAAGGGGAATTTTTTTTTCCTGCATGTATTTCATATTTATTCACATGCTAGATCTGATCACAGATAAACAAACCAGAAGGGTCCGTTATTTATATAGCATAATAAATATTTATATGAGGGACTGTGAAGGCTCTGGTCCAAGTCATATATACATCTGCATTAAAAGCAGGAAATCAAAACATACTGGGTTGGATTACCTTCTGTTGCTGCATTAGAATGAGAAATGCCAGGGGATGAGCACCTAAAGCACAGGCTCCATCACTGAGCTCATTCCTCTGCTCTTTCCTTATCAGATCCAGTGAGTTAGAGAGTGCTACTGACCATATGAGTTTCCCCAGGACTTTGTAAACACATTCATATTCCCCCTACAGAGGCAGCAGAGAGAACTTGGATGTTAAGTAACAAGGACATTTCACTCCTCAACAGGTTGCTCTGCTTAACCCAGCCACCATGACCTAGAACTAGGCTTCAGAAACAGGGTTCCCACAATCTTCTACTGACTCCAATACCGAGCCCAGATTCCTTCCACCCAAACAGGGGTCAAACTGCTGCATGTTCTTTGAATAACTGATGGAAAGAGATGTGATCCTTGAAAAGGAGACCTGGGTTCTGATGTTACAGGTCAGCTGGACATGTCCATCTCACACTGTGGTACAAGGTAGCTACCCTTAAACAATATATGGGAATATTTCAGCTACCCTAAATATGATTAAGAATATCACTCTGCTAAATTGTAAAAAAGGTGATTATTTCACATCCAAGCTTCTTCTCCTCAGTCCCCTAATTACATTGATTGCTACCTTGCACTCAGATGCAAACAGGAAAAGACAATTTTTAAAATTAGCTTCTCTTGCTATAAGCAAGTTGCTCAGAGATGCAGGCAGAGACAGCTGTAAACAGCATGATAAAGGGGCAAAGGGCTCACCAGGCTAAAGGATATTAGTGGCTCACTGCTTGCAAATAACCTTCTCCCCAGAGACCTCCCCAGGCTCTGTGCATTGTCTCTGCATATGCTGCCAGCAAAGCTGATACTTCATTAAGAGGGTTACAAATACGGTCAAATTTGTCTGGGAGCTCTTCAGAGTTCTCAAGGCATTCAAAGAGGGGTCCAGCTGTTTGCATGGGTTTCCCATTACAGTCAGAGGCACAAGTTTCAGCATGTTTCCATTTGAAAGAGGATCCTAAAAGACTTCCTCTTTAACGTGACAGGGATAGGATGGAGCTCTTCACAATAACTTTCCCTTCGGTGCTGAGCACCTTGGTATAGATACTAGACAGACTGAGTATTCATCTAGCATGTCATGGTGTGTGAAATCTGAACTGGGGATCTTACATCACTCAAAAACAGGTACAATGATGGCTGGATCATGCAGGTGTGGAAGGGCTGCAACATCACAAAACTCCAGATCCCTCCACCTGAGCACCTAACACACGTCCCCACAAAATCCAAGATATGCTCTTCTTTTTCAAGGCAGAAACAACACCAATTAAATTATTTCATCGAATCACAGAAAGGTTTGAATGGGAAGGGACCTCAAAGATCATCTAGCTTAAACCCCCCCCCCCCTGCCGCCATGGTCCAGGGACACCTCCCACAGGACCAGGTTGCTTAAAGCTCCATCCAGCCTGGCCTTGAACACCTCAAGGAATGGGGCATCCACAGCTTCTCTGGGCAACATGTTCCAGTGTCTCACCACCCTCACAGTAAAGTATTTCTTCCTAATATCTAGTCTAAATCTCCCCTTTAGATTTATAACTGTTACCCTCATCCTATTGCCACACATCCCAGCAAAGAGACTTACACCATTTTTCTTGTTGGCCCTTACGTTTTGGTAGAGTCAGAAATATATACAATTCTCTATCAGGCCACCCCTCCTCACTGTCTTAGACTTTAGCTCTTTAAAAGTCTCCTCTATAGAAGCTATAGTTTTCTAAAGTCAAGCCAAATGTGCTTCTTGCTCACATTAAAAATGGTATGGATTTTCTGAACTATTTTTCATTAGGAGATGGAGAAAAAATACCCTTCCCCACTTCTGGGGCTAGCATAAGCTCTTCACTTACCAAGTAATTCATGCTGCCTGGATAAAAATAATCACTGCAAGCTTGTCCAGGACCATCTTCCCAGGAAAAGGCCCTTTGCCAAGGACTCAGACTTGATACAAATCATCAGCCCTATAAAATTCAAACAGAATAAATCTTCCATGTGCAGAACACAGACAGGTTCTGCCTTGCAGGAATGGCATGCTGCCGTGAAGCCAGAGTCATTGGATCATGTTTGTAAATTCAGCTCCTTGTGAACATCTGGGATCAAAGGTTGTTGCAGGAGCAGCCATCTCCATATCACAGGGCTGGGGAAACGTGCAAGAAAACACACTCTGACTAAAGAAAGCTTTGATTTATAAGCCATGATGTTTCCACCTGCTCCTGAAGGAACAGAGCTGCCTGCTGGGCTAGGTAGGCCTGTGGCAGCAGCAGGCTGAAGGACTCTATGCACTGCTCCCATGATTGCTGGTGGAGCCCAACTGCTCACTTCAGCACTGCAGATGTACGTGGAACTGTTATTCCTCACAGCGTGCTGTAGGTATGTAAGGTGTGGATGTGCTTTTTGATAATTTGGATTGCAAATGGATCTTATGCTGGTTCTTCCTGTGGGACTAGAATAGGAGAGAAAACCACAGCAACATCTTGCCTCCACCTCTCCTGCATAGCTGAGGCTCTGTCCCATCCAGTCAGCTCGCACAAAGGAGATGAAGGGAAGGCAGGGCAAGCTCCTATTAAGCAGAAACTGCCTGTAGCACCGGCAGCATCATGCTCAGGGGGATAAAGGAGCTGCTGCTGAACACACTTTGCAGACCTGGACTAGCACTCTCAACTATAGCTGGGATTTCAGAGATGGAGCACAGTAAGTGAAGGACCACCTTCACACAGCATGCCCAGCCTTCAATCTGAGGATTTCGATGTGCAGGGCATCTGCAGATATATTGTGTCTTTCACACTACTCACACAGTGTCCAGATGTCTGCGTGAGCCTGGGAAAGGCATCACTTCTGATGAGTGCCTTACCTCTTCATACCCAGCCCAGCAGGGCATGCAGACAGCCAGTGCCTCATAGACACTTCCCACCCTCCCTTTGCCGTTTTATAGGCAGGACATCCCTGTCCCAGCAGCATCCCAGCAGCACCAGATTGATCTCAGAGATACCTGAGACTGCAGCAACTCCAAATATACAGATATTTGTTCCTGTCCAACAATTCAATAGTTTGGGTTCACAGCTTAAAACCCTGCAATGGATTTCATTTTAAAGCTCAGTATTCTCACTACTGCCTTGGCATTGCTCTTGTAACTAGCATCATTGAAGAGCTGACAGTAGAAGAAAGCCCTGCCCCATCCCAGCAGTACACTGTGTGCTGCTCTCTAGGATCCAAAACCTTATTTCCTTGGGCAAACATCCCAATTTGTAGAGATCACAAGGCTCATTTGAAAAGAATGAGGAGGCATCCAAGCACTACAGATAATCTGGCACATGCTGTCACATCTCATCACCCCTGCCTCCCCTCCTGTTTTCCATGTACCCTGCTCTCAGCTAGTACAAGTTTCAGGACTTTGCATCTCAGCAAAACAAAATTTCACCCTTCATGGCTTCACAGGGTTCTACTTCACACTGACATTCAAGAGCGGATCCCAGTACTAGCACCTTGTCACTGGCATGTGCCTGTTTCTCCTCTCTCAGGAAAGGCAAGGGAGCAGTTCTCAGGCATACACTACAAATTCATCAGGTTTTGCTGGCTCAGCAAATTCTCACCCAGACAAACCACCACAGCACCAGCATGCACACTCTTAGCCCACCCCAAACACCACATGAAAGAGGTCTAGGCTAACCTGTTACACACATCTGCATTGGCTTCTGCTCCCTGACAACTGGAGGATAACTCATCCATTGACAAATGCTATCTCAGGAGACATGAGGTACCTTTTTAAAGGACCATTACTGCCATGTATATGAACCACAGGACTGGGATTGGTGACCCTGAACTACTCAGCTATGCTACAAGCACTCAGATCTTCACAGCTACACTACAAGCATTCAGACCTTCACGGCTACACATCTAAGGCATTCACCACTCATCTTAAATAACCTGACTAGCCTGATTTCACTTGTGGTTTCCTACTGATACCCATCACCTGCAGATCATATTTCTGAGCAGTCACTCCACATGCTTCCATTTGAATAGTACTTAACTCCTTAAGGACACTCCTTCAGCGGCTGTGAAACCGAAGATCCTCAGACACAGATGAACAGATACCACCTGCACAGGTAATAGCAGCAGCCCCAGCTTATCTTTAAAGCCCCTTCTGAAACCTCCCCCCCTGTAGAGGCAATTCCTTTGGGAAACAAGTTAATTCCCTCTCTCTTATGCAGAGAAGGATGGTAAGGAATGCTGACCACAGGATTTGCACAGGGGACATGTGCTATCTCTGCCACAGCCTAAAATACTCATTTCACATTGGCTCAAGAACAGACAGTTCTAGTGAATGCTTTTAAATTTATTGATCCTAGTACATGAACGTGAGAGACTGTGATAGCCTGAGAGAAAAGAAGTTACTTGAAGGTACTGTAAATTAGCCATAACATGATGCAGCTTAACAACTTGGGGGTTGATTTTTTCACTCCTTCAGTAAAATTTCAAATGCAATGTCAAGGCTTGGCTTGGTCACAGATGGTCCATGACATGGACCATATGTTCCTCCATAGTACAGATAAAGGCTCACTACATGAACCACCAGGAAGAAAGAAAGTTGAATGAGTAACTCAGGCTTGTCTGATAAATGTCTGCTGCTTGGTAACATAGCAAAGACACCTAGCTGACCCTCAGTTTGGTGCTCCTGATGAGGTTCATTGCTGGTTAACAAGGTACCACACATCAGTTGTGCCACCATGTCAAGTTGCATGTTCCAGTCCTGTTTTTCCTAAGCAGGATCCATTACCAGCCCTTCCATGGTGGCAGTAAATGACATCACCTTGCCCAAACCAGAGTGCTCTGTCAAGCCATTCCCCTGCTTACCAATCATGGGCATCCCTAGGGTTTGGTAGGGGCATTCCAGGCTGCCTCCGTGTGTCCTTCCAAAGGTGGCAGAGTAAATGGCTATCACCATGCTCTTCTTACAGCTTAGCCTCAGCTTGTCATCTTCACAGGCTACTTTACTCTTGTACTCATCTGGAAGAAAACAAACACTTCATTACTCAGCTGATCATGAGGCAGGCACTCAGCACAAGGGGAGCCCTCTCACCTCCCCATGGTGTGAACTTGTCTGGCCCTAAGCCCAGAGGTGCACATCAGCTGCCAGCACAATCTTAGCCTTACAGCTCATCATTTGCATCATGCATTCTCTCTCTGGTATTATCAGCACATTTAATGTACATATTTTAACCTAGCACACGTCAGTTGTAATAAACAGGCAATAATTTCATTTTGCAGACAATTCAGTGAGGCATGAGATTTCAGTGATTTCCACATTGTGATATTAAAAGATTGTGGCAATGGAAGGTGAAAGCTCACCTTTAGTCACCTTTAAGCACAGATCAGCCCTTGATCCCAAGCATTTAGGTAGCCTGAAATACAACCATAACCATGTCCAACGGGTTTTTTTCACAGCAGCTTTCCCTTGGGAGATTCAATAGGAGCTGTACTAAAACTGTTAGCCATGGAAACTGCTCTTGCCTGTTACAAATATGAAAAGCTGCTCCAAAAATCCTTTTTGAAATGATTAGTCCAAGAATGCAAAATACACTCTTGCTTTAGTAATGCTGGTGCACACAGACCAGTCACTCAGTTTATGCCATTTCTTAAGAAATCACAAGTTATTCCCTTCTCTTTACTATTATTATTTGTATCATGAGAACCTACAAAGGCTCCAAGCTAGAACTGGCCCTCCTCTTGTATGTCTGCCAGTACACCACAGAAGATAAACAGTATTTTGAAGAGCTGTGTCTTTAATGCTAGACATCTAGAAGTGTGAAAGAAAAACTAAGATAATTGAAGTTGTATTCCAGGACAGAGCCAGGAATACAACCCCAACCAAAGAGTCATTTTCTACTTGATTATGCTATTTACCATTAGAAATGTAGCCACAACAACATCCAGATTGCTTAAAGGGAGGGGCTTCTGACCTATGGGAACCTCCCCACGATTAGTCATTCCATTTGAAATGCTCTCAGTTGTACCATGTAAAAATTTTGAGCACATTAAAAATCAAATAGTGTATATAATCCTCAGCCAATGCCTGAGGGTGCCTCTGGCCTCATAGCATTTACTAGCATAGATCTAATTTTTGTCTCTCTGTCATTGGTTCTTTGTGTCTAATATCATACATCCACAGACACGTATATATGAGAACTTCTGCAAAATCTATATAAATCAAAATAGTAACTGAGAGCATTAGCTAATAACTACTTTATGGTTTAATAAAGTTTTAAACCATGGCAGCCAGCACTTTTAGTGGTATTTTTAGTGCATTTCAACTACCTGTTCAAGAATCATTTTCCCTGATTGCAGATGGAGAGCAATTTTCCACCAAAGTTGACTTATTGAAGAATTTAGGTTGAGAGGCTCCTTGGAAATCATCTGGTTTAATCCTTGCTCAAATCAGGGGTTATTTCTACATTAGTTGTTTTTATTTTTTTGCAGAAGAATATATGTTCGGAAAATGTGTACCAAAATGGGAACATGCTGATTTTAAAGAAATATTTGAAAAAAGACAACTCCTTGTACTCAATTTGAAAATTCCTACTGGAAGTCAAAAAATAGCCCCTCAAAATAGCTTATTTTATAGTGATCAGAGCATCATCTGGAGAATGAATGGTCCAGACCCTCCCAGTCTAGGTGAGAATCTTAACTGTAGACATTATTCCAGTAGTACACAATCTTCATTCTACTTCTGCAGGCTTTTACAGAAATCTCTAAAAGTTTTTATCCCCCTGCAAGGATACTTTCAATCCTTTAAAATACATATTGAATGGGAAAACACTTCCTTATTCATCCCTGGAGATGAAGACAGGATTGAGACCTAACTCAGTTGTGGAAGAATCTGTTTGAAGAACACATCATCCTTCAGCAATACCCATGGAGATAAACCCACGACCAGCTCAAGGTGTAGAACAGCGACAGGAATCCAAAAAAGAAGCTCTTTTCAACATCAGGGAGTGTAGGAACCTCACTCAGCTGTGAAGAATCAATCATCTATGTAGGTATTTCATCCACAAGCATCACAAAGGCATCTAAACAATACACTGAATTGTTGTTATCTTCCCTACAATGCTCTTCCATGGGATTTCTGTTTCTTCCAGGAGGGAAATGGGATCAAAGCTTTAGCCCAGCTATACAGTGTAAAACCTAGCAGAGTACAATAGAACTTTACAGAGCTAATATACTTTTTTTATAAGGAAAAAAAAGCATAGATCCAAGCTGAAAGCACACAGGCATAAAACTCTGCAATAGTGTATGAGCTATACATAGTTAATAAGATAATATCTTGAATGGGAGAATACTTGAGACTGGCTGGAGTGGCTGAAATATTAAATAGTTTATTAACTTTAGAAAAAGATCAATTTGGAAGCCTGTAATGACCAAACGCCATGGTAGTTTCTGAAGGTCTTACTTCCTTCAAGGCACTAACTCAATTTCCTTTCCTGATTTGGTTATTATTAGCAACTGATTGCTTACCCACATATCCTGTGGACTCTTTTAGGACCCTTAGAATATTTATTAAATTATTGACCACTCAAAATCAGAGCTTGTCATTTGAAAATCTGCTTGGGCTTTAAATGCAGTGAATATTACATTGAGCCCAGAAAACACTGGGATACACAGGCTTTCCCATCTCTAGGAAGTCATGTTCAGGACTTATGGTTGAGGTATTCAACCAGGGAGGTGAATCTGAGTGCACACTCCTTGGGAACCAGTGCACTTTATGGGTGATCTGCTCCTGGCACATGGCAGTTTGGAGCAAGAAGGTTGTGCTACCTGAAAGAGGTGCCACCTCTTCACAGCCACTAAATTCTACCCTAGGAAACACCTACTGGAGCTGCCAGTTCCTGAGGCTGCAACTGAGTCCAAACTAGTTAGAGCTGCCATAGATAGAAGATGGTGTTTTCTTGCAAGGAACGAAAGAAGGGAAATAAAGGATGATGTGCTCAGTACTTCAGACTCCCTAAAGGTTTCCTTTAGCTTGATGACCAGAGAACACTGTTTCTGGGCAACCTGATAGAAATTTGGATAAACAAACAGATAGAAAGGGATGTTACAGAGATGACAACTTTATAGTTGTTTATAGTAGAAGTATTTTCTACTTCATACCAGTGCCACCTCCATCTTAGCCAGGATGAACCAAAGCCAGTTGTCTTTCATCCAGGCACTGATGGCTCCCAGACACTGGATGATGGCAAGGACTGTGACAGATATAAAGAAAATACAAAGCTAAGCATCATCCATGTATTTACTGGTACTTCAACCCAT
Organism: Turnix velox; assembly: GCA_013400935.1. NCBI lineage: Eukaryota > Metazoa > Chordata > Aves > Charadriiformes > Turnicidae > Turnix > Turnix velox. The sequence goes on along the minus strand of VZTY01000750.1, from coordinate 18,922 downwards.
TTTTCTCTCTCACTCTCCCAAGAAGAACTGGCCTCCTGCACATCAGTTACAATCTAGTCCTAAGACTGCTGTAACTGCTACAGTCTGGATATAATTCAGTCCAAATGCAAACATTTGTATTAGTGGGTCTCATGTTTCACTCCGAAAAATTAAACATGCTTAAATGGCCTCAGAAAGGTGTCAGTGATATTCAGCAAATGGCTTACTCTGCTCTAATCCCACATGCAGTCATTTGTAGGGCAACAGAGATTTACCACGATTAAGATATTTGCTAGGGATAATATCCCTTTTATTACTGCCTCTTTTCAGAGACACTGGCTTAAATATAACTCAGTGTAGAGAGACCAAAGAGGGAACAGCTGCAGGCTTTTCTAGACACATTTTTAAAGGTCATTATATGACATGATTATAACATAGCTAGAACAATGGAGAGAAAACAATTATTAATGCTGCCAAAGAAAAAATTTGCTCTATCTAACAGTAAAGTGAACAAGAAGACCCTTTGTAATTACAGAATGCACACAAGCACACTAAAGTATTGACCTGCAGCAAAATATATTTACCCACTGTCTTAAGGACATTTTCACCTGTGATTCCTAATTTTCTGAATGATCATGACTGGGAAGCTCAAAACTACATGGCAGTTGGCTCGATCTCTGAAACACTTTAAATATAAAAGCTACTAAAAAGACTTCATGTCCAACAAATTGATGTAATGCATTAATGCTAGAAGTCTACCTTAACTAAAATTATATTTTTCAACAGAACTTGTGGAAAAAAGCCATTAAATTTTGTTAATTATGCATGCTCCACATCATAAATGTATATATGACCCTGTTTCGCAGATCAAAGCTCTTCATCTGGTTTATAATTTTATAATAATTAAGGAGACTGCAACCAAGGTAACACTTCAGAACCAAACTGCCAATACCTTCTCTTCATCCCAGTGTTTGCCTTGATCACTTTCATCCCAGCTTTATTAGCTGTTCCACTCCATATCATCCAAAACAGAGAACTTTTCTTGCCTTGAAATTCATTACTCTTCATTAGATTCATCCAATTCACCAACACCTGTCTTCCTTCAACAGATAAATGAATGTGTATAAGCATTGGGTGGTGATTAGTGTTGGTTTGTGAAGAGAACTTTCATAGAGACTGTAATTCATCATCAAATAATAAAGATGACAGTCTCACATCAGATGAGATTTTGTTGGTTTCAACCTAAGATTTTGCAGGTTTGATCCCTAGGGAGAAGAATGCTTACATTACAAAAGTCACAGAGTTATTTTTTGTGTCAGTCTACAGAGAAAACCAAAAGCAAAGGTTAATCATGGGAATTTTTCACTCTAGATTATAATTCAGATTCATAAGGGGACAGAAGGCACCCCTGGAAACTGTCTAGGCCAATCTTCCTGCTCAGCCCAGAGTCGACTGGAGCAGCAAGTTTCTCAGGGATGTGTACATTCAAGTCCAAGGATTCAAATTCCACAACATGCTTAGACAATCTGTTCCAATGATCCTGTTAATCATGTTAAGAGATTAATGCAGTGAGTACCTGTTAATATCTCCACTGAGGGAATCAGAAAGATGAGCCTCCATGACAGAAAACACACTAGGACCTCTAAATAGCATCCTTGAACAAGAGTGCCTCTGCAACAGGACTGCAAGCAAATATCTCAGCTTGGAGACAATCATCTTGTGCCCTCTCTTGTAACCTGCGACCCTCATTTTTATATATTTTTATCCCCCTCCATAAATCAGCTAATTTCCTGGACCTTCTGTAAGAAACAGATTTTTTTTTTGAGTGCAGGTAGATCTGAGTCCATCCTCACAAAATTAAGAGATAAGCACATTTCAGAGGGGCCTTGGGCACTGCTACACTCTTCTGCAAAGTAGGCAATTGGACAAAATGGATATTTTCTGTGCTCCCCTTCAAACCTATTTTTCCTGCACTCCTACTCCTGTGTTCCCATATTTGCTTATTTTTCATATCCAGCAAGCACTCGTCATCTGAGTTTTGCATCTTAGAATCATAGAATAGTTCAGCTTGGAAGGGACCTTAAAGATCCTCTTTATGCTTTGGAAGATATAAGCAGATTCCAGCCTCCAAATCCCTGAATGCAATATAGATCAGATCTGTGGCAAATAGTCTTTAGGGAAGTATACTCTGCTACAGCATATAATGCTTTTTGTTTTTTTCCAGTTTCCTTCCACTTAAAAGACCCACCTCATACTCTGAGTTCCAGAGCTTCCTCCTCATCCACATGGACATACTACCAGTGAGAACTTTCCATTCATCTCTGGATTTTAATAAATCCATTTTAATCAAGTCAGCAGTCCCTTGGGCAGTACTGGGTGGAAGAAACTTTTCCAGGACAGCAAAGGTCACCAGAATCCTCAAGTACAGACTTTTCTCTGACTCCCCCTTATGACTTAAGGTACCTGGCCGATCCCTCATTTCAACAGCCAGAATCTAAACAGGATTGTCCTCTTTAATTTAGACTGGATATTAGGAAAAATTTTTACACTGAAAGGTTTATTAAACATTGGAACGAGTTGCCCAAGGAAGTGGCTGAGGAACCATCCCTGGAGATATTTAAGAGACTGGTAGACATAGAGCATAGAGATATGGTTTAATGATACTGTTTGTCAAAGTTAGGCTGATGGTTGGAGTCAATGTTCTAAAAGGTCCCTTCCCATTTAGGTGATACTATGATTTTATTTAATTCAGAGAATTAAAAAGTGAGAATGCACCAAACTGATACATTTGCACAGAAGCATCTTCTATCTTATTTTAGCTCCATTTTCCCATGAGAAAGTTTTCATGAAGATGGTATAATTTAACTTTTTTTAAATAGTAAGTTTGCTGCCCTCAATGACATAGCCGCAATGCTGACTCCTGAAGAAGCAAATCTGAAACTCAGGAAGATACAGTTCAGATGACAGTCTAGTGTTATATCAAGAAGGCAGTTTGCCAACTTCAGAAGTACACTGCAAACTCAAGAGTGCCAAGTTTCAGAGGTCTGAAACTATTTTGACAAGTAAGAAGACTACTCTTTGCAAATGACCTTGTCAGATTCCTTTAAAATTACACTCCTGATGCACCCATGCAATTTGCAGTGTTTAAAAGGTGGCTCTCCCCACTGTCACTTCCATTAGTCTGAGTTAGTTGTCTTTTTATATTCTGCTGTGAAAAGGCTGGCAGTGCTACAAATGAACTGCTACATTTCATTTCCAAAGTAGAGTTCAGATGCACCTAGTTGTACTTTTAGACAATCAGGGGTACGTGCTTATCTAAGGAGGAAAAAGGGAACAATATCAAAACACATATGGCAGACTGAAAGGTGAGAGTTAAACAAAAGATTTGGGAGCCTGGGACAAATTTAATTCTCATTTTACTTCTCTCATTAATGAATATGGGCTGATTTTCTAAAGGAGCTTGGTGAACTTACTGGTGTTCTGCTGCCTAAAGCCTCTGCCTCACCTCTCACTTGTCCTCCTTCCAAGGACCTGAGAACCTGCTGCAATTTGTAAGAAACATTGATATAACAAATGTAGTTAAGTTCCTATTTTATAACAGTTCGTTGCACTGTCCCACCAGCTGACCAGCATGGAGGTAATAACTGGATATTAGCATGGATATATTAGCACGGATATAAATCTGGACTTACTACACCATAGGGAGCAATGGCAAAAAACTTTGTTACTGCAATGAAAATCTGGTAGGACTGCACAAAGGAAAAAAAATACGAATATGTAAGGAAAAAGACTTTAGTAGTACCCTTGCTTACAGCACTTTAGTTCTTCTCTTCCAGTAATAGTGCAAATCGGGAGTCATGCTGCTTAAAGTTATTATTAAAATAGCTGAAGAGGAGAATTTAGTCTTATATCATTAAAATGGTCTTCTCCAAATGTTAAAATAATGGCAATAATAATTCTGACACAGGAACATTAAAAGGATACCTGATTGATATTTTTACATATAACCCATGGGGTTGCCTAGAGCATAAAATATGGGAAAATGAGGTCTAAATTAAAAGGTAGTTCAGTGCTGTCCTACATAATTAAACACACAGTATTCCCTGTGCCTGAGAAGGAAAAATGTAGCTGGAAGAAATACAGTTACCAGATCTCCCAAATTCATCATAGATGCTTTTGAAGTTTCAGTTCCCAGAGACATGATTAGGTGACAACCTCCGGTGCCTTTTAAGTAGTCAGAAAAATAAGTACCTAACTGAGGTTTATGCAGCATTAGCATGATGAAAAGCTGAAAATATCAGGCAATACCTGCTTTGGAAAAGTATAATTGATTTGAAAACTAAATGTAGGACTGATACTGGAGAAATGTTGAATAAATGCACAGTAGTGGAAAGAGTTCATGTTTAAGGCCAGGCTGGATGAGGCACTGAGCAGCCTGATCTAGTGGGAGGTGTCCCTGCCTGTGGCAGGGGAGTTGGAACTTGATGATCTTTAAGGTCCCTTCCAACCCAAACTATTTTATGATTCTGTGATGCTCTAACATTCCCCTGTGCTGGAGAAGATTTACTCTTCTCTGTATTTCTTCCAAGAGAAATTTATTTGAGGAGAAGAGTTGATCTATATTTTGCTTCTCAAATGGGTAGGTCCATGTACAGGACCCCCTGAAGAAGCAATGTATGAGTTTGCTTCTCTGTTCTGCTTACTGCTCTGTAAGGCCTTCATGCATGGTTGAAACTGTGGATTCAGTGTAACAGAGGCAAACTTTCCCAAAAGAAAAAAAAACAAAAACAACCAAACAAACAACAAACTTAGGAGCATCTCAATTTGTTTTATAACCATGTTGTTTCTGGAATGTGCTTTTCTTCTCACAGTTCTTCACCAGCATGGCAGAACAATTTGAACTCTATTGTTCAGAGCTTGCAGAGTTTTGTCACAGTTGGGCAGTGCTGAGATTTAGATTTCTGGGTTTCATTTTGAAAAATCTGGTTTCTTAGTTTTTATGCTGGTTAATCTCCCCAAGGACATCCCTTTTCTCTCCTAGGTAGAAGGGTCCCAGATCGCTTTGTCCCTGTCAGTGGCCAAAGCCATTCATGACACCTGAAGGACTGTCCACAACGCAGCCTCCATCAACAGCACGAAAAGATACCACTGGGGTCCATAGTGCCTAAGGATGGGCTGGATCTCCTGAAACCTGCTGGACCTGAGAGCAGAGGTTCTTGGTTCCTTCTGGCAATGCCAGTAATTCACCTGCCTCGGTACAGAAAGACTGTGTTCTACCCTTTGCTCACCCTTCACCAGAAATCTGTGGCTTAAAAGGGTTGTTCACATTTGTCTTTTACCAGGATCACACAGAAAACATAAATCCCAGTGAACAAAGGGGATGGATGAAAGTCACAGCTCTACAATTGAGGCAGATTTGAGAATTAACCTTTTTCACTGGCTCACATCTGATTCCACCACATCAGTAGGAAGCAGCACCCTGGTCTTCACTGGTTCCCAGTTGTCATTTTGAGATCAATCAGGGCTGAATGACAATGTTTGAAAGAAAACTAGAATTTTTTTATTATTATTATTAACCCTCCTGGGGCAGCAGCAGTTTCCTCTCCATGGAAGCAGAGGCTGACAATAATCTCTGCATGTGCTGACAATGAAATCACATGCTCCTTTTAATCCCATCCCTGACAGCCAAGTGATTAGTGTGCTACAGAGATAGGGCTATTTGACAGACCCTGAAAATCTCTGTGCATCCATGGATAAAACCAATATTAATCGTTAGCATCAAAGTCTCTCTGACCCCAATCACAGGCTGATGGATCCAGCCTCTGTTATTTATAGCATTTCTTTATTTACACCTTTTCACCACCACAGCATTTGCTGCCCAAGGTTTTATTGCCCTTATAAATTTCCACTCCCTGGACCACATTAAGAGTTCTGAAATAATACAATAAGCAAGAGCAAGCTGATGAATGCAGGAGGTAAAAGGCTTTTTCTGCTGCCCTGGTGGATGGGACAGAAGGGTGTGGCCATTAAACAGACCTCACTCCATCATGCCTCTTTGGAAAGCTTGGGCCACCAAAAAAGCAATGCAGAGAACAATAGAGTGAACTTCTCCTGCCACCAATAAACCTGTCTTGCAAAGAAGATTAATGCTTTTCTGAAAGGGTTGATAACTACTGAATTACCAGTCTATGCCAGCACTGAAATCAATCACCAGCATTAAAGGGACCGGGAATACGTTTAGGTCCCTCTTTGCTCTTGTCTGAAATGTCTATAAAAACTACACTATTCCCACAGCCCTTTGCTCTTGCTAATAGCATTTTGTAAATTCTGACTGGGGAGAAAAAGGCTGGAGGATGTGTGATGAGACCAGGCTTTTCACTCCATCTTCACTAACTTTCACAGGCAAGTTGTGATCCTCAGCCAAGTAAAGTCAACAGCAAAGCTCACACCAGATTCAATGGACTGTAGGAAAATAAAAAGATGAACAAGATGCATTTGTTGCAAGTCTAGGTGGTCCTTCCAAAATATCTCTCCCACATGTTACAGCTAATCTTATTGAAGTTAATCTGATGAACAGACCCATCCAAACCCCCAAGAGATATGAGGCAGCTTCACATTCACATCAACTGAGAATCACAGAATCACCAGTACAGAGAATGGATTCTCAAAATTTCTGGATTGCTGGAAAAACTCTCCCACAAGTAATGGTATTCTGCTGTTTGCAATCATTTGAAAAAATATCAGACATCTTCATCCTAGGTCACAGCATAGCAGTTCCATCACTATATAAGAGAGTGTGCAAACTTTAGGATGACTTTTATATCAGGGGATGATCTAACTGGAACTAATTCCTAACTGGTTTTAAAATTCAATTGCTTTCTAATTAAAATTGCCAAGGGCTGGTAAGAAAAATAAATGAGCATTCTCATGTTTGAAATAAAGCCACTGACATTTCACAAGAATTAACTGGCCCTCTTGGACTAGAATTAAATCTATGGTGGAGAAAATGATTGCTTGCTCTCTTCAAAACATGGATCCAGGTTGACTCTCAGCACAAAAGTTTTTCCATAAATCGAAGTCACAGGTTCTGAATGAGAACAAAGTGACCTCCACCAGCCCCTTTCCTCCTCCTACCCTCAACGCAAACTTTTGGCACTTCACCCTTTGCCAACAAAATGCAAAGTTTGCTTCCCAGATGTATTTCTCAGAGCCTTAATGTCTTTCACAAATATGTTTTTGTACCATTACAGAGGGATTTAAGCTGTAGTCAGAGCCCAGGTCACAATCCAGGCTTTCCAAAACTTCAAAGGCTTTGGGCTTACAGTTGTGAGTAGAAGGGAGAGCAGCAACATTTGGTTCACACTTTGTTACATTGCTGGGATAATTAATACAGGGAGGTTTCACACCTACCATCCTTCAGTTATCACACCTAGCTGCCCCAAAGTGGATTTCAAAATGGAATAAAAATAACAAGTAAAAAAAAAAGAAGAAAAGAAAGAATAATAAAACACAAACAAACAAACAAGCACTGGATAGATATTATCTCCCACAGAGTCCTTGAAAATCATATTATAAGCTAAAGTAGCAACTGCCAAATAGGAAAGTAGGACAATATCACTCTAGCATTACAGGATGTTGCAGGTCAGGCTGTTCAGAGCTGAGGAGGGAACAGTGCACCCAGGACGCCTTGCCAGTGGCAGAGGGGGCAAGAGAAAATCATTACATATGGGGGAATTCATGGGGGAAGCCACATAAGTGAGGTCAGAACCCTCTCCCTTCTCTACACTCTCATCCTAAGTAATCCCTTTGCAGAGACAGGAAGCATTTATGCCTTCATTTTGTTCATCAGCACGGGCACTTTTGAAATAACAAAGCCAAAAAATAACTAAAAAAAACCAAAAAGCCAGCATGAGCAAACAAATGCTGCTTAGGGGAAAATCAATCCCTGCTTGTACACCAGCCCAGAGCACAACCAACCCCAGTGAAAACAGCTGCAATGGCACTGCTGGAGTGCAGAGGTGAAGTTATTTCTTCAGCATGACTTGGGCAAACCCACAGATCCTGCTCCAGGCCAGGATTAGACCATGCAACTCCTCTGGAAAGTCTAGCACACAGAGCAAATATTTCCCAGCTTACAATAACACACGATCTGACATGGTTCTCCCTCTCTGAAGAGAGGGGGATTAACAAACATCAAATTGTTTGAATAATATTGGTGAATCCAAATTTTTCTCAGAGGGAATTCATGTTAGACCAATTAAATAGTATGTCAATTCCTTCTAATTATATGTTCCTGCAGCCTACCCGGTAATTACACTTAATGGGTCTAAATCAAATCAGCGTGTTACCTGAGAAATAATTGGATTTGTGTTCAAATTTTTTAATGATCTTGAAAGGCACTTTGGAGACTGAAGTCCTTGGTGTGTTCAGGGCTCAATCCTGGATTTGAGTGTAGTTCAGAGGTAGATCTCAGGCTACATTAACCCTGGTAAATTAAATGTGCCAGCTCTCTGAGCTGAGGACGACCAGCATGGGACACCTCAGAGTCCTCCTCATCAACATTTAAGCCTCTAAAACAGGGCAGTTGTATCCAATATTCCTACTGTAAACCATCTCCAGACACTGATGAATGCCAAACTTCATCTACACTAGCAAAGAACTCCAGGTCTCACCTACAGTAACATGCTCCAGCCATGACCTGTATGGACCTTCTGGAGGCTTTCTACTGAATTTTTCAATGATTTCCAAAGGCACATCCAAGTTCATTAGCACAAGCTATAACTGTGCTTTGCTGCAACCTGTACAGTGTTTTTGAACTTCTTCCCAAGGGTTGGTGTATATTAGAAACTAAGGCCCACACACAATGGCAAAAGAAAAGCTAAGCCCCTGATCACTTGGATGAACCTTGGCCTTCGAATCCCATAGCAGCAATAAATAAGTCTGATATTCCAGACTGAAGCACAATGGAGCATTTTATAATTTCTGATCTCCCTAAATATTCCTTAAAATTTATACCTTAAATATACCTTAAAATTTATAGACATGCATAGTGTTTTTATTTATGTACAGTCACAGAGAATACACAATACTACCAAACCCCTGACATTTGAAAGCACTCTCATGCACATATCTGATTCCAGTGCATGCAGATGAGCATGAGGTCCCCTAGACTCCAGATCCAGTCATTGGATCAGAGGGAACCCTGATTAGAATCATAGAATAGTTCAGGTTGGAAGGGACCTTAAAGATCATCGAGTTCCAACCCCCTGCCATAGGCAGGGAAACCTCCCACTACATCAGGCCTCCATAAGCAACCTCTTTCAGTGTTTCACTACCCTCACCATAAAGAATTTATTTTTTATGTCTAGCTCAAGACTTCCCGAAGAACACACAAGCCATTTAATTTCTCACTGCTTCTAGTTAAGCAACCAGTCCTTTCAAATATTTCTTTGAATTTCTAGGAGGTGAAGCATAGCATGTCACCACTAAACATCTGTGAGAGCTCCCCTGCTTCCAGAGAAACCATTGCAGAACAATTAGTACAGCAGAGATTGTCACCACCACCCCACTCCCCAAAGTCACGCCATTTGGAAAATGTAGGACTTCCAGTTTCAGTATGATTTACTGTCCCACACCTCCTTGGAATTCTGCCCATGAGAATCCAAAATAGCACCTCGCCTCATGAGTGAACCCTGTACAGGCAGGGAGCATTGAAACCACTAGATTTCAAATGCAACATAATGTCAGAGAGGAATAACTGCAGTGACAGTGGCCTGGGGGAATAGCTGCACCATCCAGTCATTCTTCAGCAAAGGTACAAGTAAATGCCACTAACTTCAGTTTTGCTTTCTTTCAAGAAAGTCTTTCTTTTTTAGATAAATGCCTCTGTTCTGGGGCCTTTTGAGGCTGCAGCATGACTCTGAGAGTGGGAGGGCTTGGGAATCCTTGGGAAAGATTGGGGGTAGATTCAGGCTAGATAGAAGAAAGAAATTCTTTACAGTGGGGGTAGTGAAACACTGAAAGAGGTTACCCAGAGGGATTGTGGATGCCCCCTCTCTGGAGGTGTTTAAGGCCAGGCTGGACAAGGCACTGAGCAGCCTGATCTAGTAGAAGGTGTCCCTGTCTATGGCAGGGGCTTGGAAATCAATGATCTTTAAGGTCCCTTCCAACCTGAACTATTCTGTGATCCTTATTTTATATGATGTCCAGTTCAAACTCTGCAGGCCACTTCCCAAAGCACATCTTACCTGTAAACAGGAAAATTCACACTAACTCTACATTGGCAGGCAATAAGCCAAGGCACCTATATCAGTAGCACAGTAACATCAGGCTCCCTCAATAGGGAAAAAATAACAGATGTCTCAAGATGACAATTTAGACCTGTAGAACTTAGGATTAGTACCTAGTACTTAGTACTTAGATTAGTACTTAGGATTAGGACCTGTAGAAATTAGGATGAGGAGCAATGGTTTTAAACTAAAGCAGGGCAGGTTTAGATTAGAAATTAGGAAAAAGTTCTTCACTGTGAGGGTGGTGAGGCACTGGAACAGTGCCCCATCCCTGGAGACATTCAAGGCCAAGCTTGATGAGGCTCTGAGCAGCCTGATCTAGCACAGGATGTCCTTGCTCACTGCAGGGGGATTGGACTAGATGGCCTTTGAAGGCCCCTTCCAAATCAAATGATTCCATATCTCAAAACCAATGTCTTGAACCATCAAGAAAAGCTTGATGGTGTCCAGGTGTCTCTGTGCAAAGCTAATCCTCACTTATTTCAAACATTTTAATTAATCCATTGGGTTCTGATTAAAAGAATGCCCAGTGAGTAAGAAACAATAATTTGTGTCAGGTTACCCTGTTTTACCTTGCAAAATTGGACCTGCTTGAAAAATGTCTTGGGGAAATGTTATTAAGCAACTTCCCTTGCTCTCTTTTAGGAAAATCACTAACCCAGCACACACGCAGGCTCTTGCTTTTCTGGCATAGCTGTAATTAGCAAAGAATGCCAAGCCATAAATATTTATGCACAGATGGGATCCTGAAGTACCTTCAGAAGTTCAGCACAGGCCTCAATAGTCAGATTTCTCAGGCAAGCTTTGATACAAAATCTGCAGGTTTAGTAGGACTTGTCAGAACACCCTTCTAATCACTCCCCTCTCAGGGATGCATTTCTCACCCAACAAGGGATGTTCCAACCACTCTCAAAAACCCCATAACAAATGCAGGTGCTTCATTACCTACTTTTCATTTGAATTCCTCACAGATCTTGCCAGATCCCTTCATTTCATTAGCACAGGTCTCTACGTGCAAAATGACTCCTCTGGTGCTGACAAAGTCTGAATATGTCTGCTTTTGTATCAAAACTTTTCCTTAACCAGGTATGGGTTTTTTTCCCCCACCAGGTATGGGTATTTTTCCCTGTGCAAACTTTTTTTTTGTTGCTTCCTCAAAAATTTTTGCTGACCATGATCTTGAAACCATGTTCATTATGATATCCTTGGATCAGGTGTGAAATGCCATGTCCAGACAACTAATTCAAAGAGAGCCGGGGCCAGTTCTCTCGCTAAAATCAGTTGGCACAGTTTGGCCACCATCAGACCCTATTTCTCTCCAAACTAGTGTATCTGCTTCCAAAGGACTGATGGCAAACAGTGCCTAGGCTGTGGGGCCATGAATTGGCCGAGAGGATGCTGGCTGTCCTGGGTCAAAGCCACACCGATCTCACCTCCTCCACAGCATGCATGATTGCACTCCCAGTATCCAGTCCCATTTAATTTAAATGCAGCTAATGAGATCAACAAAAAACACAGATTAACATTTCCCAGCCTGAAATTGATAGCTGATTTATGGAATGGCATGGGCAGGTGAGCCTCCTGTTGCACCACCATCTTCAGCACCTGCCTTAGGCACCCAGGACTGAAATTCCTGCCCACCCAAGTAGAACCATAGAATCATAAAATAATTTGGGCTGGGAGGGACCTTAAAGATAGAATCAGAGAATCATAGAATAGTTTGGGTTGGAAGGGACCTTAAAGATCATCGAGTTCCAACCCCCCTCCCACTACATCAGCCTTCCCAGTGCCTTGTCCAGCCTGGCTTTAAACACCTCCGGAGAGGGGGCATCCACAACCTCTCTGGGCAACCTGTTCCAGTGTTTCACTACCCTCACCATAAAGAATTTCTTTCTACTGCTACTGCAGTAGCTACTGCTCCCTCTGGAGGAGCTGACAGAGAGGGGACAAGTCTCACTTGCCCACCAGCACAGGAGAGTGGCTGCAGATGGGAGTGGAAAAAGCCCACCCACTGCCAACAGTGTGAGCTCAGCATTGGTGAAGGCTTTCACTGGCACCTGCAAAAACAATCTGCAACTGGGGCTGCCAGCAAGGAGCAAGGAATTGGGGCAGGAGCATCCTAGAAATACAGCAAGTGAGGGGGAGAGGGCAAATGCTGTGTACTCAGGGGGTTATGTTACTTAGAAAATAAAGGTGGATGGGAACAAAAAAAGTCCTAGAGATCTCTCTGGTGAGTATGAAGATGCTTTGGTCTCATCAGAGCAAGGATATTCTATAGTGAAATACTTACTTGGCCTGCACTTGTACCACACGATGAGGTATTTGCCAGTTCCAGGGCAAGGATCTGCACCAAAGAGCCTGCTATTGACGAGAAATTGGCAGCTCCGTCTGTCCTGGCACTCATCTAGCATCTTCTGCACACACGTATGCACAAGAAAAAGAGAAACAAAAGCACATCAGTATCTCCACCAAAGGAATCATGAAACAGAGACAAGCTAGAGAATAGCAAGACCATCCTTGCCTCTGCATCTGTCCCAGGCAGGAGGCCCACATCAGTGCTTAATACAAGGGGTAATGCAGGACCCATAAACTAGAATAGGATTGAAACTTGCTCTGGTTTAAGAAGCACAACACCTTTCTTTTTCATGCATGCAAAAGGAGGGATTTGCACACAATTTAATGGTAGTATAAGGCAGCACTGTCCCAGGAACAGCAGCTTTGAGGACGTGAATCAGCCATGACAGTTAAAAGCAGAGACCCAAACTCTGCCAACACCATTCTGCTTTAGATTTCCCTGGAGATGCATAATTTCAACTGCAGCTTTCAAGAGAAGTCGTGCCTCACTTACATGAAAGCTTTGGCAATTGCTGGTATTCCCATAATTGTTGTGGTAGGAATGCTGTTATAAAGCCAACTTAGTCAGTTTTAATAGGGCTCACTCCTCTTACCCCATTATTATTGCGTTCCTTTTAGCCACACTCAGCAAGAGCCTGTGAGTTGGTGGGTCCTCCCACCCCTGGCATTTGGGGTACTCTCCCCTTTCCTCCACTGCCTTTCCTGTAACACTCACTCCCCACTTCCCTATTCATAACTCTTGAAAACTCCATCTCAGAATCCACAGGTGCAAGACATTCTGTCTCCTGCTAGAAAATAGCTTCATTAAGGAAGATTAATGATTTCTTTTAACCCTACGATCCTCCAAAGCAGGAGTGGGGGGAGAGAATATTATTAAGTGGGGCAGTAATGAAGTTTTAAATTCAGCTGGATGGCTTAGGTGGTATTTATGTGCTGCTGCAGAGCCCCTGAAGCGCTAAAATTACCATAATGTTTGCCTGACACACATGAACCTGTCAGAGCATTTTGAGACCACAGAGAGAGGTAATCCACCAACCCTCACTAAGTCCCTGCGATACAGAGCTGAGAATTCCAGTCCCCAAACAATTAATTTTCACTGGCAAGGAGGCACTGGAAAATCCTTTTTCAGAAATTCTCACCCTGGACTCCCCTGGTGCCTTTTGTCTTCTCCTTGTTCTCTTTTTCTTAACCCACCTCCATATTTAGGCTTTCCCACAAACTTATCCCTGTGTTGTTAACATAAAGGCTGTTCCTTCTCCACCACACACCGCCCAAACCAATTTTCTCTCTGCCTCACTGACTACTCAATTTATGAGCTCTTCCTAAACATAATATATGTAATCTTTAGCATTATAGAATCATAGAATTGTTTGGGTTGGAAGGGACCTCAAAGATCATCAAGTTCCAACCCCCCTGCCATAGGCAGGGACACCTCCCACTAGATCAGGCTGCTCAGTGCCATGTCCAGCCTATATAACTCTGAACATCACCCCCTGAACAAGAGAAAACCTAGCTGCTCCAAGTGCACTTTGAAACTGCCTGATTTGCAGATGCTCATAACTTCCCAAAGCTTTCACCTTTTGGGGCTAACACATGGAAAAATCTCTGTCTGACCTTTATTTTAAAGTTCAAACCGAGATTCAGGCATTTCCTAGGGAGCAGAGAACATATGCTGCTGTTTCCCACTCACAAAGGTAATAAAATGCAGGCATCTCATTTCAAAATGCAGAGCTTGGGATGGAAAAGACTGAAAGGTGAACACTGAAGGAGGTGTCTAGAAGCCTTAGCTTCAACTTGACTGTCATGTTAAAATGCATAGAAACAACATATCCTTTCCTCTGGCTTCATAGGATTGATTCCTTAGCAAAATCTAATTGAATACAAAATCCAATGAGTTGCAAAGGAAAAGACCAGCTCCTGTAGAGAAACATCTTCCCAGGGGAAGGGAATCTTGGCATAAAGAATCTGCAAAACGCTTGGATTTTGGGGCTTTTTTGAGCCAGGAAAAAAAGGGCTAGGTTGGACTGATACCTGGCAGCTGAGGGGTATGGAGCCAACTGATGAAGCATGAGGCATGGCCAGCTCCCACATGAGATAGATTTAAATAAGGCATAAACATGCCAACACTCCCCTCTCCTCCCTCTCCCAGATAAAAGGGGCCTCTCAAGAGTGCAGGGACCAGGTTGATATGCACTATAGTGTGTGAGCCATGATCACCCCCCTGAAAGGATGTAGGGGGTTAACAATGGTCTCAACTTGGTGGAGGTCTGGGCTCCTCCAGTTTACCAAAATGGGTATAGGAACCCAAACTGAGCTCGCACAGAAACATGCAGCCATCCAGGTAACAGACTGCAAGGAGTGCTTGGATCACTCACTGGTAACAGCAGGCAACTTTGAGGGAGGCTGCCTGTACTGTGAGCAGGTTAATGATCTGCTTGCCATGGTGGTGTGAAAAACTGGAAAGGCTGAGGAGTATTAGGGAAGCTAAAGCAGAAATAGCCTGGTAGAGCTAGGCTCTGCCCTCTTTGAAACAAAGACAGGAGCACCTGTCAGAAGAAAAACAGGGACGATGCTGGGAACTACTGACCTCACTTCCATGCCTGGGAAGATCACAGAGCTGGTTCTCTGAGAAGCTATGCTATGGCACATGGAGGACAAAGAGGTGATTTGAGACAGCCAGCATGCTTCACCAAGGGCAAATCCTGCCTCCCCAACCTAGTGACTTTCTACAGTGGAGTGACCATATCAGTAGACAGGGGAAGACCAGCTGACATCATCTATTTGGACTTCTCCAAGACCTCTAAAATTATACCATACAACATCCATCTCTCTGAGTTGGAGAGGTACAGATTTGATGGGTGGACTCTTCAGTGGATAAGGAACTGGGTGGATGATCATATCCTGAGGGTTGTGGTCAATGGCTCAATGTCCAGATGATAAGGAGTGATGAGCAGTGTGCCTTGGGGATTTGCACTAGGAACTGTGCTGTTTAATATCCTTGTAGATTATATAAACAGTGGTATTGAGAGCACCCTCAGTAAGTTTGCAGATGACACCAAGCTGAATGGTGCAGTTGACAAGCTGAAGGGATGGGATGTCATCCAGAGGGACCAGGACAGGCTGAAGAGGTGGGTACATGCAAATCTTATGAAGTTCAACAAGGACAAGTGCAGGGTGCTGCACCTGGGCCAGGATAATCATTTTTACCAATACAGACTGGAAGGCCATGATAGAGAGCAGCTCTTTAGAAAAGGAGTTGAGGATGAAAAGCTGGACACAAGCCAGCAATGTGCATTCACAGCCTCAAAGGCCAACCATATCCTGGGCTGCATCAGAAGAAGTATGGCCAGTGGATCAAGAGAGGTGATTGTGCCTCTCTACTCCACTCTCATGAGACCACTCCTGGAGTACTGCATCTAGCTCTGGAGCCCTCAGCACAAGAAGGACATGGAACTGTTGGAGAGAGTCCAGAGGAAGGCCTGGATAAGGATGATCAGGGAGCTGAAGCACCTCTCCTATGAGGAGAGGTTGAGTGAGTTTGGGCTGTTCAGCCTGGAGAAGGGAAGGCTTCAGGGAGACCTCACAGTGACCTACCAGTACCTAAAGAGGGCCTACAGGAAAGCTAGGAAGAGACTGTTAGTAAGGACATGTAACAATAGGGTGAGGGGCAATGGTTTTAAACTAGATCAGGGAAAGTTTAGATTAGACATTAGGAAAAAGTTCTTCATGATGAGGGTGATGAAGCACTGGAACAGGTTTCCCAGAGAGGTAGTGAAGGCTCCATCCCAGGAGACATTCAAAGACAGGCAACCTGATCTAGTGCAGGATGTCTCCACTCATTACAGGGCGTTTGGACTAGATAACCCTGGATGGTCCCTTCCAACTCTATGATTCTATGAATTCAAGCAAGGCCTCTACATGGTTACATCTTTTGATCTCAAGAGGCAAAGAACAGCTGGAATAACTCTTGAACCCTTTACAAACGGAAAGATGATCTTTCCAAATCACAGCAGACCTGCAAGGATTTGCTGGTACTGGACACCTACAACTGTATTTACACCCAAGCAGTGGTAAGAATACAGAGCAACAGGAGTGAAGGAGCACACTGAATGTTTTCTCTCCCACAAGGAAAGCTTTCTCCCCTCAAAGGTTTTTTTTTAGTCAGCAAGTGTTTTCGTAACAGATAGGTGGGATTTACAAAAGGCTTCAGCACTGGGAAATAGACACGCTGGGTTTCAGCACAGACTGAGTAAGGCCAACAAGAAGCTTCCTTGGAAAACCTCAGCTTAATGGCTTAACAAATTTAGGCAACTCATTCCAAGTTTGCCTTGTTTTTTTCTGGTTGTCATTGTCAGCTGTAAGGGTGGGAAGACACAACCTGAAAACCATACAAAAAACGGTGCACAAACAGTCTCAACATGCACAGAAATAGCAGTAGACATGTGAAGTTATCCCTAAGCAGGCTACATAATCAGCTATTTCTGGCACTGCCATCTGGTAGACCCCTGACTAACGCCAAATAACTTTGCATTGGATTAGACTATTATAAAAACCCCTCCTGCTGAAGAAGGTGAAAGAGGAATTCCTGCCTGGCATGAAAGGGGAGGGAAGACACATTAATTGCATTGTGCCATTTTATAATTGCATTCCAGTGGTAAATCAAGCCTGAGGGTTGACAGCCAGTGCTGAGCAGGGAAGTTGTGGCTGTTTAAACCCATTTCATTCCCTGGTTCATGACTGAGCTACGAAGCTGCAAGATTTAGAGGAGATAAGAGAGCAAAAAATGTGAATTCAAGTAAAACAAACACTAATCTAACCCCTGTGATTTATGCCCTGGATTAATCTCATTGTGGTGGCCCAGCTCTTAAAGCAAGGGCAGCCTCAAGCTCAAAACCATGTCTTTCTACTGAGCACTGCAGATGAAACACATTTCTAGTGCTCATTTTGTTGTGCTCATTAGCTAAGTAATTGCTTGTACTCATTAGATAACAGCCTTTTAAATCTGAGACTGGATGAGAGCTTTGCAAGAAGGCTGTCCTCAGTCATTCCCAAGCCTGCATTAATTTTCATTCTGTCTCTTCAAATCACTCTTCAAGAAGCTCTTCCCCTACATGCTTAAAATAAACCACAACTGAGCTTAACACCCAAGGCAATTAAACTTATCTCAGTCCTTAGTCATTGTAGTAGTTCACAGAGTCAACACACTTAGGGTGAAACTCTGGACCCATAGAAGCCAACAGGGAAACTCAATGGGAACTAGGATTTTGCCACAGGGCTTCCCTCAGTACAGCCTCCATCATCAAAGGAACACAAGAATGGCTGCAGGGCATGTCAGTCAGGCATGAAATTACACAGAGGAACCTCATTAAATAATTGCCCAAATTGTATGCTGCTGAGGAGAATAACTCAGAGAGCAAACTGAATGAATGGGTCAGAGCTGTGTGCAGTGAAAGGAGATGTATACTAAGAATTTTACATAAGAAGACACCATTAATTTTTAAAAATATGATTAAGCACTCTTAGGTCAAATTCAGTCCATATTATGGCCATTATGGTGAAGTTACATTCATGACTTTTGCAGTGAGAAGTAGTAAATGAAACAAACAATATAGCATGAATTCTCACTACAAAGCCACACAGTGCAATCATGGAACTGTGTATGTTGGAAGGGACCCAAATCCATCAACCTAACACGACCAAGTCCAATGCTAAACCATGTCCTTAAGTACCACATCTACATGCCTTTTAAATATCTCCAGTGATAAGGACTCAACCACTTCCCTGGGCAGCCTGTTCCAATGTCTGACAACCCGTTAATGAAGAAATGCATTCATAATGGCTTCACACGACATTTCAATTTAATTTTGATACCATTTAAAGTACCCCTGATTGGTGGTATTATTTTAAAATACACTATAAACTTGTTGGTTTTAAGTTAAATACTTGTTACAAGTCCTTTTCCCAATTAATCCAGAGACTGCTCATTCATCTCTATTCATTTATGCAAATTATGTCAGCCCACAGAAAAAGGGGGTTTCCCCAAGCATCATCAACAGGGAAGGACAGATTACATGAAGAAGTGAAATCCTTGTTTATGTCTATCTGCGGCTTCATCAGGTAACCTTCCTTGCCTGCTCCATTAGAAAGTAATTCCGTTTTGCCCAAATTATTGAATTCCATCTGTATTTTACATGAAGAAGAGCTCAAAGGCTCTGCATCCTGACATCTCTTGTCTTCCATGCAATGCTCACAAGAGGATCATCTCAAAGATCTGGGGCAACTGCCTTATGAAGGAGTTG
>VZTY01000749.1:0-12174 GCA_013400935.1 Turnix velox | reverse complement strand
GGGCTGCATCCCCAGCAGTGTGGCAGCAGGATGAGGATTTAGCCCCTCTGATCCTCTTTGAGGACAGTCTCCTGCAGTGCTGCCTCCAGCTCTGGTGCCTCAGCACAGGAGAGACGCAGAGCTGTTGGATCGGAGTCAGAGGAGACCATGATGATGCTGTGAAAGCTGGAGCTCCTCTGCTATGAGGACAAGCTAAGAGGGTTGAGGATTTTCAGCCTGGAGAAGAGGAGCCTCCAGAGAGAGCTTACTGCAGCCTTTCAATACTTAAAGGGAACTTTTAAGAAAGATGGAGGGAGATTTTTTTCTAAGGCCTGTAGTGAGAAGATGAGGAACGATGACTTTAAACTACAAGAAAGTAGATTTAGATTAGATATAAGGTAGATTTATTTTTTTTTAATGATGAAAGTGATGAGATACTGGAACAGATCATCCAGAGAAGTTGTGGATGCCCCATTCCTGCTCTGGCATGAGGATTGGACTAGATGATCACTTGAGGTCCCTTCCAATCCCTGACATTCTGTGATTCTGTGGTTACTGGGAGTGTCCAAAGTCAGTTTGAATGGGGCTTTGAGCATCTCTGAATGGGGCTTTGAGCAACCTGATCTAGTTGAACATGTCCCTGCTCAGGGCAGTGTGGTTACACTTGATGATTTTTAAGGACTCTTCCAACCCAAACCAGAAGGGGTAAAGGCAGCGCTGCTTCTCCATGCAGCCTGAATTTTGCTCCTCTGTTTTGCCCTTTTGCCCTGCATGTCCCTTCTCTGTGCAGAGAAACAGTGGGAAGGCAGCAGCTGAATATGTCTGCTGTGCTTATGGTCAGAGGTTGTTCCATTCCTGTGCATCAATCTTTAGAGTACAGTGGGTGAAACAAGAGGCAGCAGCAGTCTGATGCCCTAAGGGCCAGAAGGTGCTGAGAGGCAGCTTTGGCAGTGACACTGCTCGAAGGGAGACAAATCCCTGCCTTGCTGCAAAGCCTCAGGTAAGAAAAGAATTGCTGGCCAGAGACCTCATTTAAAAGAAACAAGCTGGGCTCAGGGGAAATAGAAGAGGAAAGCTTTGGTTTCGACTTTCCCCTGTGGTGCTTTTTATCTTGTGCATGAAAAGCTTCTTGTCCTCAAAGTCCCCATGCTGCTTGCCAGGGCTTTTCCTTCACCTCTGCCTTTACTCCCAGTAAGCTGATGTCCCCACCCGTGGTTCACATTCTAGACCTCAGCCCTGAGCTGCCCTGAAAGGCCATCCCGAGGAATTAGAGCTGCAGAGCAGGGGCATGGGCATCAATGAGTGGATGAGAAAGACATTCAGAGAAAAGACAAGAGACTACAGGGAAGGGTGCAGGGAGGAGGGTAGGTGAGAACTGGGCTAGAAGTGTGTCCGCAGCCATTGAGGACAACTTGTACAACATCCATCCTTTGTGCTATTGCAAAGAACTGGGCACATTGCCTGGACATGTGCATGTTACTGCCTCAGTGCTGGATGGGAACACAAGCCTTTGTGCTCCAGACTGAGCAAAATTAGTTTTGTTTTAATGCCAATCACTATCCCCTCCTGTAAGGGACAGCACTGAGCTTTGCTGGCTGTTGTGATGTGGTTTCTTAGAGAATCGCAGCACAGGAAGAAGCTGGTACCTCTGTGGTGTCAGGCAGAGATACAGGATGTAAATTGGTAGGAAATTAGGGCTCTATCATTCAGGGAACTCCTGGCTTAATTTGAGAATTAAATGAGGGTGTAATGGCTGTTCAGCACACGTTTCGTGTTCTCTGCCCGGTCACAGATGCTGCATTTATTACTGCTCTCAGATACAGCTTTTTTCCTTTCTTGTTTGGCCCATACTGCCCAGAATATTATTTTTTTCCATGGTTATTTGCCTCATAAAACCCTCTTCAGACCAGATAAACAATTAACTTAAGGAATAATTAAGGAATTATTAAGGAATAATTAGGGTGTTATACCAATGACAGTGTCTAAGTGCACCAGGAAAGGGGTAAGATCCTTCCCCTCTGACCCATCTGCTCCAGGGCCATTTGGGGGGTCTTTGAAGGGAAGGGGGTAATGGGACAATCTGACTTCATATTTATAGGACTGGACTTGAACTTTTCCCAGTAGCTGAATATCCGTCCTTTGAAAGACCAAGTGCTATCAGTAGGAATTTGATCCATTGGTACTCAGAAGAAAATGAGGATAAAGTACTAGCAGAGTGCAAAGCTGATGAACTCACCTCAAGCTTTTCTGCCCTGGGAGCTCAGCTCTAGATCAGTTGCTGCTTCATACACACCCTGATCTGCTCCATACTCCCTTTTACTGAGTTCCTCATGTGAGACCAGAGCTGCTCTTCAACATAGCCCCATCAAGGATCCCAGATCTGAGGCTGTTTCAGTCAGTCCACATGAATCTGTTTAGGGCTGGAGCTAACACTGTTCATGGAATCATGGAATAGAATAATAGAATGCTATGAGTTGGAAAGGACCTTCAAAGGCCATCTAAACCAACCCCCCTGCAGTGAGCAGGGACATCCTCAACTAGATCAGATTGATCAGAACCTCATCAAACCTGTCCTTGAATGTCTCCAGGGATGGAGCCTCCACCACCTCTCTGGGAGACTTGTTCCAGAGCTTCCAAAACCCTCCTGGTGAAGAACTTCTTTCTAATGCCTGATCTGAATCTACCTTGCATCTGTTTAAAACACTCATCCCTTGTGCTATCACCGCATGCCCTGGCAAATAGCTTACCCTCTAAAGCTCTTATAGGCCCCTTCAGGTACTGATAAGCAACTATAAGGTCTTCCTGGATTCTTCTCTTCTCCAGGCTGAACAGCTCCAACTTTCTCAACCTGTCCTCATAGGGTAGGTGCTCCAGCCCCCTGATCATCCTAGTCACCCTCCTCTGGACTTGCTCCAACAGGTCCATGTCCTTCTTGTGCTGAGAGCTCCAGAGATTAATTCAATGACCTGGCTTGAACTTAGTTTTCACAGCAGGGTCAGCTTTATTGTGTCAGTCTTTGCCCAGGTTGGTGACTGAATAAACCGAATACCCTGAGATGTTCTAATCTTGCTCTTCTGGCACTGTATTGAGTCCTGCTTTGATCTCAGACCCCTGAGAGCACCCCTTTGGTCCCAGGAAAGAGCCAGCCTAGGGATAGCACCCGAAAAATGTGACCCCAGGAGTTGCACAGCAGTATCTGAGCTGCTTTGTTGACTATTCTGCTCTGATAGCATTTGTTTGTGGTGTCTGCTGGTGAAAGCTTTATCCTTCTGAAATGAAGATCAAGTGTCTCAAAAATGATGGGAGAAGATGGTTGAAGCTGTGTAGAAGCACCATCTCCTGACTGGGGATTAGTCTTTCCAGATCCTGGTCACTCTGGAAGTCACACTTAAGCATTGCCAGGGGGAACAACTCAGCCTGCCCATGCCCATCACCATGACCTGGGGTAAGAAACTGGAAATTAGGAGATCAAAAAGTCTTGAGGAGAGCTTCTTGTAGCTCTTTGGGGCCAGCTGGAAGCAAAGAAAGATAATTCTGGGGAAAGCAACATCTAGCCTGGGCTGTACCCCTTGGAATTCTATTCCAACAGAAACATGCTCTGGATCTGCTCTGAGCCAGGAGGTGACTGGAATGCTGGTCTTTTTGCTGGACTTATGGTTCTTTGTGATGGAACTCAACATCTGTCAGAAGAAAAAGAAATGTGAATTATTAATGTGCTAAATAGAAAGCATTTCTTAATGGGGCTGCAGAGAGATGTTTTAAAGCCTGTACAGCTTCACTAGAATTCAGATTTACCATGATAATTTCCTTGGGTTCCTAGCCTTCAGCTGGGTTTTATATGGCCTAATCTAATCTCTGCAGAAGCCAGTGATAGCTTTTAATTTCTTTTAACTGATGTTAGATTGGGCTTTCAGTGATGACAAGTCATTTTAGAACCATCACCAGCTGCTGAAAGGTCAGTCCAGTCCTCTGAGATACAGTCCTGGGCTGCTCATGGTTTCTTATGAGTATCAAATTAGCCACTTCATTCCCAAATGTCTCCACATTGCTTTGTTGCAGACATATTTTGTAGACTCTGGAAGCAAATGCATTCATCCTTATTTATAGAAGTCTTAAATACCTTTATTTTAATACTGTGCAGGGGAAAAAAATCCCCATAATCTTCCAAAAAGCTGTATTCTTGTTCTCAGGATGCTGGCACTTTAGTTTGCTGGATAACAGCATCTTGTCCAAGCCTTTGGTTACTAATTCCTAATAATTTAAGATTATTAGAATCAAAACCAAGTAGTGAGTCAGTCATTGTTGTGTTCTTTTTTTCCACTGTGCAATGAGAAATATCCTCCACCTCAGTCCTGTATTGTTATTTTTTTCCTTAGCAAAGTCCCAGAAGCAAGTCACATCCAATGTCACCCTTTGGTCCCAGGAATTCTCAGCCTGTGGGGTAGGTCCTGAGCATCAGAAGAACCTCAATTACATCTGCTTATAAATAAGAAAGGAAAGACTTGGTGCTGCAAAGGCTGAAACCTTCTTCTGGGCTGGACAAGGCCTTTGAGCAATCTGGTCTAATGGGAGGCATCCCTGCTTATGACAGGGGGTTTGGAACCAGATGATCTTTGAGGTCCCTTCCATTTCAAACCATTCTGAGATTCCTTAGACCCAAACATCAGTTTTCTAGCGAATTATGGTGAGAATGGTGCAGATGGTGCACCATTGGTGCAGATTTGGGTCTGCAGGGATCAATTTTCCAGCCTGGGCAGTGCCTGGATTCATTGTACCTGTGTTTTTTGGGGCCCTGCATTATCCAAGTAATAAATGCTTTGAGTCAGTCTCCAAGCCCATCTCAGAAACTCCAGATTCCTCCACGATAAATAAATAATTTAATTGAGCAGCCTCCAGCAGGGCTGCTGTGGGCTCTCTGAAGCTCAGCTGACCCCATGGATCTTAGCAGTTCTGTGTGGTGGCACAGCATGGGACCACAGAACCACCAGAGATGATGGGGTAAAGGAGAAGGCTGGGGGTCAGTCTGGGAGATTCTGCTAACATGAGCCTGGAGGAGCTTGTCCTGTCCCTCAGTCACATTGGCTCCAAAGCCTGTGTGAGAAATTCCTCCACCCATTTCTGCTCTTTTTTCCAGCATGACGTCCATGTCTGTCTATTGCAGCCACAGAAGGAGGTGACGTGGAAAGGGACACACTTCTGGGTAACTAAATCCACATCCAGCTTCTGTGAGTCTGTTTCTCTCTGTCAGAGTTAAGAGGAGCTTTTGCTCCCTGCTTTTTCTCCAACACTGTTCCTTTTCAGAAAATAGAAACAGAATAGTTCAGGTTGGAAGGGACCTTAAAGATCATCAAGTTCCAACCCGCTGCCATAGGCAGGGACACCTCCCACTAGATCAGGCTGCTCAGTGCCAGGTCCAGCCTGACCTTGAACACCTCCAGAGAGGGGGCATCCACAACCTCTCTGGGCAACCTGTTCCAGTGTTTCACCACCCTCACTGTAAAGAATTTCTTTCTTATGTCAAGCCTGAATCTACCCCCTTCTAATTTACATCCATTATTTCTAGTCCTCCCATCACATACCTTATTAAAAAGTCCTACCCCAGCCTTTCTGCAGGCCCCCTTCAGGTAATGATAAGTAACTATAAGGTCCCCCCTGAGCCTTCTCTTCTCCAGGCTGAACAACCCCAACTCCTTCAGCCTGTCTTCATAGGACAGTTGCTTTGACCATCTTCGTGGCCTTCCTACTACTGTTGCCTGTGTTCACAGAGTACTGCTTTCTCCCCTCTGAAAAGAACAGTGAATTTGCAAATTGGCAGTCTTGCAAATCCAAGGGTCATCCCAGCGACTGATGCTGGGCCACCAAGCCTGGGATGGACTCCTTTCCTGTGTGAAGCTGCAGGAGGAAAGCTGAGACCTTCCAAGCCCTGCACACATATGGAGAGAGAAGAGGGGAGTAAATAATAGCATTTCAAAAGAATGTTTTGTGCTTTGCACAGTTTATCTAAGGGTCTGGAAGGATTTAATAATGGAGAGCTAATGAAATGTACTAATTAACCTGGTGTTTAATCTCAGGTCTTTGCTAGCTTTCTGTGCTGCTGAAGCAGAGACACAGTCCCATATATCATGGCATTCAGGTACTTTGCTTAATTGTGATTCCTCTGCACGTTGGTTCAGGTGCTCAGCTTGATGATGAGAGAAACATGGAAGCCCACGTAGAGGAGAAAATGAGAGGGGCGAAGCCAGCCCTGTGTGACTAACAACTTGTGAGGTTATTTCCATGAAGAGGATATTGACAGCCTAATTTGTTTCCCCTCCTCATTATCACTGGTTTGTTCTCACTGACGCCACTGTTTTGCTAAAGGGGAGGGGAACAATCTGCTTCTGGGCACATGGTGGCAAATGGCTGTATTATTTCATGGTCCCATCCTTGTCACTGAAAGTCCAAGCAGCTCTGCTTCAACCATGACTAGAGGGGTCACACTTCTTACAGACTTGGTTTTGGGGGAGAGTTTATACTGGTAGTACTGTGAAGGTTTGTACTGATGCTATTTAGAAGAAGAGGAAATAGTCTCAAAATGTGGCAGAGGAGGTCTAGACTGGATATTAGGAAAAATTTCTTCACTGAAAGCATTATTAAGCATTGGAACAGACTGCTCAGGGAAGTGGTTGAGACACCATCACTGGAGGTATTTGAGTCAGGCAGACATAGTGCATAAAGTTTAGGGATGGTTCTTGTTGAAGTTGGGTTGATGGTTGGACTAAATGATCTAAAAACCCCTTCCAACCAAGGTGACTATATGATTCCGTGGTACTTGTGTGCAGCCTGTACTGACACCTCTTAGATCTCCATGAGCTGTTTCCTCAGTGCCACAGAGGAAAGGAGATCTAATGTGACCACACAGAGCCAGCTCAATCCAGGAGCAGATTAGGAGAAATATGACTTTCCTGCTTCCTGGGCTAAATAGTTCCTCATGGTGGGTCCAGGAGAAAGCGTCCACAAGAGAAACAGAGACAAAGAACTCACAAGATCCAAAGTCCTGGCATTTCTTAGAATGGTTCATTTTGGAAAGGACTTTAAAGATCATCTAGTTCCCAACCCTCTGCCATAGGCAGGGATACCTCCCACTAGACCGTGTTGCTCAATGATCATCAGTCATGAAGGACATCATCCCAAGACACACTTCTTGAGAGTGAAATATGTAATGTGGGACTTCTGGAATCTTGTCATTACTACTTCTCACAGCTGTCATGGAAACTGTTCCCAAGAAGCTACCAAGAACCACAGACTGTCCAAACTAGGGCAAAATAATTCCCTCCAGCAGCTGTATTTAAACCATTTGCTTCAGTTTGTCCCCAGCTGTAACTCCACTTATACCCTGTTTATTTATTACTAACATAACCGTGGGATGGAGGTTAGCTTCTCTAAGGCTTGTGACCTCGTCTTGGGGTCATGACTCTTCTGCAAGAGCTACCAATTCAAATACAGTTATAAATGAGTCTGTATGAGCATGGGGTCATCAAATTAGCTGGGTAAACAGGCTGCAGATGCAGCAGTCACCTTCACTGGAAATCTCCAAGGGAAAGGCAGGCATGGATATCTCCAGGATGTCTTAGAAGGATGAATCAAACCTGCCAGGATGTGGGGAGAGGGGGGAGATGACCTGCTGGGGGCTTTTTTTCCAGAACTGAACAAGCAAAACGATTATATGAAGGCAGCAATCCCCCAGTGTCTCCTCCTGCAGCCCTATGCAGCCAGTGGAGGAAATTGGTAACTGTACCCAGCAAGCCTGTTTTTAATTAACAAATAATTATCTACAAATTGCTGTAATTA
Source organism: Turnix velox (assembly GCA_013400935.1). NCBI lineage: Eukaryota > Metazoa > Chordata > Aves > Charadriiformes > Turnicidae > Turnix > Turnix velox. The sequence continues at coordinate 4,365 of VZTY01000749.1, read as the reverse complement.
TTGCCTTGGATTCCAGAGGATGGGGACGTTAGCTCGAGATGAGCACAGTTTCCCTGTGAGTGAAATATTTTCCCTGCCTTATCTCCAGCTCCCTGCTGCTGTGAGGTTTGAGGACTCGGCAGCGTTTTCTTTTCGAGAAAGTGATAAAACAGCTCGGGCTGGCTGGAAAGGGGAGCACAGAGGAAAAGGCACTGAACAGAGGGCAGCTTCTTTGGTTTATCAAGTTGTTCACCCTCATGCTGGAGTGGTTTGGGGGATGCCAATTAAGATGTAAACCTCAGCACAAGGAGGAGGGTGCCTGTGCACTGGTGAGTTGGTGGAGCAAAGGAGCATCTTGATTTGTATCTTTTAGTAAGGAGAGAATATAAAACCAGGTTTGGAAAACTGGGATTCATGTTAATTTGGATCACTCAGGCAGCATGACTCTGCCCTGAGCCTTCAGGTCTGAAAGATGCTGTTCTGGAGAGGATGCAGCACCAGCCATGAATTTCTCGACCATGTTTTGTAGGGAGAATGGCCCTTCCACCACTTTTCCTTCAGGTTCTGCTGCCAAACCTCATGGTAGATACCCATTAGAGCCACTATTTTCAGTTACAAAGTAACCTAAGAACTAACCTAAGTACTGACACAGGGAGTTTTGTTGTCCTGAAGGATTTCTATCTTTTCAACAGGTCTAACAGGCAAAAATACACCCCAGTTTGCAGCGATGGCACTGAAGGACTTAATATGTCCCAGGCTGGATGGACAACCTGTGGAATGGTTCCTGAGCCCAAATTTCAGCCTTGGTTTGTGTGTTTGATCTCGGCATCCTGACAACTCCCAGGAAATCATGCCTTTTTTCTGTCACTCCTAAGCAATTGCCCTGAACGATGCTGCTCACTGCCAGGGTTTCCATGACAGCCTCTGCTTCAAGCAACCAGGGTGCTTTTTATTATTCATCTGTGGCATATTTACCTGAGGTGAGCTGCTGTCACCATGTAGCTGCTGTGTAGTGTTGCCTTTGTTTACCCCATACTACATCTCTCTCCTTCTCCTTGCAGACATTGACCATTTTGGGCTGGGGGGACCTGCAGACCCTCTCAAGGCAATATGAGGTGCATTGATGACTGGTAGAGTCCCTCTGGATGTAAAAAAAGCAAAAGAAAATATCTTCTCAGCAATGAGATGTTGCCCCTCCTTGCCATGGTGCAGGGCAAGTTGAGAACTTGGCCCTACTCTCACCCTCAACTTGCCTTTACTGGCAGGACAATATAAGGGCCCTTGATCCTGCTCAGAAATACCCCACCTGACCTGAAAACCTAGAGATAATAGCTGAGTTTCTGCTACTTTCTGGGGTAGCAGGTGGATTTTGTTTTGATGTATAAACCTTTGTCACTGGTGATGCCCAGTATTGTCCCCAGTGTGGCTGCTCTCATTGTTTAAGCTCCTGGCATGAGCTTCAGAGCTCACTTTGGGACCTTGACAGGTGCATAGAGATGTTTCTCTCTCATTTTGGGGCTTCTTGTTGAGCTTCATTTGATCATTGTATGAGCAAAAATTTCCTGCTGTGAAAGCCACCAAGTCTTTGCACTTAACATCGTCCCCTAGATGCTTGTACCTTGCTGAGCATCCATAACACCCCTGCCTTATTGAGAAGGCCTCAAATATCTGGCTCCAGCAGGAAAACAAAGAAAATTAGACCATGCTTCAGTGTGAGGATCAAGAGGGGGATTTTTTTTTTGTTTTCTTTCTACCCTTCTCCCACACACTGTGACCTTTAAATAGATGGTTTCTAGTGAGTGGAAATAGTTGGACACAGACAAAGAAGCTGTCACAAGAAATGATTGATTGTGCTAAATACTTTATTTTCAAGACTTAAAAAGAAATCTCTGAAATATCCTTTGTCAGGTCTGTGAACTTAATGATGTAATTCATGGAGATACAGAAGGAACCAAGAGCCCATTAAGAGCAGAGTGGGACAGAGCTGGTGGTGTTTCAGATCCACTTTTGCAGTATTGGCTGAAGAATAATGTGGGGGGAAGGCAAACAAAGGCAAAATCCAGACTCAGTTGCTTCATCCCTGCTGACAAGAAGAGAACTAAGCCTTTCTGACCATTATGCAACCATAGCATTTAAAAAGTAGGGCGAAGAAACTGTCTCTTTGTCCATAAAACCCAAATTTACTCTGAAATTGGAACATTTGCAGGCATCACTGTGGTGTTTTGGGCCACCAAACTTCAATGCCTTAGGAGATTTCTCATGGGAAACTGGTACCCTGTTTGTGCTACTGGGCTACACCAGTGAAGCAACTTGTCCTAAAACACACAAAGGGTCAAGGTCACACATGGGATTTGAACTCTGACCTTCTGAGGTTTTGTTCTCTTCAAGCACCATCAGCTCTTGTTTTTTCTCATGCTCCATTTCACTCCAGATCTTTTCTCCTGCCTTCAACCTTTCACAGCTGACAGTCACGTTCTTTGCTGCCTCTAGTGTGTCCCCACAGGGGACATGTCTGCAAAAGCTCCTTCAGAGCTTCTTGCACCATGTGAAGGAGGAAGTCACCTCATGATCATCTGCTCTGTTGTGGCCCCTTTTGAGTTTCCACCCTGCAAAATTAGCAAAGTGAGGGTTTCTGGAGACTTTCTGACCTTTTTTCCCCATAGACCTAAAGGACAGATGCCATCTCACCTAACTCTAGAGCACTGCCATGCAGGTGTCTACAACTGAGCTGATGTTCACACTCCCTGTATAGCTGACAGAGGCAAGTAGGCTCCTTGAGGGAGCAAGATGTTCTTTTCTCAACTAGACATCTAAAATAGTCTGGGTGCTTGCTCATAGGATGACAATCTCAGATGGTGAAGCCTCTATGGTTAGGAGAGCTGTATGTTAGCTAATACCTTAGGGAACATCTCAAATGGCTCTTCATGTACAGGTGAGATCTCAGTGCTGATAGTGAGTTTCGGGTGTTCACAGTCATTGTTTTCTGCTTCTCCCATGACAATTCTAGTGGGAGGTGTCCCTGCCCATGGCAGAAGGGCTGGAACAAGGTGATCTTTAAGGTCCCTTCCAACTCAAACCATTCCATGGTTCTATGATAATGTGTACTGGCGTTTCTTTCATCCCGATTTTCCTTTCTTTTTGGTTACTCCCACTTTTAGTCACTAGATGACAGCAGAGGTCTCAGAACACGGCATCAAGGATTACTCTGAACCTAGGGGCTACGGAAACGAAATAGATAATACCTCTACTCTGCCAGCATATTGGCACCAGGTAAATGACCCTGCTTGACAATACCTCTGTCCCAAGCAATTCATGGCTGGGACAGCCTGGTGGGGGCCCAGAATCACCCTGACAACTTCTAACAACTTTTTAGCTGCCTATATTTCTATCAGATTGTGTAGAAATATACTATTTAAGCAAAACCTGACACTTTCATGTGGAGTTACTTGAATCCATTTTCCTGCCTCATCACCTCTATCATCCCCATTCTATTTCTAAGAATTTCTCTCAAACGTGATGGATGCATTTTCTTTTAAACTGATCTTGTGCTCTACAAAGGTGGACACTATACACCTCATTTAATTTAAGGGATCACTCATAAATACAAGCAGAGCTGGGGACTTGAACACCATCCTGCACTACTCATCCTGCTTCTGTACTGCATGTATGGATGTGGAAGAAGTGGTTCTGGGGAGAATTTTAAGAATTTCTCTAAAATGTAATGGATGGATTCTCTTTTAAACTGTTCTTGTGCTCTACAAAGGTAGACACTGTACACCTCATTTAATTTAAGGGATCACTCATAAATACAAGCAGAGCTGGGGACTTGAACACCATCCTGCACTACTCATCCTGCTTCTGTACTGCATGTATGGATGTGGAGTTGAGCCCCTAAGGAAGAAGTGGTTCTGAGGAGAGAATTTCTGTGATAATTGGGAATTGACACCTAAATATAAGCATGAATATTTCAGATTGGATGGATGGATGGATAGATGGCTTTTAGTGCATACAGTAATTACTTGTCTGTGGAATGTAGATCAGGTAATTGAGAGAGTTAGATAATAAGTGGAGCAGGGAATTTTAAAAAAGAATTATTTCATGACGAATAATTTAGTTATCAGGAATGTCTTTACTAGGTGCAGATAACTGGCCAACACCCTGGTATAAGGGGTGGACGTTGCAGCACCAGGACCCATTGTAGAGAGCGTGGAGTCAAGCTCTACTCAGCGTCTGGCCAGTTACTGGTGTTTGTAAGAGCCAGTTACCCTTAGAAGCTTGGTGTGGGCCAGCTGGGCACACAGTGGAGCCCCAGATTGGTTTCATCATCAAGGTTCTATTGAGGTGGTGAAAATGGGCCATCTAAGTAGAAGCATAGAATAGTTTGGG
>VZTY01000747.1:32379-54632 GCA_013400935.1 Turnix velox | reverse complement strand
GAACTAATCTATGACTCTATGAAATTGTGGAAAATGAGGAATGAAGAAGCCACGGGAAAGGATATCTGATTGTATGAAGTTGATAATTTAGTGGATAAATTAGCAAACTCCAACACAGTATACTAACAACTTTAGATGGCAAAAACTATCTCAGTAGTTCAGGTATTTCCTTGTTGTTTGTGTTGGGGATGCATTTAAAAGTTTTGTGATTTCCTGATGATGCAAGACCTATTAAAAATTTGTTACATATACACACATATCAACCACATTCTGCAGTAGCAGTGAACCCATGCATATGACTTCTTTGTCACCGGCTCCTTGTGTTCTGGCAGATTAATTAGCATCTCTCTTGTTATTCTGAAAAAATAAGTCTCCTCTTACAAAGAGATATTGTGAGCTCAGCTTATTTTTACACAGTATTTCTTTATTATGGTCCTATTAAAAAACAAAAATGTCTTTTTTTTTCAAGTAAAGAATTACAGAAAAGTGGCTTAAAAGATTCGTTATCCATAAACATGAGTCAGATCCACATAGATAGTGATTTGAAAATTTGTACCTATGATGCCTTTCCAATTAATCACAATGATATCAGCAAATGTAGTTTGGAAGCTAAATAAAAACAAGGTGAGTCTATGTGATGAAAATAAATGGCTTTTCAGAAGGATGTCAAAAATTTCAACAAAAGCATTTCTTCCTCTGAACAGTGTCCCCCATGGTTTGTGTTCAGGAGCCTACATAATATAGAAAATTTGTCTTTTACTCTCAGATTTTATGGTGGAAATCTTTCTTAAAATACATAAATTGTGAATACTTAATAAAATTTCATACTTGTTTAATTTATAATTGCAGCTGTTTAATTTATAATTATGACAGAATTTTTGAGGCGATAATGTATGATTGACATGAGAGCATGGCTTTACTTTCCCTGATGCCCTTTCATATTGAAACAGCCTTTCATGAAAAAAAAACAAAAAACAAAAAACCCAAGATCATAAAACAAATTATTTTTTTCACTTGTTTTCCTTGGTTCATAATAAAAAAGTTTGTGGCAGACGGATGAACCTGTAGCTGAATAAAAACATACAGACCCTTGATTATAGTCAATTACTTGTTCTAAAGGAACCTGAGGAACAGGAAATATAACAGTGGAAATTTGAAAATAGATATACTGTGATCATGCCAGTGAAAATTTAGAATCAAAGACATCATATAAGTTAATAGAAGTAAACCAACCATGAGTAAATGGGATTGAACACAGTGGAGAGTCAATCTAATAACTTTTGAAAAGCATAGAGCTATGATAAACAGCAATCAGCCAACTATAAATATTAACAACCAATAAACATTCTTCTCAGCACATGATCCAGGATATAATGGGATTTTTAATTCTTTTTTTTTTTAGGAATTTTGTTGGATATGATTTCACAGATTGTGAAGAAAGCCTATGACAGGAGAAGCACTCCCATCCCAAAACTGTTCATAGAGACTAGCAATATTCTAATGCTTGTAGATAAAGCCTGCATTATATAATTAAAAGGCAGAAATTGGTCCATATCTTGTAAAGTATCTCTAATAATCAGAAATGTTATTGTCCTTAGTGAGAAGTCAGGATCCTAATCAATTTTGAGGAAGAGATCTAGGAAATCAAACATAATTATATGCTCCCCCTGAGCCAGGCACCCACAAAGTCTTTGTTAGTCAAGAGTAAAGAGCATTTATGAGATCAACATGTCAGGAAGACTTCAGAGTTTTATCATTGGATGCGTGAAGAACTAACCAAATCTGAGCAAGAGGAATCAGGGTGGTTAGGTTTAGAAGGAAGTCACAGGACTGACCCAAACTTAACCTTCCCAGAGCCAGGTTCTACTTAGTATTTTCATTATTAGCTTGGAAATTTACAAAATTATAGCAGCCCAGGAAGGGTGGCAGGCTGCGGTTAAGGATTAAATGTTTATTCTTATTCTTGTTAAACTGAAAAATCACTCAAAATCAACATGATGAAATTCAGAAAATGTAAGTCCAAATCACTGTATCCAGAAAGGGGAAACCAGAGGCCTCAAGGCAAGATTAAAAATCTTTTTAGACATCAATTTAATAAGATCACTGAAGGTATGCTGGACAAAAGACCAACAATGATCTATAATGTGATATTATTTCAAGTAAGGCAAATCTTCTGATGATACAAATGAACAAAAACGTTTCTTGAATAATAAAGAACATTATTTCCTTTTTCCCTCAAGGGCAGAATTTTAGGTCAGATATTAGGGAAATGTTCTAAAGCCATAAATTCGTGTCAGTATAGAAATCTGTTCAGCTAAAATATTGTGTCATTTACTTTACTATAGATTTAAAGAAAATATTGATTTTGTTTTTAGAGATACTCTAGATTTATGTGTACTGCCTCAGCACAGAGGACAGGAGGGAATGACTCCTTCTGGTACAATATATTTCTATTATGCTATGACATAGCTTTGCAATTCTGAATAACTCTCACTTTTGATACCCGTTTGCTAAATTGAAAGCTCTGTTTATTAAACCACATTTGCAGAACTTTAATCAATATTAAAAATAATAATTGAGAAGTTGCCAAGTTATTTTCAAAAGATAAACTGAATAATTTTCACTTTATGCTGTATAGTGCCTTTTTATTGCTTCTCTTTTCCCTTGGTGAATGCACCTAACATTTACTTAAGCAACCTATGCAATATTGTAGTTCTGGACTAAATATATTACCGAGAGAGAACATTCTCTAAATTATCCTTCTGTTAAGGAACATTCTCTGATGGATTGCAAGGAAGGTTAAATTCACTGACAGCTAGTCTATATATACTGAAGTCAATGTGGAACTGGTCAGAGCACAGATAATCCTACTGTGCTGCTGGATCTAATTAATGGATAGTTTCAGAGTTGCCCTTTTGGTTTTGGAGAGATGAAAGGGACCACACAGAGTAATGCTTTGATCTAACTGTGAATCATCTGCTCCATAGCTATTCCTAATATTTACAAGTGGTTTTTCAAGCCAGGAGAAAAAAACGGGGAAAGAGGCAAAACAGAAGATAAGAACATATAGATATTAGGGAGATTTTTACCAAAGAGTTAAAAAATGTTATCTCTGTTACCACTTCATGCTCCAACAAGCTAAGGAAAAGTGCATTATATGGTAATCTGCATCTCAGTTGCTGACCTTGTGCTACAGGAAGTATGTATTTGTTTACTCCTTTGTGATTTGCTCACTGACATGTGGGGTACAAGGCAGAGATGGTACAGGTGAGAATTTAGGTTACAGAAAGAGGCTAGTTTAGATCTTTATAAAATCTTTATAGCTTGTGGAGGATTCTTAGTAAAAATCTGGCCAGAAGAAATCAGGACAGACAATTACCTTGGTACCATAGGGCTGGGAAGTAATTCTGCCCCAATTTTGTTGGTCAAGGTATACTGATGTGATTTGAAATGTTGTTGAAAAAAGCCAATGGATCTGTGGGCAAAAGAAAGGAATGTCCAAGTTACAGTGTATGTTTTCCCAAGCAGACAGATGCTCATGACAAAGGAGAGCAGCTTTCTGGTGTCTTAGGATAGAAGTTGTAAGCTGTAGTTGGAATGGAAAATTACTAGATGATCTCTGAAGGACAGGTGGTTCTTGTTTGGATTCCTTTGACTCTTCACCAGTTTGTTGGGTCAGGATGTCCTTCTCTCCAGCCTTAGTGTTTACTGGGAATGAATCAGTGGGCAGCTGGAAAGCCCAACAAAAGGCAAGAGTACCTTGCAGCTGGCCTTCGGTGTGGAACACCCCCTATGATTGAGGTGGTGCTTGTGTGAGGCAGGCTTTTTTCAATCTGATCCCATGGTCCTGGCACATACAGAAACCCACACTCCTGGACTGTGAGACAGGGAAGTTGGCTACAGGGCAGAAAGAAGAAATGCTAAATTTCAGTCCATTGAGACTGCTCGAGGTGTGCTGATCTGGAGCCCTGGATTCCTGCCTGCAGGGAAGAGTAAGCCTTAATCCCTTGCTTGCTAGTCTTGCCTGTCCTGTGTGGATGTGTGCTTGTGGGTTAGGAAGTAAAAAAATCAGCTTAGCCATATAATAAAGTGTCTGTATGCTTAAGACTTGGGCTAATGGTCTTTTATTTGCGAATCCCCAAACCCTTGCAGTTACAGTAGTTTTCTTGGGTTGGTCTTAAAAGAGGGGAGTGTGAGCTTGAGTGCTATAACAGCATTCAAGCAAGTGTCACCAAAAATGTGGTAACCATAGTTAGTGAAACTAATAACTATGGATACCTTTGAGCAATATCTCAATGTAATTAGCATAAAAGGGATAATAATCACAAGAGCTTGATTTCAAAGACAAGAGTATATCTGAAGCCAGGCTGTTGTCTTTTAACTGGAGCCAGCCCTCCGTCTTAATAAGTAAGACATATGAGGAAGGCATCAATTTTGTTGTACATGAGGTGTAACTGGTTTTATTTCCAAGTTTGTGCCAAGTATCACAAACTACATATTAGAGGCCTTGCTTTATTTAACCTAGAAATATTTTGACAGTGGTCATTAAGAGCTTGCACTGAACTGGTGAACCTGCTGACTTGTGGATCTGAGACTGACGTTCAAGTTCATGTACAGATCTGTAATGTCAAAAACATAGTTATTGATAGAGGATAATGACTGTGCCTTTCTTTTCCTTTTTTGTTTTTTTTGTGACATATTTTTGAGGGTAATATGCTTCAATGTGAACTGGATTCAATTTATATCATCAACAATTTTAGTTTTAGTAAGAGAAGCGTTTCAGACCTTTAGGGAAAGCAGGAAGGAAGAAAAGGAGAGGAGGAGGGATGTTTAATTATTACATTGCAATAAACAATAGATCACATCCCTTAGCAATTATTTTCAATCGATTAGCACTACTCAGACCAAGTTGTTTTTTTGAAAATTAGCATTGAGATAACTTTCCCCAAATCTTCCTTCTTTACAGGATTCTTGGTGTCATTTTTCATTGGGCAGGCTTGTGGTATGTGGTATGGCATGACAGTGTAACAGCCTACTATAAGGTGATCAGGACTGGAAAAATTTGAGCAATACTAAGTGGGTCCTTCATACTCTTTCACTGGCAAATGCTGACTCTGAGAAAAAAGTGGAAATAATGAACAAGTAATAGAGTGGGAAGAGAAGGATAAAACAACAGCAGACTTAAAATTTTAGAGTACTCATAGATGTGCAGTTCACTGCCTCCTGACATTTCTCTAATATTTAAGTTTTACTAGATCACATTCCACCCACCTTTTCTTTCTCCTAAGAAACCGTAAGCAAGTGTTTAGTTTTCTCTTTCTTATTTGTAAACCAAATCTGATCAGTAATGTAATATTTATTTTTCATAAGCAGCCAAGAGTGATAAGAAAATTGGTGAGTGGCTTGCTCTATTATCTTTCTCCTAGAGCGCTTTTTAGCAGAGTTGTATCTGTTGGCTAGTATCAAATGGAATGTGGGCAAAATTAAATTATCTAATCTTCCATTTCTGTTTTTATGAGGGATGATAAATGCATTTGCTATCTATTTATTTTTTTTCCAGGAGGGGATGAAGATGAGCAAGCAGACACTCAAAGATGTTTTATTCAGTCTGAATGATGGACTTTATCACTTCTTGCTGCTGCTGGTGCAGTTTCTTTATCCCTCTGGCTTCCATAAAGCATTTATACCATTTTGCAGATGTTCCTAATTGCTTTTTTGGAAAGGTAAGTAGCACATTAGTTACAGGATTAAGTCAAACCTATGCTTTTCCTGAAGAAAGAACTGCAGATGTTATACTTTCATATACGTTTGTGGAACTTTTTTCATTAAGCTTCAGAAGGCAAAGCCAAATCTTCTTGTTTCTTTTCTGAGTAGTAGGGGGTGAACAGTTTTAGCCTCTTCAAGATCAGTACATGATGCCGTGTAAGACTGGACTACATACTGGTCTCACCTGGCAGCTGCACATAATATGGTTTGAAAGGCATGTTTCCAGGCATATTTACAGTCATAGAGGGGACAAACAAAACCCTAAGCAATAAATGCTAAGACTACCTGCAGTGTTAACAAGCAGCTCTCCACTAACAGGGATTTTTGCAACAGCTGGATCATTCTCATCTGTTTGCATATTCCTGCCACTTGATAAATTTCCAGATGAATCACTGGAAACAAGCAGAGAAAAAGAGAACATCTTCTTTTATTGACTTAATCTTTAGGGACACTTCTTTTGCTAATTAGTCTCACAGGATGGTATATGAGCAAACACAGTAGCATTTCTAATTGGATAAATGCTTTCCTGATATGCCAACTTAAAAATACCAGAATTCACCTCCTGGATTTTCATTCTCTGAAACTGTTACATGTTTAAAGGAAGGATGAATCCAGTCCAGGACTCAAGATAAATCCTTGCCAAATGCTTCATCAGTATGCATAGTTGGACCCTACACTGAGATGCTGAGGTCCCCTTTGTGTGCATGGCCATCTCAAAGGCCTGACAAACCTTACCTTGGCTAGAGTGTCATAGCAAGGCAATTCTGGGCTGTGTGGCCACACTATGTTCGAATAGCCTTCGGTAGTGGGTTCTCCTACCTGGTGTCACCTTCAAATGTGAAGTCCTGACCACCTGGGAGTGAAAAGTGGTGACCAGAACTGATTGTGGCTATTTTTCAGAGCTGGTACCATTATAACCTCAAAAATATAAGAATTTTTTGCCCATATTGCCAGTGTGAACTGCCAGAGACAGCTCACATTTCAGGGATATTTAACTCTGAGACAATATCACAGCAAGATGACATCAGAACTCTGAGGGAATCTGCAGGTGTTATTGCCCCTTCCTACCCCCTGGGGCTCCCCTCCTCTGCCTAAGGCTCAGGATCTCATGTTAGCCCAATAGGACCAGAAGCCACTTCCCCTGAGATTTTGGAGCAGGACAATCTCCAGCTCCCCACAGTCCTGTCTGGTCCAGCCCAAGCCACCTCCCAGCCTGGCCTTGGCTTGTTCTTTGCCTGATGCTTGGCAAGGCAATGTCATGGATGCCAAGAGCTACAGCTGCAGAGCACTGACATCAATTGTCTTCACATGAAGACACAGATCTCCAAGCAAATTCTTTTTACTAACTGTACAAACCTAAGCATTGTTGCATAAGCTCAAATAGTCAGTGATTTTGCCTCAATTGAGTCTATGATATACTGTGGGAAAATTTGGGATGGTAAGGAAAGGAATCTTCTGAACAATTGGTGCTCTAGAAAGTCCCCAAGTCAAAGAGCAAGCTGTCTGGTCAGCCATCAAATCATCCTTAGCACTCCTCTGAGCTAAAATAGTGTAGTGACTGCATGTAAACTAGAGCAGCAGCAGAGAAGATAATACTTAGGCAGAGAGGAAGGTGAAAGAGGAGGGGATCAGATGATGCTTAGGTATAGGGAGGATCCCCGTCCGTGAGAAACAGTATGCCAAACCCATTTCATCTGACTCCCCAAGAGGTTTTGAAAGCTTCAGGCTCAAAACCACTTAAATTACTTCCACCTCTTCAGACTATTTCTAGACTAATTTCTAAGATCATACATTAGCACAGGTAGAATAGCCACAGCTGTGAAATTTCAGAAATACGTCCAAAAAACTGAAACATATGGAATGAAAGCAAACCAAAACCTGTTGGAAATCAATAGAACAGTAAACATTTTCTCTCCTTGTTGCTTTGAAGAACTAGAGGAGAAGAAAGCTTTATAAATATTTAATATAGCTTATAAATAAATTACACAGGCAAAACTTAAACACCAGTACTGAGCAGAGGTGCTTTCACTCTGAAAATATCTGTACTTGGCTGTAACAGTCACCTCTCCCTATAAAATCTTTTGTATCTTTTCATCAGCTTTGTAACAGAGTCATCTAGGATTTACCAGAAACTGATAGATATATTTCTGTCTAGTCATGTTGTTCAAAGCCCCAAGGAAAAAAATTAAGAAGCAGTCAGAGAAAACAAAAATTGATTTGTGACAATGGCATTATAACTTAGAAAAAGCACTTGCCCTTGAGACAAAGGACAAGTGCATGAAATGAAATGAAATGCTGTTACATAGTGTATCATACTGGAATGGCAAGACCCTTGCTAAGAGCAGAGAGTATCATAAATCTCAAATAAAGCTTCAGCTTCTTTTTTCATTTTCTTGTCTTATTTTCCCTTCCAGATTATTTAACTTTTACTTCAGAATCAGGGGCTTTTCCTCTTATCACTTTTCCCTGTAAGTTTAAAAGGTCATATTGCCTTTCACAGTTGTTCATAGTATGTCTCTCTTCTCAAGGGCAAGGCAACAATGCCATCATGATCACAGAAAAATTCATAATCAAATGAGGGACACCATAATGCCCTCTTTATAGATCATGGCAGTAAATAGATTTACCAAAGTCAAGTTTGCATGTTTTTATATCAGACTGTGAGGTCTACAGTGACTAGAAAGAGGAGTTAGAATCTGCATGAGTCTACTCCTAACAGTATATACAGAGTCTCCACTGATATCCTCAAAATATTCATAACAAGATTCACATTCAAACAGTGGGATTTTCCTCAGTATTACAATATCATGACTGTATGTGCAGAAGCTGGAACCAGTTTCTCACAGACCTTTTTCATTCAGCTAAGTCACCAAACCTGTGTGACCTGTTAAGCTGCAGACACTCATTGCCTCTATTACATTGGATGTTTGTTTTAAGATTTTTTTATGCAATTTCTTTGTATTAGCAACTACATATATATGTCAAAAATCTTATTTCTGATCTATGTCTGAGTGGGAGCTCACACACTGTATTGAGAGTGTAATGCAAAAATAGCAACAGGTCAAGATGAAGAGGCCTCTTCATTTGCACTTGCTGTATTCAAAACTCCCAAATTTATTCTGAAATGAAGTGTGATTTCTGAAGATATTTTGGAGAAGCAACACTGAGGAAAAAAGGTATTCTGAGCAAATTGTTAGAGTGCAAATGTAGAAAGTCCTTTAGTCAACAATGGTCACAATAACAGGATAGTTGCAGTTAACATAACATTTCTATTAATTCTTTTTTATGGTGATGTATTCAATCTTGAAAATATGAATTTCAGCTTCTGGAATAAGGTGTGGAAATTCATTAAGTATTTCACTGGAATTAATCTTTTCCCCTAATTTTATTCTGAGTGCATTTTGCAGTATAACACCTATATACGCCAGTAGGAGAAAATATTATCCTTTAAAAAAAAACCCATAGGATGAATTAACTGTTTGGCTTAATGTTAAACAGAGTTGATGGTAGTGCCTTTAGAGTTTTCTTTCCCTTGGATTTCAAAATACTCCCCTGGGGAGTTTGGTATTGTTTTACAGATGGGAAAACCAAGGTACAGAGGGGGAAGTGACCTGGCTAAATTAGGAACTCATGCAATTTAATTAATCTTCTTTTACAAGAATATTTTTAAAATATTTTTCCACTCAGAAGCCTTTTACCCTTAAAGGGAGAACAGTGGTAAAAAATTTTTCTAACACAAAGTATGTTACTGTGGCCTGGTTTTATTAAATTATTCCATAATATAAAAATACATCGAAAGGGGAACTAAGTTTAAGCAAACTATACAAACACTTGCACTTCACATGCTGTATTATTAGTCTACAACACTAGATTTAGCTTTGATGTATCTTTGGGTTTCATTGATGCCTGCAGCAATCATGTCTACAAATCAGCTCTACCTAGACCCAACCAAAAATTCTTCTTATCTTATTCTAAGTGAAGAAATATAACTTTGATAGCCTCAGCTCTAATTCCTAGAAAAGTCTTTTACTATCGGGAAACCTACACTGATTTGGTGTACATTGCTGAATAGGATTTGTCAAGAGGCCGAAAGCTCAGGGAGCAGCTCCAGTGATACAAAGTCTGTGATCTGAGATAAAGGATCAGAGCTCAGAGGAGCAGGCTCATGCATGTGGCTCTCTCTTTCAATACCTTCAGTAGAGGATGCTTCAGTGAGAGAGGAGCTGTTGGGGTACAAACAGATTTCCCATTAGTTGCAAGCAGGTTTTGAAGGCTTGATCTTTTTCTGCTCCAGCAGGAAGGGCCAAGAGGATCTCTTTTTCCTGGCAGAGAGGAAGAAAAGGAAGAGAAGATATACCAATATTAGGATCAGAAAGCAGCTTGTGCTCTTTTGAAAGGCTTAATATTTTTCAGATGTGTTGAATGACTACTGACTGAAATCACAGGACAAGCATCCCTGAGAAATAAGCCCTTCTGCTGCCTTTGCTGTCATGTGTGCTGGCTGTTTGACCTTTCCAGCTGACAAAAGCTCAACACTTACTTGAAATAAGTTTCAGTGCTGCCATCTTCCATACTGAGGAATATCACAGCAACAGATTACAAACAAAACACAGTTTCAATTCACTTTTAAGGTTGCCTTGTGCCTTTCCAAGAGATTGAAGTAGATGATAAATACTCAGGAAATTAATCAAAGTACAGACTCTGCTTCTCTAGGGCTGACAACAGGCATAGAGTGTTCCCTCCATATGGGATCACAATGAGGACCTTAGCTATTGCTGCACTGGGGATTGATAAGCTGTATCAGCTTGGCAAGGATATGACTGTAATCTGAAGAGATACAAAGATTGCTATTGGAGATAAGGAAGCCCTACAATTACCTTGCAGTTGTGGATCCCTCACAGAAGGAGTCCCTGCTCTCTGGGTTTTTGATGTGGAAGCACAGGTGAGATCATGTCACTGTGATATAGGGAAGCACAGAATGGTGCTGAAATGTGTAGAGATGTGCACAGGTCATAAAATGATAAAATGAGTTGGAATCTACCTCAAAGATCATCTGGTTCCATGCCCCCCCTGCCATGGGCAGTGACACCTCCAACTGGAATGGCAGGCTCAAAGTCCTGTCCAGCCTGACCTTGAACAGTTCCAGGAATGGGGCATTCTCAGTCCCTCTGGGCAACTGATTCCAGTGTCTTAGCACTCTTACTTGAAAGAATTTCTGTAATCAATGTCAAGATGTGCAGAGATGCCAGCTGTGTGACTACCCACAGAGCAGGGCTCTCTCCTCTGCCAAGAGAAGATGAGAGTGTGTTCTGGGAATAAAAGTGCCTGGGCAGCAGGATAGAAATATGTAACAGAGGTATAGCAACACATAGTAATTTGTGAATCAGGATGTGGTGCAAATAAATACATAGTGCTTGAGTACATTCTGGTTATTTATTTCCAGAAGAAAGCTCAGTCTTCAGCTGCAGGAAAAAATGTAAATTAATTATCCCCCAGAAGGCATTTCAATTTTGCAAACTAGATATGGCTTTTTCAAAAGTAGGCAACCAGGATTTGTGTTAGGGGCATGTGGTGCAATGACTTGGCTATAGGAGAGGAAGCATCTCATAGGCAACTACCCCCCTCTGCATTACCTAGATTTCAGGTCCAAGCCCTGTCAGGAGCCTGTCAGCACAGAGCAAGTGAAGTACTTTACAAGGAAGGTTTCAACTGCTGGGAAGCACTGAAGTATTTCTAAAAACTCTGATAAGTTTTGGGTAACAAATATAGTAATAAAGAGGAGAAGTTACTGACAAACATCCGGATTTGAAGGTTTAGTTCACTTTTAAGAGGAGTTTCTATTTCCAGACCTGTAGCAATTGTGAAACAAACAGATGCATGTCCTTCAAGGCTTTTCTTCAAATTTAGTAAGCAAGGTTTTCTCATTAAAGTATTCTTCCTTTTCCAGTGAATGTCAGCGCAAATCTGAGAAGGGGAACATGTGAAAATTAAAGGTAAAATAGCAGAAGAGGAAAAAAAATGCTGCCCAGGTATTTCAGAACCTAATGCAATAGGTTGCATTAGCATAACTTGATCTCTCTTTATTCGTAATGGAAATACAGTAGTGTGAACTTCATTTTCATTTCTTAGTTATTCCTGAGTTTTTCAATGTTTGTAATTCTCCATATGGCCTTGTAATCAGTGTTCTGAAAAATCACACAGCATTGTTGATACCAATTTGGACCTCAGATGTTGAGCTGGCTGCTGCAAATTTTGAAAGTGGGTATCTATGCCACCTGAGAGGAGTTCACCTGGGCAAGATTATTGCAACACATTTTCTCTATGGCTTTATATAAAGGTTAAAAGCATCACCATGAAAAAACAGAAGAAAAGGTGTTTTGGAAACACCATAAATTCCGACTATAGAGCTATAAACTTCTTGAGTTTTTGTGCATGGGATAGTTATACCCCAACTACACATGGAAATGTTTTAAGCTCTAAGTTCATTAGTAAATATTCATTAAAATTTAAGTTAGTTTTATTCATCCACCTGGAATTAAATGCTGGTCATTTAAATGAGTTATGCAAGAAAAGAAAAAAAATAAATCCATCATGTTAATTTAGGCACTAATTGAGACACTCAGATATTCATGAAGCAAATCACTATTTGGGAAGCAGGTTCTCTCTGATTACTTGAAAAAAAATTTTTGTGCCTTACATACTATGGTGAATAGTAAAGGAGTTGGGATGATCATCCTGGTCTAAGTGTCTCACTTTTACACAGTTGAAATACGAATGTCAAAAGTGTTTAATCTGTGATAAATTAAATCTGAAATACAAACTATTTAAAGAATTTTCATGTCCTGACTTATGAATCAAGGCTAAATTCCAGTTTAGCTTTTCTGCTTTAAGCTTGAAGGTACTTTGAATACTATATATTAACTTTTAAAGGAAAATATGGTATTTTCATGTGGAACCATTAAATGATTCTGTATCTGAATTTTCTTGGAGAATTCATCCCATTTAAGTTCTGGATATTAATTTGAACTTTTCCATTTTCATTTGTAAGAATGAAAACATTTCACATATGAATGTTTCTAAAACTTGTCAAATAATAATTGAATAATTAGAATATGTAAGAATAAATATCTCCCAGAGCCCCCTTCATCTTCTTTTCAGTCAAAGAAAAAGCAATAAAAATCTTCCTCTTAAATATACAGGGAGGGTAATTTGTGCCTTCAAACCATTCAAAGGTATAAGTAAAGTATGCAGGTTTGTTTCCTGTAGCTTGAAAGTAATAGTGCCATTCAAAATCAGACTTAGAAGAGCAGAACTAATGACCTTGCTTTCTAGTCATGGTTGACTAAATTTTTGAGAGACATTGGTCTCAGGAAACTAAAATTTGTTTCCTGTTGCAAGCAATAACACTAAGAATTTATTTCTTTTTGACACCTTAGAAATAGAGGCTGTTTATATTTTATTCAGATTTGCTCAGGCAGAATAGCACAGGACTACATGAAAGAGTCACATACAATGCACTTAAAGCTATCTTTCAGACTGGTATATTTGTCTTATGATTTGGTTTTGGGTAGTAATATTTTTTGTCCTGTAGTAGGTGGGAATCTGTTGGAATAAAGGAACATTTGCACTCAAACCATTGGCTGTGTCAGAAAACAAGTGCTTTAATAATCTGTTTATCTAGGTTCTCTGGCCTCTACCTCACCCAGGTAAACTCCAAGGAAATGACTGAAAAGCTAGAAACCATTGAACTCAAAGTCC
Organism: Turnix velox; assembly: GCA_013400935.1. Classification (NCBI taxonomy): domain Eukaryota; kingdom Metazoa; phylum Chordata; class Aves; order Charadriiformes; family Turnicidae; genus Turnix; species Turnix velox. The sequence continues at coordinate 41,108 of VZTY01000747.1, read as the reverse complement.
TGGGATCAGGGCTGTCTTAAGTTGCTGCAAGAGGCTCTGAACTGCAGCCTGGGCTCTGACTCTTCAGCCAGGGCTATTGTCACTGCCTTTGCTGTACCTAATTGGAAACAGATATTAACTGCAGAAATTTGTTTTCAATGCTCTTCCTTAGAGGAGAAGATGGTAGTATCAAAAGCAGTGATTTCACAGAGAGCACGTGCTAGAAAGGTAAAGATTTCTGTTTTTGTCTAATACTACATTTCAGTCACCTTTGACAGACAAAAATTCAAAATAAAACCAAATCTTACACTCCTAATATTTCAACTTCTTCCGAATAACAGTTAGAACAAGTGGATTTAACATAATCATTATCATTTGAAACCTAAGAAAGGTTGAAAAAGATGAAGAAAGGAGGGAAGCTGAATAAATGATCTTTTATTCTCTCCAGGGGACCAAATCTATATGCCCCAGAGAGTCATGGTGGCATAAATAAAGCTTATATTGGAGTTGATTATGTTATAAAAAGCAAACTTTCACAAAGTAGAGTGGAAGAAAAAACTGTACACAAATGATACAGTTCTGTTTGCTTGGTGGGTGTCCTAAACTGTAACCTGTATCAGTAAGCAGTGGATAACATCCAGAAAGAGAGAGTGATGAATAACACTGAACTATTTAACAATAGTATTTCTAGTTTTTATGACTTTAACAAAGCAGAGAGGAAAAAATATAATTCTTTTTAGAGAAAGAATGGGCTATATTTTAAAACTGTCACTCAAGTTCACTGTTGCAATATAATGCAACCAGATGGATGAGGAAAAGGTGTCTAATATTTTCCAAGCAACCATTCTGCTTATTTTGAAGAGGAGAAAATGCATTTACACACCATTAGGCATGTCTTGTGGGAAGTCTGGAAAATACATATATACAGAGTGTGTCTATGCTAGTTAAGACACCCTGCTTTTACTCAGCCTAATGGCAATTTTGATAGTGTTTAGTGATTCATTAATTTAACAAGGTGAACAATATTTTCTTATTATCTGATTTAAAGAAGTGCACAGGAAGGTGACAATTCCATGCAGTGACAGGACCATATTAAGTACTGAACAGAAATAATGGCACTGTGCAACCTGATCTAGTGAGAGGTGCCTGTGGCAGGGGGTTTGGAACTCATTGATCTTTAAGGTCCCTTCCAACCCAAACTATTCTATGATTCTAAGATTTAACTAGCACATAGTTGGAGTAGAGCCAGGAATTGGGGATGCAACACCAGCTTATAGTGATGAAAATGATATATAGGATTCCTTACAAAAATGCATTTATGTAGTAGCAGATAAAAAGTGAAAAAAGCCCTGCATGTATTAAATACAGTCACTGCGTACCCTGATTCTGAGGGAGCATGCAATGAAATGATGGTCCTCTGGACAGGTTAGTTTAGGGTTGACTTTCACCCATGCTGAGATTTCAGTGTCCCAGTGCCCTGAATAACTCTGCTGTGGCTGGTTCAAGGTTTGTTCATGGCAGACAGCTCATGGTCCTGACCCTTGTGCAAATTCCTAAAAGAAATAGATATGGTTACACTGAGTGACCTTACATGCAGCCTAAGTTGTCTCCAGCAAGGACTATTCCCTTTTCAAAGAAGTTGATATACTGAGTGCTTATAGTTGATATGAATTGGGATAAATTAATTTTCCTGAAATAGTGGGACAGATTCAGCATATTTTGATTTTCTAGGCCAGTCCTCATTAGATTTATTGCCCACAGGCTGAGAGACAAGGAAGACCATCTTGTCTTTTACTGTGTGCAGGTTTTTTATATAATTTTAACTCTGTTTTGCTTTACATGATTAAAAGAAATTTCACCTTTAATTTAATGGAATGGACTTAAAATATCACTAAGCCTGGACCTAGGTGCTCTAAGCTTTACAATTCCTGGAAGCCCAGTCTCCTGTCGCCAGTTCTTTCTGGAAATGCTACATATGCTCTACTGACTCACATAATTTTAGATGGGAAAAACCTACTGGTAGTCTTCCTTTTCCCTCCAGGACAGAGGTGTTTCGGTGCAACATGTAATCATAAAGTTCAAAGGAAACATCAATACCAGCAGGTCTGTCTCATATTGTGACAAACTGGAGAACTTTATTCCACATCACACATAAATTTCAAAAACTAGAGAACAATTTTAGAGAACCTTATGACTTAAAGATTTTGTATAAAAATGAAACTTCATACCTTCTAATGACAGTGACAATTGTCTAATCTGAAGGAGAAAAATATGGCTACTACTTCATATTATCTGCTGGATATGAGGCTGGGCAATAGGACTTTCCACTGAACTACAAGATTCACCTTGAGGTCACTGAGTGATTTTTCTGTTCTAGAGATTCTGTGTGCGATGCATCAAGAGGATCACTGAAAGAAAATGCCATTCCAACATTGCCTTTCCCAAACTATTAAACATGGGTTTTTTTGGCAGGGAGAGTTGTCACTCTCCTGCAGGTTCTTCAGGAGTACACAATAGCAAGTATCATCTGGATTCACCAGCAGATAAAAGCTACCATTATAAAGAAATCACATCTGACTGACAACAGCTTCTGCTATCAAGATCCTGCTATGCCATTAGCTCTCTGTTCATGCTCATGTTTATATCTCCTGACAGCTGTGCACAGTGCTATGCAAGCAGTTACTACAGGGGTTGTATGTGCAATTGCATAAGCTGTAATGAGATAATCAGCTAATAAGATCTTGATCTGCAGTTGCATTTATTTTCATCATCTCAGACCATCCAGTAAATAGGGAGTTGTTTATGCAGGATTCCAGTGATGAGTTATAGTGTCTGAATTTATTCTTTCTGCTTCTTCCTCTGCAATTTCTTTTTTTTGGTTGTTTTTCGCTGTAAAATGAGCAGCCTTTCTAATCCTGTGAAAAAGAAGACCTCAATTTTAAATGCCCTGCAGAAATGAAAAAGCATTCCACCACTCTTCTCTCTGACAATATCCTGCAGCAAGCATAACACAGACATACATATTGGCAAAAAAATTCTTCTAGTGTCTGAATACATCTACATTCCAGAGACCCATTATGTCAATAGTAATAATGAAAACAATAGCAACAGTAACAATAGTAGTAGAAGTAACAAAAGTAGCAGTATTGTTACTTCCCTTTATATAAGGCATTTTTATAAAAAGCATTTTTTTCACTTCAGCTTGCTACATCCTGACGATGTTTCAGAAAATCTGATTTACATAGCACTGCCTTCTCATGAAAACAAATGGAGATTAATTTGTTACACATGAGAGGGAAAAAAACACTAAGGACTTAAGTACCTTCATATATCCATTATTGCTAAGTGACACTATTTTTTTTTTCCTCTAAACCACTTTGAATAAAATTAGCTTCAGGCTATGTAGGTTAGGTGAAAAGACAGAATGCCTCGGAATTATTTTGCTGTAACCCAGTATAAGGGTTTATGATTATTCAAGAAAATAAATATCTTTGTTATTTTTTTATCTTAGTAATCAATGAAATTTGCTATTGGAACTGTCCCCTCATTGCATTGTTTATTGTTGCCAAAAGAGAACTAACACCAGAAGCCTTTTTGGCTGGGTAGATTTAAAGGATACATTTGCATGCACCCAGTTGTTCCATTTTGTGTAAAAAAAATTATTGGTAGCATGATCCATACAAATTTGATTGTCAGCTTTCAATCTTACGTTTTTCTGCAGGAATGAATTAAAATAAATGCTTGTAGCTGCTTAGCTCTCAACTAAGATTTAATTGCATTGTCTCTCTTCTTCCCAGCTATCTACGCATAGAGCTAAATGCAATTTGCAAAAATAGCCCTAACAGTCTCACATGGTTACACCCAGTACACAGCAGTTCCCTATTTCAAGTAAAAAAAGAACTGTTCTTTTTAACATTCATATGAACTGTTTCCAAGTGAGTTAGGGATCATGAGCTGTGACGGGATATGAGACAAAAAGAGAGTCCTATGAGTAGTCCTTGAACTGTGGCCTAAAAGTTTAGGGAGCTATCATGGTTACAACAATATCATCCCTGGCCTTCAGTCACCATTTGAGCTGCTTCGGCCTGGAGAAATACCAGGAATTAATAACTCCCCATATTAGGACCAAATTAACCAGAGATGGAGGTTATGTAGTTGGTACAGTTGTGAAAGACAGCTTTTCCTGGGCAGGCAGGTAGATCTGTCTGCAGTGCTTATTCTCAGATAGGAGGGGAGAGAAATGTCTGTGACTAAATGTCAATATAGAAGTTTAAAAACCTTCCTTTAAAATTGAAAATGGGCCTTTCTTGCATCTACAGTGTAGAAAGGCAGGTGTATGGCACTGAAGCTGACAAGAGCATCCTCTCTGGAGCAGAGATCTATGATTTTGCTTCTCTGCAGTACATTTTTCTCTTCTCTCACAAATGGACTCACCAACAAGATTCCTCAATTTGCCAAGGTAAATAGCCTGCTGTTGAATTTCACAGTCCCTGTTTCTCAAGGGTTTCAATCCCTAGCACACTGTTAAGATAGCTTTAGCTGTGAGATAGAGCAGTCCCATTTCACTTGTTTACAAACATTCACAGACTGTGCTGTAATGGCCACTTAAGTGTGCGTTGCTCACTAGTTGGACACTTAGAAAAGGATCTTCTACATTATTTCATGAAAAAAATGTCCATATTTCTAATGGTTCAGGCTTGTGCCTATGGCAATTGAAGCACTGTTGTTATAATATCGATAATGCCATTGTCTTATCTAAAGGCTGTGTCTGTTGTCAAAAACTGTACAAATTAATCCTATATAAAAAAATCAATAAAGCAGATACCTTCTTCTATAATACACAAAGTCATCTTAGCATGTTTATTCACCTGCTAATCTACAAGGACAGTATAACTTTCTGTGGCCCAGTCATTAATGTCAGGACCAGTGATTATTAACTATAAAATGTTAATGAACCTTACACTCTATATATAGCTATGATCAATCATATTTGCCTTTTAATCAGATACATTGATTACATGGTTTCATCTTCTAATAGAAAGGAAATCACAAGTTTACAGTCTATCAGAATCCAATTAGGAATCAAGGGCTGAAATAGGCTTCATAAACCGCACCAAGGCTACAACTGTGATTCTTAAATTTTTAATAGCTGACAGTCTACACTAAAAGAGTTTTCCTCTTTTCAGCAATTGCAAAAAAATCTGTTATTCTCTTCAAAATAAAGCTGTTTAATTATAGCTCTACAGTGAAGGTCTTAATACCATTTCAGTTATTATAGATTGAAATATCTCTTGAAACTTCTGCATCTGAATGTACTAAACTTTGAATAACCAATTCTACTGATAGAGCCAGAAGCCTGTACCAGTGAAGCGTTTATCACAGGATATACTGTTTTTTTCTCTATATGTGTTATTTATCTGCAAAAAGCTGAAATGAACCACTACAAAGCAAAAGAACCACTACAGCAAATTTGATATTGCAAAGATGTTTTTATTCTCACTCTACAGTTGAATTAGCAGAGCAGAGACTGGTGAAGCAGAGAGAATAAAGAATTTATTTGATAGGGTTCGCAAGTGACACATTTTCTTGGTCCTCTAAATTGCCTGTCAGACTAAAGAGCAAGTCTGAAAACTTCTGCAATTATCTAAACTATTAACTCTAGCAGAGATTTACATGTGTTTCCTACTGTGCTAAAGAAGGGCAGTTTCAAATCATTAAGCTTAAAACGTTCTGAGAGATGCAGTTAACAGTGTCCCAGAGCAAGAGAGATAGTTATAAACCACCTGAAAAAAGATTTCAAGCAGAATCCTAATGTTGATTTTTTAACTATTCCCTTGTGTAGAGACTGTTCTAGTCCAATTCTTTAAAATCAACTCCCACCATCATCAGATTAAATTAATGCTTTAACAAAGCAAAAACCTCTTTCAGTGCAGAATTAATAATAACTAAAAGGTTGCAAATATAAGATTACAGTAATTTTTCCTTTTGATTTTCAATGATCATGAGCTAAATTTTCTTAAAATAATTTTCAAAATGTCATCTCTTTCCTATAGCTATAATATAAATACATTTTTAATTTCCATATTTTTGCTGAAATTGTAGAACACATAGTGATTTCTGCAGTGAAGTTTATCGGTAATACAAAGCTGGGATTTTGTGTAACTTTCAAATTTTTCCAGACTTGGTTTCTTTTGCCTTTGCTTTTTTATTATTTTTTTTTTCTTTGTTTGTTTCATTGTTTCAGTAGATTATTTACTTGGTTTAATAGAATTAGAGTCTAACACAGTTTTGGGGACACTTGAAAAGACAGTAAACACTTTCTGGTAGATAAGAGCAAGTATTCATATTAGAGAAACTGGTCTATTCAACCTGGGAACTGATACAGTGTAGATGATACATCATTAAAATAATAATTAGCATTTCTGAGGAATTATTCATGAAAATTGTATGAATTTTCAGTAACCATAAGGTAAAGGTAGAGAAAACTTATTAGTAGCCCAATTAAAATACTTTTAAAAGGATTCTTACAAATTATGCAACCAGATTCAATGTAAATTTTTTACTATTCTATTAAGGCAAAGATGATAGCAACCTCTTTGCTTCTTTAAGACTGGACTGTAAAACATGGCATTATTAATCTAAATACTTGAAGCATGGTTTTGAAATGGGGTAATTTCATTAATGGGTTGTCATGGGAAATTGATATTTTCACTAAAGCAACAATGCAGCAAACTGTCTGTGTCAAGATATAAATGTGAATTTTGAATTGGAATGGAACTAGCTTTTTTCTAATGCCAAAAATAACAAATATGCCTGATTAAAACTAATGATGATATATTAAGGGAAGGTTACCTAATTGCAACTTCAGCTTAAACAATGACTGAATTGCCTAATCAAACATTTTATGCTTCTTGCCTAAATGGCAATTGCTTATGAATTGCTGCTTTGCTACTCTGATTACCCTTCCTAAAGTTCAGTAAATTACTGAAGCTCAGAATGCATCAAGTGAACAGCATACATAGCTGAGGCTTCCTTTGCTATTGAAGCACGCAAGGAATTGTTTTCCTATGAAGAGATGGAAATGTTTTGCAAACAGTGACATCTCCATGGTTATCCAAATAATGCTACCTTTGTTATCATTTATATAAATATACATATTAAGTTGTTTCAAATCATGCACATGGCATTTTGAGGTCATTAAAAGACCCAAAACAAAAATAATGGGCAAAAGAATATAGCATAGTAAGATAAATATGTAGTTAAACAGTAATCACACTGCACTGCTCAGTAAATACACTCAGAAAACAAATTTCCAATGTAAATTTGTAAATGTAGATGTAAATTGGCTCTGGGTCAATCTAAAAGATTTATTTCCATTTCAATTCAAACGCCTTTTAAATGAATCACAAATAAGCAGTGATTCTTGATGTTTTTTCATAAAGAAATTACTGTCAACTTTTCATCAATAAAAGTCAGGTTTTCAATAAGATGTATTCCATCAAAAAGATTTCCTTGTCAAGTCTTTTCTCTCTACTATCTAAGTCTTGATTTGGATGTCCATTCTAATTTAGCAGTTCGCTTAGATTTGTCCAGTACTTCTACTAACATTTGAATGAAAATGGTTCACCCTACAGGACAAGCTCACATCAACACATACATATCTTGCTTATGTAAAAGCAAGAGTCTAAGGTAAGAATCTCCACTTTTGCATATACAAACTTTGAGAGTCTAGAAAAAGAAATGGATTTTCACCTTTTAGGCTCTTTCACTTTCATGAAGAAGCAGAAATACCAAAGTAATATGCATGTTATTTCTTGATAATTTGCCCTTATGAAACCTTAAGCTTTGCTCACAAAAGTACAGTCTGATGGTAGGTGTATGTTGTTGCTGTGGTTGCTCAAGTTTTGTGAGTTCTTCAAAGTGATTTCACACAAAACTTATCTACCAGCATGGGAAAATGTCCATTGTGATAAAGGTTTTACAATCCTTCACAGGGAGGCTAAAGCTCAGTGGTACAAAAAGAGAACAAAAACAAATGAATAGCAGAATCACTCTCCTCAAGTGCAGAGCTGCATATTCAGACTCAAAGGAAAGAAGTGGAAAGGAGCTGTTTTGGTGTCCAGTCTGCAGTGTGCAAGGGTAACGAGGTCACAGTGTATGATGCTTTGCTCAGATCCTGTGCCTCTACTGTACCATTTCATTTGGAATTACATCTAATATGTTTAGATAATACATATCTAGAAATACAGCTGCTCTAGCTGCTAAAATAGTCATTCCATTTTGCAGCTTCTCTATGCACATTTGTTGAGAGGCTGAATCCTATAATTCCTTGAAGTCTGTTAAGAGATATTAGAGTATATAGGAAAGAATTCCAATTGGAAGACAAAAGGGAAGAGAAAAAGAAGTAAAACTGATATCAAATCAGATTATAATGAACATATTAATGCTGAAAAATTATCATAGAAAAAACAGAGTGTCCTGGTTTGAGGTAAAATAGGGTAAATTTTCTAGTCTGTAACTTCATTTTTCAGATAGGTCTCTTCTGTCTGACTAAACTCTGAAATTAACTGCACATTGCTCAGACACCATTCTCTCCCAGACTGGTAAGACCTGATTATACCAGGGAATGGTATGGAAGAAACTCTTATTTTCATTATTCACTATGGTGCTCAAGGTCAGAAAGTTTGTCATCTACCCTACCAGAGGGCTGGAAATGGAAAGATGTAGAGAAGTCCTACCTGCAAGGACAA
>VZTY01000747.1:0-32118 GCA_013400935.1 Turnix velox | reverse complement strand
ACACAGAGGAAAAATCATAGAATGTGTTGGGTTGGAAGGGACATTTAGAGGCCATCTGGTCTAAATCCCTGCAGTGAGGGGCATCCTGCACTAGATCAGGTTGCTCACAGCCTCATCAAACCTAGACTTGAACGTCTCCAGGGATTTACCTCTCAGGAAGCTCAAAGTACCTCTCTTTCCCCCAATTTCCTACCTGTGCCCACCTCATCAACCCTTTCTGCCTCTCTTCCCCCTGAACACAGAGCATCTGGGCTCCATTGGAGACTCCTCTCACCTCAGGTGTTCCCACTTAGCCTCCTCCTCCACCCTCTCTCCTATTTAACACCACCAGGAAGGATAGCAACCATTGCTTGCCCCCCATGGGGCCTGAGGGATCCTTCTTCCAGTGTTATTGCTCAAAATGTCACCGTTGAGTTGCATATCCCAAGGGTAAGTGGTGGGAGGATAAAGTCCAGGAGGCCTGCTGGCCCCCCAGCTGATGCTTGGGAGGGTTGGTGGTCTCCTCTATATTACATGTGGGTGCTGCCTGAGTCTCTCTGTATGCTGTTGTGGTGATGGTAGGGGCTCTTTGCGGTAGAAGTTCCTACTCTGCCTCCCTTGCCCACTCTCTTATTTCAAGCAAAAGGCTCTAACTGGGTCCTCAGACTCTATTTTAGCATAGAAACAATTTTTGTTAGTCTTCTGATCCCTATAAGGGAAAAGGCAAAGACACCTAGAAAGTAATAAAAGTAGATGCATCATTATGTTTTCATTCCATCAAATGTAGTTGTGCAACTGCTTAGTTTTAATTGGGGTGGGTCAAGTGAGAAAAATTCAAGTCAGTTCAACACATAGGTGTGGAGTCTAAAGCTGTAAAATGCAAATGTAAAGAAAATTAACTGTTGTAACAGGCAAAGCTTTTGCTTTTCTTGGCTGTAAATTAAATAAAAACTAGATTATAGCCAATACACACTAAAAAATTAAGCATAGGAAATTGTGTCATGTATCATAACAAATATTTTATATTTCTTCACAGAACTGTCAGGTGCAACATTCTTCTTCCTGCATTTTTTGTCATTCCTACATTGTTTTTGTTCTCAGTGAATGTAACAGAAATACATCTCAGGACAGATGCGGATGTGTTTGTTTCCATTTTCATTTGTCTTGAAGACTGGCTTTTTACTTCAGCAGTAATGAAATTACACATGATTCTCCATTGAAGGAAGGCTTTCATAAATCTGTCTTCTATTTGTTATATGACAGTAACATTTCCCAGGTACCCATTTTTGCAGTGACTGCTTTGCTCTGAAATACACATCAATCACATCATTTTTCATGCCACTACATTTATGTCTGTTTGATGTCCTAGTGGCCAATATGTACTATTCTTTACCAAAAGGCAATGAAATTAATTCTTTTTTATAACTCTTGAAGGTTTTAAAAACCACTGTGCCCTGGTACACTAGAAGTCAAATCCCTTTCCAAGGATTTCATTGAGTGCCTTGCTTTCTTAACAGTACTACCCAGCTAAAAAAGGTACATATCAAGTGGTACCACATCCTCCTTCTTTTCTTCCTCATTTTTGTTTATGACACTTTGTCTAGTGGCATCTGTCTTCTTAAAATTTTACTGGTATGAAGCTGTCCTTGTCAGTTGCTGTAATTAAAGTTTGATTGACAAGGACGGACATCTATGTCAGCACTCTTGAAGGTTTTAAAAACCACTGTGCCCTGGTACACTAGAAGTCAAATCCCTTTCCAAGGATTTCATTGAGTGCCTTGCTTTCTTAACAGTACTACCCAGCTAAAAAAGGTACATATCAAGTGGTACCACATCCTCCTTCTTTTCTTCTTCATTTTTGTTTATGACACTTTGTCTAGTGGCATCTGTCTTCTTAAAATTTTACTGGTATGAAGCTGTCCTTGTCGGTTGCTGTAATTAAAGTTTGATTGACAAGGACGGACATCTATGTCAGCAGATGAAGTGCTGCAGACTCAAAAGCACAGGTGCAGATTCTTCCATCAGCTTTACTGGACTTAGCATACAGAATATGACTTTCCAGTAAATCTCTTTGGTTTTCCAGAGAGGTTTATATAGTTTGTCTGTATAATGCCTAATGTATGTATTCATGAATGATGTCATACACATGTCGTAATGTAACCTGCAATGACCTGCTCCACATGAATAAATACCTTCTAAATGTTATTTGTGACTGATTCTATATCCTAGAAAACACTGCAAGAGTACTAATGCCATTTAGTAGATACACATTTTTAGGCAGTGATGGTATCTGTCATACTATTATCATTGACTTTGATTATTTCAAGTCCACTCAGTTCCTATGATGAGAAAGAAATAACGATGGCTTGGGGAATGCTTAATTTTATATCTTTATCTGCATGCAAATGAGGACATTTTGCGCTCACTCTAGACGTACAGATGTCAATAATACATTTCTTCAGAGATGGTGCCTCTGAAGAGGGCCATTGTAACATATATGAGATTACGTTTTTAATGTCACTGTCATTTTTATGCATGAGAAATTAATTTCAAATTTATAAATGAAGCATTAATTTTAGAGAGAGTCATAAAGCACCCTTACTGTTAAGCCAAACTTTCACCACCTTCTTGCTTCCTAGTGGTGCAGTGTCTAGGCTGTCCACAGACATAAAATTTTATGCAAGGCACTGAAATATACAAGTTCAAGTGGAAAAGTGAAGGTGGATAGGGACAGCTAGCTGGATCCAATCCCCTACCAGCCCTGGAATGGCTCACAAATTTTGCAATACGCTGTTGTCATCCTACAAACTTTGTTCTTACAACTTGTGCTTAACAGTAGCCCTAAGGAATCCACTTGGAAAATACATACCACTTTTCATTATGCAATAATTATAATGGTTGAATGCAAATAACAATATTCAAGAACAAGTTAGAGATTGCATTTAGAGAAGGAAGCTGATAGATGTAAAGAGGTAGTGATAATGAGGATTGCTGGTATGAAAGTATTAATTTACCTGTTAATATGTGATATAGAAGACAATGAAGATGAGTTGGTGTCTGTCAACAGAGACTATAAAATGGGCATGCAGAGTCTGTAGAAATTTAATGTTAAAAATCCTGTAGCTGCCTTTAATTTTGCTAGATAAGGATTTGTTCCCTGGCTCAGAACTTGGAAAACACAATCTGAATATTAGTCACATTGTCTGAATCCCAGGCCCTCAGGAAGTTGATCCTCTATGTAATTTAGAGGCAGTAAACACTACATTCACAGACTACCTAAATGGCTTTCTAAGGATTCATGGACTTCAAACCTTACATGATCTCTTGCACTTCTTAGTGAAAGTAGAAAAACTCCGAGTTTGAGTTTTCCTCTGCCATTTTAAGTGGACTGGAAAAAAAATAAACAAGGCGGAAGCATCAGCCCCCAGTGAGGAGAAGAAAATGAAAGCTGAGAGTACTGCGTGATCAGTCTGGGGTTTATTCATTGGGCTTTTTCCTTGCTCTTTCCCAGCTGAACGCTTTATTCTCCATGGCATAACCTGTACATGTGCTAATTAGCCTGAAAGAGTGAGAGAACATGCATTTAATTAGCGTTTGCTGTAGATCTTCTCTCATTTGGTGGTTTCCTGGGTATTATTCAGAAATACTGAGGTCAGCCAAAAATCCCAACTTACCATTGCTGTATATATGTCTGTCTCTACTGGAGACAACCTTACCCTAACCTTTCTCAGAATCTCATAGAATGTGGACCCAGCCTTCTCCACTGCTTCTGTTTCCAGGGGTTGTGCTCCATACAAGGCAGGGGATAACAGTCTACTTGTCCTTGTTTTATCCCATGTACATTTGCATGTGAAATCTGGCTTCTGGGTTTTTTTGTGCAGTGTTCTTATGATCACAAATTTTATCTTTATATACTTTTATACAATTATACACAATTTAAATTATGCATGCAAAATGCATAAAAATGGCTGTCTTGTATGAGTCGTGACTAAACATGTTTCTCCTTACGTGTTTACAAGAACTATAGCAATATTGTTAAAGCAATATAGGTGTTTTTCTTAAATTTTGTTGTATGATTTGACTTTAATTTGCCATAAAAACATTCAATAAAGGGAAAAAGAAACAAAAAAGCTGTATGTTTTTTGCAATTCCATGGTGGTTTAACTACGGCAGCCTTACAGAGTGTGGTGCTTATGTTTAATTATAATCAATGAACAGAGTGCACATCTTTTCTTACACCAATTTAATTTCATCCTTTTTCCAGATGTATCTGGCTTTTGAAAAATATGCAGGAGGAAATGTGACTGACTGAAGAAATAGCTCTGTGTGAAGACTAGAAGCAATACAACATATGAAAATGGCCCTTGAGACTGCAACACTACTGACACTCATGCATTGTATATTACCTTTTGTCATTATGAAGGCCCCAAGGTGTGAATTCCTAAGACACCATGTGAAACTTACTTTTTAATACCATTTCTAGGACTCTGCCCTAATACTATGATTAAAACAGCAATAATTGTCATGCTTCTGACCTAGGAACTCACTATGGGCCTCTTTTGTTAGTCAGACCTATAAGACTGTAACCCCCTTAGATGATTCTTTTCAGCTAAAAGTAATTTGCATAAACTATTCTCTGCTTTATGAATTACTACTTACAATTACAAAATTAAAACATCAACATTAACCATTTTGGTTGTTTGAAAACTACTAGGTTTCCACCGTTTCTCTGCATCACTAACAGGTTACAGTGATGTGCTACAAGGCAGAATTTGCTGAGGAAACCACTAGAAATCACTGCATCTCTGAAAAATGCAAATTGATAATTTACATAAACACCTTCTGGGTAATGCCATGTTTCTGTTTTTCCCCTGTGTTTGCAGCTGTTTTGTTTGCTTTCCCGATTGCTGATATTATATACTTGATTAGCTTGCTTGCTTGTTGTATTACATGATAAGAAACAAATTGTAAACAATAAAACAAGTAGTAAATGTGCAGCAGACAATAGCAATTTGGAGTAATCTTCATAATCTACTATCAGGATGTGTTATACTTTGGAAATAATAGAGATGATTTGCTTCTCTTTCCAGATGCACCACAGACTACCCCAATTGTTCTCAGAGTTCAGATGGTCCCACAGAAGAACAAGCATCCACCTATTCATAGTGCATTTGTAATAAGTCAAACACTTTAGAATGTCAGTATTTGTTAATGCTACATTACAGTTTATTTTACAGTTCCTCATCACTCAGCTGCTAATGGGTCCCCTAGATGAGGCAGACCACCTTCAAGGAGGTGGTACAGAAGAGCAACCAGGTAAAGACCCCAGGTGGATGGCAGGGCAGTTAGACCAACATACACTTCACTAGATCACACCGCCCCCCAGTGCTTTCAGTGGTAGTAAAGTATTTTCCCATTGTTAGCACCAAGGTGAAAATTACTCAAGTAGCCAGTCAGAGGATGATACTGTCTGCTTACCAGTATCTGTATCAGTCTTTAGTAAAGCAAAGTTTTGGGATCTGTAAGCAAACCAAAGGGCCAGCAAAACTGCAGCTACACTGCATGGAATATACCGCCTACATTCTGCAGCCCTCTGCTCATACTTGCTACTTTGTTCAGAAATTCCCTGGAGAATTAGGTTAGACGGAGAGAGGAAAATGAGGAAGTGAGATTAGGAGTGGGAAAATGGCAACATGAGCGTCAGTTTCCTTTTTCTAGTGGGAGAAGTGTAGAATTTGGGACAGATCCCACTCCTATCAAGGCCAATGACAAACTGCCCATTGACTTTAATGAGAACACAGCTGACTAGCTTCAGTTGTATTGTTTCTTATTTTTTAACTTCATCTTGTAGCTAGCTGGAAAGCTTGGTTTTAGTTTGAATTGTTGATAGTACCTATTCTCACTATTAATTTCCTACAGAGAAATCTCTTCCAATCCCACATTCTTATAAGATTCAAGAGGCTGACTCAAATTGTTTGCATGCAGCCTGAGAGCAAAACTCATTCTCAGTTGTGTGCATTACATTAATATGGTATATTCCTTCACTTTTCAAACTCCTTAATTAAGGAGAAAAGGATTTGAAAATGTTGACTGTAGCAAAGGATTTTCAGGAAAACTACAGCAATTGCTACCTTACACTTGCTGTTGGCTCCAAGAACAGTTGCAGGATTAACAGTAATCTGCTTGGTAGTCAGGGTTTCTGCTCAAGGTGAATTCAGAGGGGTGAACACAATGATGAAATAGATCAGGTCAGCAAAATGTCAAAGAGAAATCAGCCTAATTGGGCAGGAAAAGCAAACTAGGCAAACAGGTGGAAGTCAGGATTTTTTCTGACAGACAAGTAAATCAAGGAAAAGCTCACTATTTCAATATTTAAATTAATATGAAAGCAGACTTTTCCTCAGCCCTTCAGATACTTTTTGTAGATAAAGGTAGTTAAATGGATAAACACAGAAATAGAAGGATAGCACAGCTAAAAATATAGAGAACTGGAAAATATTTTCTCACATCTGTTGAGGGAAGTCAAAGGATCTGATTTAAATCAGTTTTGAAAGATCTGCTTGAGTTTGTGAGCCCACAGCACCATTTATTACTCAGGTTTTTCTGTTTTCTTTTTACTAATGTCATAAGGGAGCCTTACAGCTAGTCTAGACTTTGAAATTAAAATCTGAGAGAACCTGTCTTTAGATGAGTCTGTTCTTACTGTTAGTTCAATATCAGTCTCCAAGTCAATGGCAAGTTAAATAGCCCCAGTCCCAATGCTGACCCCTGCTGAAAGTCACTTGTCACTGTTACTCCCCACTTGTATATCAAGCTCACTGTTGGTTGCAACACTTTGAATGTGATCATCCAGCTGCTGCTTTATCCAATGAATGGTCCATCCATCTAATTAATTTCTCTCCAATTTAGAGATGTTGTGTAGGATGGCATCAAATGCTTTGCACAAGTATAGGTAAATGACGTCTTTTAGTTAGGTCCACAATATATAAGAGATGTCATTAATGATGAAACAAATAAATTTAGTTATCATGGCTTCTGCTGATTCACTGCAGGGAGTCTTTCAGTGCAGGCAGCAGATGAGGGAGGCCCTTCCAGAACACAAGCAGCTGTGGGCCAAGCTGTTTGGGATGGGTTGGGGTGAGACACAATGTATAGTCAACTTGCAGGACTAAGTTGTGCTAATTCACTGCATTTGAAGCCTGAAACTCCTATAAACTTCATTTCAATACTTACCATGATAGGAAGCTTTTTGTAAGCCTCGGTAGAAATAAATTGAAAACATTTCAAAATTTTCTGAAATGGAAATATATTTAAGACTATTCTTTGTGATCCCTGGATATTAGTTCTTTCCAGCTATTCAGCCTTGAATCTCCCCTGTTCACTTCAGAGGATTCAGCACACACCTTCATCTCAGTAGAAACAGCATCTTTGTAGACGCCAGTGTAGGCTGCAATACTTAACTGAAAGCAGCTGTAAAAACTAAAGCAGCTAGACGTGATTGCGCTCCATGATTCTTGCCTGGCCTGTTCCACTGTGAAAGTAGCTTTTTGTGCATAAAGAAAGCCTTGGGACTAAAAGGGATCATAATAGTCTCTGAATTTATGTGTACTGTCTTGTCAGAAAAGACAGAATAATTATCACCAATGACCTATCCTGGCCAGATGGAAATGTGCTATTTTACAAAGAAGAGCAACCACAAAACCACAGATGAAAGGCAACGAGAAAATTTAATCTCCATGCCTTCCAGCCAGGGGAAATCTCTGAATCAGAACCCATTTAGAGATATGCAAGCAGGGGATGCAGAATGAGAGAGAATCTTTGTTAGCAAGAGTAATTTTTAGTGAGACAGTGCCAGACCTTATTCTTGCTGATACCTCAAGGATTCAAGTTTTCCCACTGTGCTTTGATCTTCTTCAACAAGGCAGGATTCTCAAGCGGCTACATAAGGTGTCCCTATGTCCATTGCAGACTTTGTTGTCTAAGTGCAGATGTTTTATTTGCAATTATACAAGACTAAACAACAATTAGAGTATTACTATTTGCATTTTTCAGCACCCCAGGTGCAAGTCACTTGACTGTATTTACTATCTTTCTCAAAGATTTTTCATTACCTTTGCACAGATGCATTCCAGGATTTCACAGGCACCAGGAAAATCAGGCTTAGAGGGGCATCAAGATGTCTTTAGTCCAACTTCCTGTTCAAAGGAGGGTCAGTTGTGAGACCAAACAAGGTTGCCTAGGGCTGTATCTGGTCAAGTCTTGAAACTTCTCAAGGATAGACTGTACAACCTCTCTGTGCATCTTCTACCACTGATTGGCTTTCCTCAGGATCCAGATTCACTCTGAAAATTTCACAGCAGTATAGATAAAGAAGTACAGAGACCTGTGCAAGTGCTGTCATGTATTTGATATGCTGCTCTACCATTGACTCCTGTGTACTCTCTCTGATCAAAGGCTTCCACAGTGTCCGGCAGCTACCTCTCCAGTTCATGGAGACAATCCCACTGTCTGTCAATCCAGATTGTGATGGTGTACAAATTCCAGCTCTGATAGCCATTCCATTGCACAACAAGAGCAACAGGAAAGAAGATATCTTACCAGGAAAAGCTATGGAGTTCATTTGGCAAAGATTTTACAGCATATGGATGAGATGAAAGAAAGCACAGCTGGTTTCAATTTTCTATAGTGGAATTTAGCATTTGAAAGTATGGCAAACATTGGTAGAAAGAATAATTCAAAACTCATTTTGGCATCATGCAGACAGATGGCACAGATTTTAGGACAATATGCTTACTTCAAACTCAAAATGCAACTCAAATTTTCACTACTCATTTAAAAACAAACCAGGCACTTCTTTAGTTTTGGTTCTACACATGGAAATTTATGTATCTTTCACTTACTATTAATATTCACATGCTGTTACAGAGCATATTACAACAGAAAACGAAGCAGGCCTAAAATTTAGTCCAGTGCATTTTCTTAATTGTAATATCTGACAGTATTTCCTCCTCAACAAATTCACATTAAAGTATATATCTTGGTTCAAAGAATGCTGCTGAAAGAATAATGCCTCAGGTAATTTTTTTTTTTTTGTTTTTGTTTTTGTTTTACACAGAAATACGTTATTTTTGTGTTACTGTGAATGACTGATTGTTTCCAAGTAACATATTCCACAGTTTAGGAGGGAAGAGGCTGTGGGGCCGTAGACAATCTTCTGAGAGCAGACAGATGGAGAATTGATTATCTAATAAAGTAACTATCATTGCTCCACTGAACTCATTAAAGTCCATTTACATCTTTTCTAGCTTCCATGACTATATCTGTATAGTTTGTACCCTTCTACCCAAGCCATCCAGGCTACATGATAGAGGGGAAGATAAATAATATTGCCTCAGTACTAACAAATACAAACTAACACTCTGCATCATACATGGAATACACATCTTCTGACTATAACGGAAGACCTTCACTAATTGGGGAAATAAGGATGGCATAGATAAGTTGCTTGTTCAAGAATATATTATGGATATTCAGTAATAATAATCAACCCTAGCCTCCCGCAGAGCCAAGTGAGGTGGATGGAATTTTAAACAGAGGTCTCCTGCTCACGTTCTGTTGCTCCTAGGCAGGTATGGAGAATATGTTTGCTTTGAAATCTTACTAATTATCAGTCTTTCTGTTTCTGAAGACTTCTATTCCTCCCTTCATGCTGTGGAGGGCAATCTGTGCTTGCTACCATGCAAAGGCTTTCCTTTGGTCACCAGCAGGCCACTTTTGTAGCTGCCAGGTCAATTTTGATATGGGATTGCTGATTATGGTAAATTTCCAAGGATGCAGTCTGATATGACAAAGATGAGTAGTGATGGTTTTAAACTTAAAGAAGGTAGATTTGGAATAGAAAATATGTGAGGGTGGTTAAACAGTAGGCAAAGCTGCTGAGAAAGGTGGTAGATGTCCCATCCTTGTAAGCATTCAAGATCTCATTGTACAGGGCTTGAGCAATACCATCTCGTTGCAAATGTCTCTGCTCATTGCAGGGGTTTTTGGACTAAATGGCCTTCAAAGGTCCCCTCCAAACCAAACTATTCTATGATTTTGTTCTATGATTCTGTATTGAAACACAGCATGTGCTACACCCATTTATCTGGTGTGGCTGCAATCTTATGTTCACAGTAGCAAAAGACTGCAATGTTTGTCATCCCAGTTTTTCTCAGGCTGCCCCTGTCTTTGAATCCTCTGTCTCCTCTGCAAGAGGCAAAATACGCTTTCCTTCACAGAAGGATCTACCCAGGAAGTTCCTCTCAGTCGAAATAAATCCTGCAGAAGAGTATGCACACCCACCATTACTATCTGCTGTGGCCTTGTGTTCCTTTCGTTGGCTATGTGTAAAACTGAAATGCACCTAAATGATTATTTACATTAAAACATTATTCATGTTGTTTGCAGGAAAGTTTCAGAAAGGCTTGTACAAAAAGTGAAATATTGCTTCTCCCTTTCCACTGAAGCAAAGTGCAGTAGAATAATAATGGCATTTGTAAAACTTTTAAGACATTAATAGTTATTTTTGTTCTTAAAGAAATGTGCTGACTTCCAGAGTTAAACTAAATCTCCTGCTTTACTAAATTATTACGTTAGTGCATAATTACTTATATATTTTGAAGCCAAAGGAAGTACACTCTTATTTATCATGTATATTCTCCTGTATAATACAATCCTTACTTCTAATTACTCTAGTTAATTGTATGTGGAAGTTATCTTCAAAACATATTTTTTATTTAAATACAAAATAATGTAGTTACCAGGAAAAATGTGGTGAGAATGACAGTGGTTTCATTCTCAGAACATGAAGTGTTAACCACAGCCTTGAAGCAGAAGAAAGGGTTTTAAAGTGAGTTATTAAGGGGAATGTGTGTGGAAAAACTGGCACTCTCTTCTGTAGAGTGGGAAGATTTTGTACATAGTGTTTTTGACTCAACATTACCTTATTTGGTATATTATTGGTGAGGATTTTTATGTATTAAAAGCCTTTTTCGTCTCATTGCTGTGGTTTATTCCCAGACTAGGCAGCCCACTGGCTTTCAGGGTCATTACAGTGCAGGAAAGAAATCTCTGCTTTAAAGACATGAACACTGATACTCCTGAAGCCCACTCTGACCTGTGCTACTGTTTGACCATCATATTGTGTCATAATAGCCTTTCATTAAAACACATCTCTAAGTGCAATTTATTACTGCAGAAACTCATACTGAGATTAAAATCTTGTTCATGTGACTGGGGATGATGTCTAAGCCACTATTTCCTGAAAGTCAAGTAGTGACATAGATTAGATTACTTGTGGGTTGCAGCAGTGATTTCAAACATTTTAGCCCTTTTTTCCCCCAGTGTTTTGAGGAGATTTAAGACTGACCAAAACTGCAGAAAAAAAGGGCACTTGAGTTAGCTATCTAATCCACATCTGTAAGAATGTGATTTGCTAGTCTAAAATGGAGATTATGTTCACATATTTTTCTCTGCATATATGGATTAGAAATTTTTATAGCAGGGAAGAATTTCTTAATTTAGAATCTGTGTGGTCTGATGCTTATAAACCCACTATGAAGTTGCTGTCATTCTGGCAGTGCTATAAGAAAGGCAGGCAGATGTTGCTACTGCAGACTTGGTTTTGGACAAAGGAAAATATTTGGCCACAGCTAGAATTTGATGCTCTGGTCAGCCAACTACATATTACAAAAAGGTGAGACTTTTTTCAAACAGAGTAAAGATCTCTTCATTAGTATTTTCACTAGATCTCAGAATGACAGGTTTTCGACATTCTTTGCCAGAAAAGAATTTAAATAATCTAGAAATTACACAAAGCCCCAAAAATGAATATTCATGGTCCTGAGGTTTCAAGGGTACTCAGAAAAAGGCAGATTTTGGATGAAATAAAATTAAAATTTGGGCAACGTAGCAATCTAAGCTCTCCGGGCAAGCTAAGTGGCAAGAATCAACCTGATGGAAGTTCTTACTGCAATACTTACGCAAGTCTTGTCTACAGTGCCTGAGAGAGAAAGGGAGGAAAAGGAAGGATGATTTCTGCGTCTATTAGTCTTCGGTAAATCTTGTCATCAGTTAAAAGAAATCATAAATGTAGACTGTGCTGATCCTGTGCATCTCTTGGTAATAGAACAAAACCAACTCCTTTTACGCAACTGTAAAAATACTTGATCTTTGTGAACTACACTCTCACAAATATCCACAACTGGTAAATGGAATGGAGCCATAGACACTGAAGAATTTTAACTTCTGAATTATAAACTCCTGAGATATTTTCCATCCTTTCAGTTTGCAGAAGACTGAGCTGCTGTGTTTAGTAAAACTGGCAGGTCCGTTACCAAATTTCAGTACAGTAGTTAAAAAAATTAACCTTTGTTTGCATTAAAAAAAATAATTTTTTTGTTATAATGTGTCCATATGTGTTTTGGGTTTTGTTTTGGGTTTTTTTTTTAGTAACTTTGGAAGGTTACAACCATGCTAATATTAGTAAGCAATTACAATTAAAACAACCATTACACGTAGTAAAAGAAATTAATATTATTTCTAGGATCTGTCTTGATTTGGCATCTTGGACATAGGAAGTCATTCTTTGGATCATGAAGTACATTGTGTAAATGTCTCTTATTTTCTGCTTGTATAGCATACATGCATGCACACACTGACTTTAAATGGTAAATACTGCATGTAAAGCTGCACACTTGTGTAGCATTTTCAACTCCGGGCCTTTGTCTTCAACTACTATATTTTCTCCTACCTCAAATATTGTGAGTTACTTTCAGTCTCTGTCATTTGAATTTAAAAATGCAAAAAATAATTCCTAAATATTCCGGATAGCCTGCCTTACTTTTATTTGTCCTTATCCATTGCTTCTAGCAAAACAGTTGCTTTGGCATCATTAAGACACAACTCACTCGATACATTCATATACACTGATAGATCAAGATCAGTTTTCTGAGTGAAAATATGACTAACACCAAAAATCCCCATATCTTTGCTTTTCAGTTGAAGAGCATGCCAGTACTGCAGATCATGTTGTAAGAAAGATAAATATCTATTGATTGTCAAAAAAATTTATCCGGGGTGCTGGAATATGTCGAGCACTATCACAAACATGAGAAAAAAAACTTACTCTGCCAAGAAACAGGGACCTTAACCTCACATTGCCATCGCTAAATATCTATATTCATCCTTATAGAACTGCTACTCCTGATACATTCTTCAGAAAGATTCTATTTTATTGAGAAAGAAAATTTTAAAATTGCAATTTTGTAATGTGTTTATTATTTTCCTTCCCCTACTTGAGTAATCTGCAACTACTCTTAGCTTACTGAAAGCCACATTGCTGAGTAATTCTTGTAGGCTTTTTTTAATGCAGAAGAATAGAGGAGGAACATTTGCAGACTGGAGTAATCAAGCCCAGATAAAATGGAGATTGGCTGGATAAAAACAGCTCTGTATTCACAGACAGATCTATTAGTTCCTTGAAAAATTATTTTTGAAAGCACAAATACTTTCTCTCTAGTGCCATATGTTATTCTCTTATTTAATACCTAAAATTCTTTGTAGTAGAAGTTGTATTTTGTAGAGTTCAACACAAAAATTAGTTATTTCACTTTACCATAAAATTATGTTTTGTTCTACTGGACTCTAGACTTCTAGGTGGACTCTCATGGGAAACCCTCAGGGAAAAGTCCTATTAATAAAAGTTTCAAGTGAGCTCTAAAGCTTTTTTAGAAAAGTTTTTCATCAGTCCATTGCTAAAATCCACTTGGCCACTTTGCTAAAAAATACTGAGAGGCAGAAAACACCATCAGAAAGAAGCATGTGACAAGCAAGGATTTTCTTTTTTTTCACTGTGAAGGCAAGTTGACTTGAAATGAACTCCAGATCAGAAAGGTATACTTCAGTACCTTGCACTGCTGAAGTATAGTTACTTTATAATTCATTCTCACACACAGTGTGAATTCTCCATCTTCCTCCAGACTAAATGCATTTCATACAACAAATGTTTTCATATGTCTCAAATACTTTAAAGAATTCTGTATTCTTTCTCACATGTATTTAGATGTAGGTATCAGTGAAATTAACAGTGTAAAACATAGGGATATTCAGCACATTCCACAGCAGTCCTGTGCAGTGGGTGGCAACGGGGGCAGAAAGGGTGTGGGTGGTGCTGCTGACCTGCTGTTCAGGTAAGAGGAGTTCTGGTCAGGCTGGAGCCTTTTGTGCCCCTCACCCCTCTCACCTCATTGAGGTTCAGCAGGTCATTTCAGCAAATGCTGGAGCTTCAATACATAGTATGATAGATGTCTTCCCCTCAGACAAGATTCTAAGCATAAGGAATCACTGAAGCCATAATGTGTCAGCTCTTCTACAAAAATATACGATTAACACTAATAGAAATTACAATGCATATTAGTAGCAATCAGTCTCAGTCCTCACTTGCATATTCATTTTTCACAACTTCAGAAAAAATACCATCCACCACATACCCTGAGTTGAAAGCTATGTAAAATGAAGAATGAAGATACAAGGCAAGTTCAGGAGCTTCTTTTTAAATTTTTTTGATAAAGCTATAGCTTCAGTAAGCGCTGTTTGATTCTTCTGTCCATTCCTTTGCTATGTCTAGAAAAAATTGCTATTTATTGATGTTACCCATTGATTAGGAGAGAGTGCAAATTAAATGTGGATTGTTTTCTTCCTAGCTCATGAGGTCAGCCTGAAGCAGGTTTTAGCGTGTTATGGATCATTTGATCAGCACAAGATCCATTTGTTGACTCTTATCAGGCTTTCGTGGGATTTGGTTTTTGGGATTTTTTTTGTATGGTTTGGTTTGGATTTTTTCTGCCATGGAGGTGCAGGAGAGACCCTTTCTGTTTTAACAACACTTATTACATTAGTGACAAGTAAATCTAACTGACATTTATTCTAAAATGAGAAAGGTATGAAAGAAGAAAGCAAACAAAACAAAATAGCAGATGTTTGTTTTGTAGGAGGAAGGGACACATTCTTTCTATATTTATGCAAGTCAAGGTCTGTTGGTCTGTTTACAAATTTAGTTGAAATACTTGGTTTTCTTGAAAGGTGACTCTTTAATGATGACATTTTTTTCTGCATCATCCTGAGAAATTAGTCACAGCAGGGCCACTATATAAATAAAATAAGCAATAAAATAACTTAGCAATTCAGAAAGGAAAGCAAGTTTTGCTGGTTTACTGGGAAAGAAAGATAGGGAAGAAAATGAAAGGAAGAGGGAGCATGCAAAGCACAGTCCTATATTCATCCTGATTTGCTCTGATTTACTTCAGGGAACAGATGAGGAAGTGGGAGGGTGTACAAGCAATTTTCTGAGAGGTATGATCTGATAACAGAATATCAGCTAATTAAGTGCTAATAGTCCTAATTGAGCAGTAATACCTCAAATTATCAGAAAATATGTGGAGAAAGCAGATTAATTTTAACATTATCTTCATGTTCTAATTTATTTTCATACTTCAGTGTCAGGCACTGAAATCAGCTGATTATTAGACAAGTATGCATTTTCAGAGATCCCTCCTGCATGCCAGGATCTGTCAGGAGGAGCTGACAAAGGAGCTGCCCCAACTGCAGACCATGGTGATTAAGGCTGAATTTCATCCAAGGACTCCAGTATCTTTTTCCCAAGTGCCTTTTTGGTCAGCAAATCTCTGAGACACTTCTAAATGTTGCTCAGTGCTCACATTCATCACAACCAGCACAAGAGTGGCAGCCACATATTTCTGCCTTTAGGCTTAACTCTTTTTCTTTATTTTTTTCCTGAGAACCTTATTTACAGTAATCCACATATAATGGGAAGAAAACCTTCAGCTTCCACATACAGCATGTTTCTTTAATGAAATCGATAACCATTTTTGAGACATGTTTTCTTGTGCATTGAACTTGGACCTACAGATCTTCTTGTGCCTGCATGTTTCAGCTCTTTGGTCATCTAAGAAATTTCTATATAAAAATGTCAGTATGTCCTTCTTAGGATTTAAAATTTTTAAAGAAAAAAAGAAACAACCCCCCCTATTTATATTATATCAGCATATTCACACAACTTCTGTAGAGTTATAAAATCACCTGGCACAGGTGGCATGAGTTCAGTGTCAAGATCAAAAGGTGAATATATTGAACTTCAGCAGAAAAAAGGTAGATATTTTCAAGGAGACAGATGGATAGGAACTCCCATAATTTTGTTTTATTTTTCTGCAAAAAACAATGTTTTGCAAGCTTTTCGCATTTTTTAAAGTTGTTTGGAATCATATGTTTAACATGGCCTTGGTAAAAAGATACATATTTTATAGACAGGAAAATACAATTCCAAAATTACACTAAATAAAGTCAATATAACATTGTAATATGACAGCAATTTCTAAGTATATACAACCTAAATTGCACATGATTTCATTTATGAGTAAGTGAAATCCATGGCTTTTTTTAAAGTAATAAAGTAATAAAAATATATTGAAAAGAGGATGAGAGAGGCAGACGGTGTTAAAAATTATCGCATTTACATTGGAAGACATCCAGACATCCATTAAATATCTGAGCTTTCATGCTTCATATGCACAGCTTTTTACCTTCTAAATGAGCATTATTCCTCCTCTGCTTCAACAGAAATGCAGAAACATATAATTGTTCTAAGATCACTACTGGAAATATTAAAAAAAGAAACTAAAAAAATCAAAAATTATGAAACTATCGTGAAAAATTTCTCCTGCCTGTGCTTCATAGGTGCCTAAGACACCACTCAGCTTTTATAGTGTCTTCTGCACAGATTAATGGGTGTTCAGCAGCAGGAGATTTTGTACCCAGAATTTATAATCTAAATGCATGGGGGGTACTTGTTAATGGGGACTTTAGCAGAATCAGTACTGAGGCCAGCAGTGTGACATACAGGGTGGCATTTCAGGGCATTTGAAAATGTGTGTTGTTCCAGCTATTTCTTCATTTCATAGCACAATTCACTTCAGAATCTGAAGAGGTCCATACTGTATTTCCTTCACTCTATCAACTTTCCCATTTTGTGCTTCTGCAGAGAAAGTGAAGTTTGTGTCCTTCGCTCAGCATCATCTCCTATAAATCCTGTGTATGAGCATCGCTTTCTACATGCTCATTCTGAAAAAACAGGAATCACATGAATCTCCTCTTATAAACTTGGATTCCTTCAAGATGCCTGTCTTTACAATTTTATAATTGTCTTTACAATTTTAATAAGCTTTTGACTTCAGTTTGCAGAAAGCATGAGATTAGTTTTGCTTAGACATGCTTCTCTAATGTGGTTCCCACTCCATCACAGCCTCTGCTTTGAAGTACATCCACCTTCTGAAGCACTTAATAAATCATTAGTAATTCAGTGACTATCTGTGCCATTGTACAACTCATCAGGGCATTTCAATATTATCTCATGAGGAAAAAACCAAACAATCTCAGCCTCTCAGAAATGCCTTTCTTCCCAAATTTCTTGTATTTCGAAATTCTGAAATATTTTGGGAATAAAACTTGTGAACTGAGATATTGGTATAAACCTTCCATCTACTGATTAACAAAATATCTAATTTGCCTTGTGATAATTGATTTGTGTTAAGAGAATGACATCTTTATGAAGAAAATGCTATATAAATATGTAATGTTCTGTTTGATTAAAACAGAATAGAATTCTTTATGAGAAAATACATTGTCTCCAGGGCATGTTCAGGTACCTGATGCTATGAGAATCTGTTGCAGAGTTAAATAGTACAAAGATGACTAGCAGAAAAAGATGGATGAATGTGGTCCATGCATCATAACAGCTGAACAGAAAGAGATATGGAGGAAAATAATACTGTGAGGGAAATCAATGGAATAATGAATCAAAGGGAGAGGGAACTATTAAGACTTTTCTGAAATCATCTAACAGGTAAAATATCTTCAAGACTGATTTTCACTGAGTAAATAATAATAAAATCTATTAAATTTAACTAGATGAGAATTTTAACATTAAAAACTATCATATACCATATCCTGTATAACTTCCTGTGATAATAACCTATTCTGCTTTCTGCCTGTAGACTTTTCCAAGTCTCATTTGGCTTGGCGAAATCTTCCATTTTGAATATCAAACACCAGGAATCGTTGACCTATGTATCACTTAGCTGAGCTTAAAATATATCTAAATGTTCTGCTAAAAACCAGACACATATTTGTAAAAGCAAGAAAAGTATGTTTAATACTAGTAATTTTGGGAAGAAAAAATTCTGCAATTTGAGGAACATTTTTCATTTCTGTTTTCTGTTGATCACTGAAAGCTTTGGTATCCTTATCCTTGCCATAGGCAACAGCAAACTCTGAACTCTTCATGGCATTAGATGGCACTATACCCTTATGTCCTATCCAAATGACAAATAATCAGAACACTAAATGATGTTTCATAGTCATGTCCCAGAAGTGGAGATAATGAAGTAAAAAAATGGTGAAAATAAGGTGACAATTAACATCTTTATACTATGCTGCTGTTCAGAGAACAATTTGGTTACTTCTGATACTTCATACACTTGTTAGATTTGTATGATAATAAGACCTATTGGTGCCAAGTGACACAAAGCTGGATTTAATGAATGCAATGAGAAGACAAGGTTAATAGATTTATGAAGTGCTTTCTTAGATCCAGAAGAATCTCTGTCCACAGAAGTTAATTTATATAAGGGATTGTTTTGGATAGATTTGAAAACCTTCATATTATTAAGCTGCTTTTTTGAAATGTTACAACAGACTTAGAAAAGTCTTCTTCCTTATTTTAGATTTACTTAACTTTTAATCACAATTCAGTGGTCTTCTTTACCACTATACAATGGAAGTCTAAATTTTCTTGCCACAACACTAAAACAATCATTGGCCTATTAATTGCTCATTTGTCCAGCTAGGAAGTTGGTACTGGAATTGGGTGATTTTTGATCATCAAGTGGTGAAAAATGAGGCAACTCTCCCCTCCTTACCCTGCAAAAATTCCTCACTTGTTGTTTGAGTATGTAAAAGCAAGAACGAAGAACAAAGCTTTTCATTTCATCTTGCAATCTGAAGAGAAATTTATTCTTTTTGGGAAAGAAAAGGGAGAAATATTACTGCTTACTGTATCCTCAGAGGTTTCTACCCCCTCAAGTTGAGTGTTAATTTGTCAGTGAACATAAGTGAGTGGCAGAACTTAAAGCTCTTGATTATGGAGCTGTTGTTTTTAGAAACTTTCTGTTGCCAGTGGGTAATCCACTTTGGAAACTTCCTGCCCTCTTCTTTTCATTTTTCCAATTTCCCTTCTCAGGGTTCACAGAATCTTTAGTTGTTATACGCGAGAAACTAGAAAGCATATAAAAATAGGCTTTAAAGACATTTTTCTTGATACCTGAAGGTTTCTATTATTTTAAAAGAAAAAAGATAATCATAGAATCATAGAATAGTTTGGGTTGGAAGGGACCTTAAAGATCATCGAGTTCCAACCCCCCTGCCATAGGAAGGGACCACCTCCCACTAGACCAGGCCGCCCAGTGCCCTGTCCAAGCCTGGTCTTGAATGACTCCAGAGAGGGGGCATCCACAACCTCTCTGGGCAGCCTACTCCAGTGCTTCACCACCCTCACTGTAAAGAATTTCTTCCTTATGTCTAGTCTAAATCTATCCCCCTCCAATTTATATCCATTGTTTCTAGTCCTCCCATCCGATATTATGTTAAAAATTCCTTCCCCTGCCTTTTTGTAGGACCCCCTCAGGTACTGATAAGTTACTATGAGGTCCCCTCTGAGCCTTCTCTTCTCCAGGCTGAACAACCCCAACTCCTTCAGCCTGTCCTCATAGGGCAGTTGCTCCAACTCTTTGATCATCTTCGTGGCCCTTCTTTGGACCCTCTCCAATAGCTCAATGTCCTTCCTGTGTTGAGGGCTCCAGAACTGGACGCAATACTCCAGGTGGGGTCTCACCAGTGCCGAGTAGAGGGGTAAAATCACCTCCCTTGACCTGCTGGTCACACTCCTCTTGATGCAACCCAGGATTTGGTTGGCCTTCTTGGCTGTGAGTGCACACTGTTGGCTCATGTTGAGTTTGTCATCAACTGACATCATGCTTCCATCAACTGACATCATGCTTCCTCTTTTGCTTTTATTTAATGCAAAGCATGATTAATTATTCCCTATCAAACTGAAAGCAATTTCCAATAGATGTAGAATTAATTTCATCAACTCAGTTTTGCATTAAATACATCACTTATGTCAAAATGTTAAAATTGTACTGTTTCACCACAAAATGCTTGGTGAAATCCTCCAACTAACAGTCTCTGAGACCCTCAAGAGAGTTATTAAAATAAGGAAGACTAGATTAGAGCTCTCCAGAAATGTGTTCATGTTCATATGAGGAGGTAGAGGAGATATCATTTCTTTCACACTTTCATATCTCTTTTATTAATGGAGACAGAAAAGAATTGCAAAAGAATTACTATATTTTCAATGGTGGTGTGGAAAAGAATTGATGAATCTCCAGGTAGCATTACATGTTTCTCAATCTCTAGGTGTTTTTCACACCTAGATTCTATGGATCTTGAGGGAATCACTTTTTTCTTCTTACTTAAATGTGTTTACAATTTCAAGGTTGCAGAGAACAAAGACACTAAAATATAAGAACAGGTTTAGAAAGGCCTGAGATACAGCAATTACACACACCTTTTTTCTGGAAAAGTTCCCAGACTCCTAGAACCAGTGGAATCCTTGAATATTAGGGATTAACAACCATTTAACTATTTCCATTATTGTATTTCTACTTCCCTAGTGTTATTTCAGGTTTTAAAATTCTTAGCACATGAAAAAGATAATTTAGGTTACTATCTTATCTCTCATATTTTTGAGAAGCTGAAATAAGAAAAATTAATGCATCATTTTTAACTAATTTTGCTTGGTTTTTTTACTGTGAAAAGAACACTAGCAGGAATAGATAAATAATAAGGATTGACAGGTTGCTGAACACCCAAATAATAGGGTTGCTAAAAAGAAATAAAATAGCTCTCAAGGAAGATCAGAATGAGCTTATAAAGATGTTTGAATCAAATTAATTTTTGTCAAGAGCTTGCTGGGGAAGACAAAATCTGTTTTCCTTGTTATTGGTCCCATAAGATTTATGATTTTCCAATGTTCTTTCTCTAAATTCATTGTACATAGGAGGCAGGTTTTTTAAATATACAGTCTGTCATCCAAAAGCTTCCCAGATGAACTATATTCTCTGTAGTGTTCTAACACATCTCTCAGAAAAAAAGGATGTCCAGGCAGTCATCCCTCTAACACATTTAAAGCTGATGTGCCTGTTTCCAAACTCCATCGCTTCAGGAAATATGAAACAATATGTTAGAGAACTATCAAATTTATGTGAACAGGCTCTCCTGGTCCAAAATATCTGAGTATTAAAAATACTGCTGGAAGTGAGATTGCAGCTGAATTTCTTCTGCATAGGATAACTGAATAAATTTTTCTGCCCAGCATTCCCTGGGTATTGGTTTCTCAGGCCATCTCTGGCTTTGCCTCACAAGCAAGTAATTCAAGTTGCAGCAGTTGAAAAAAGAAGTGGGAATAATACATCACTATAGGTTCACAATCTGGCTTATTCTGCTGGGACACTGGAATAATGAACTATAAATTCTTTTATGGCAAATCCATCTTCCTTAACATTGAGTTCAAAATCTGGAACTCATGGACAAGCTTGTTAACATATGAGATCAACTCCAGATGAAGGGGGTTTATGGATTTGTCAGTGACATAAAAATCACTGACCATCAGTGGATTCTGTGGGATCACTATCAGACGCACCACAGTATTAAATGCTTCTGAAATGCTAATAAATTTTCTGCAGATGGAGATGTGGGACATACCTATTGCTCCACATGATGTTTGTTCCCTCACTGGACATAGGCTAACCTTGGCATCAGATCAGTAGACAGCTCTGTCTTGCTTAGCTGGAGGTCATGAGGCTGGCAGGTTGACTTTGATGGCATCAAACGGTTTTTGAAAGCTGCTCACTTCTTCTAGTGCTCTCTAGTTTCTTCTGTGCTTCCCTTCGAGCTGTCTTCTCCTTTGTATGGATTCCACAGTCAGTTCTGCATATGCTACCTGCATTCACAGTGCACACTCATGTTTCCCCTGAACAGCAGTTATCACTCAAATAACTCTGCCAAGGCTGGGCTTCATAAGCATCCTCAGGAGTGCCATGTCTTAGGAGAAAACATGAGAGTAGTCACAGTGATATGTATCTTTCCCTTTGCCTGAGTGGACTGTTCTTGCCACTTCACTACTACTGATTTCTGGATATTGATGATTTTCAGACAGTGGTTCAGTGACTTCAAACAGTATTACCGGATTGGGGTTTTTTTTGTTTCCTTTGTAGCTGTTCCTTAAGCTTTCATTGTCATCAAATTGTTCAAGAAGTAATTGAAAGAGGACTCCTGTCCTCTACCTATGGTTGTGTCTAATTGCTTTTGAGTTGATTTCCCAATGGAGGTTGGAAGATTTGTTATTTTGGCTTACCATGATAACATAAAGGGGAAAATGCTACTTGAGGAAAGACTTTAAAAATGAGCATTGATTTTCACTTGTAGTACTGAATTACTGAACCCTATTCACTTTTTACATCTGTCCATCTTAACTAGTAATCAAACTTCTTCAAATTTTGAATAGCTGTCACAGCAATAATGAAACAATTTCCATCAGAGGACATCCTCTGGCTTATAGTATTCTGACATTACTGTAGTGATGAGTAAAGAAAAGGAAACTGTATCCTAACAGATCCTGTAGCCCTGCCTCTCCAGATTTTGCACACACTGGTGGCTTCTCAGGAGCTGTTTTCATTACTGTTATGCCAAGGACAGACTGAACTCACCTCTTGGCCTGAAAGTGCTGGGCACAGATTAAGTGAGTGGGTTTCTGTGGTGAAACCCCAGGCTTGTGTTAGGGGAATGTCCAGACCTGATAACAGCTAGCACATATTAAATGTCATTAACCTTTTTTTACACTGGGGAACTGACCTCTAGTTATGTAAACTAATATTATTTTCACTAAATTTGCTGGTTTGGAAATAGCAATATTATTTCCATTTTTTTCCAAAATTTATAAGTGGAACATTTGAACTGTACATCAAAGTGGCACAGACCCGCAAGGCACCTATTAAGTCAGCAGCAACATCAATAACATCCATATGCCTTATGCAGTGATGTGCAACTGAATATGAAAGAGACTAAATGCGCAGACGTTTCCCTTTACTCCCACCAAAGCTAGACTATTCTTGAAAATTTATTTCAGCTATGAATTGTCATCAACAGCACAGCAACAACTCAAATCCGTAAACAGAATATCATCTTGCAAATCTTTAAGTCTGAAATGGTTCAAAACAAGAACTAATTTCCTAAACTTTTGCAGCATAAAACAACACAGCATCAAAGGTGGCCAGTCTACCATTAGCTTCCTTACACTGTATACAAAATGTAGGATATGCTTAATTTCTAACTGCATTCGTATAAATGTGACAATTTTATTTATGAAATTCCACAATCTCATATTTTCATTTATGAAATCAATGATAAAAATCTGTTTCTTACTTCTCAGAATTGTACCCAGTATTTTCAAACAATTTTCAAAGTTTTCAAAACTGTCAAATCAATTTTACTTTCACAAGCATGCTTGTAAGTTTCAAAAACAAGATATAATGAAATGTTTAGTTTGAATAAATTTTTTTTTTTCATGAAAAACAAGAAGGGACATGTCTCAGACTGTGACAAGACTGCCATTCAGTCTGGCCCCTGAAAGTGTGCTCTCTCAGTATGGTAATCATAATAACATGAAAACTAAGCAATAATGCAGTTTATGAAGAAAAAGTGAAATCTGTCCTGTTGCTTTACTGTTGATAGATATTACTGGATTTTTCTCTGGAAAAATCTTTACACATAGTTTACATAATTCTCCTTCCAAATGGTCTTGCACTTGACCAGTGAAACAGGGGTAATGTCAAACCAAAATAACTGAGATTGCCTAACATTAATGTTCATAAAGTTTAAATGACTAAATCAAGAATAAAGGTATTTTTATTTGTTTATTTTCAGATGATAGTGCTAGGCACAATTTATAAATGTTGGAAGTTTTTGAGCACACAAATATTTTCCTTGCCCACTGAAATGGGAAATTGCTAATGTGTTTTTAAGAGACTGCAGAATAAAAATAATCACAAATTCTGGTTAGCATCACAAAAACTTTGTCCTTGAAATGTGCCCAAAACTCTCTCTTAAAATAAATGTGCTTGTATGTCATTTGATTGCAGCAGTTAGTGCAGTAGGGCATCTGTTATTCCTTCCCACCAAAATGTTATTTCCTTGCTTTCACCAACTGTGGAACTGTTTTGTTTAAAAGTATAACAATCAATGCAAAACCATCAGATGCTTAGCAACACCATCATCAAATGATTTCATGACCTGAATTGTTCCATTTGTTGTCACTATAACTGCAGCTCTTAGAAGACATCAATATATAATAGTACTCTGTGTTACTTCCATAAATTTATAGTCTCATATAAAAGACCCCTAAAAAGTAATAGCATTTTTAAAAGTATCCAATATTTAAAATGCATCATGAGTGCAAATGCATCATGAATGAAAAACTCTTGGGGACCTGCTCTCTGTTAACTCCTAAGCAGAGTGCTACATCTGAGTTAAAAGACCATAGGGAAAAGCCAATGGTGGGCATTAAAAGCCACTTTAACCAGTTGTAAGAGCAATTTGTCTTTCAAGATCTCATAGGAGCAGTGTAGAGGGGTCTTCTTGACACACTAGTCCCTTGTCAGTAATGCTGGGACCTCTGGTGAGCCTCAGGAGACTTTCACTGCCAGTAAAAAGCTTTCATCTTTCTTTTTTAACATTCAGTGAGTGTACTCTGTGAGAGGTTTCACTGGCACGTACCAAAGCAATTCAGCCTGTTTGCAGACAGGCAAATGAAGATATTCTGTATTTTCACAGACCTTTGATTCATTCTTAGTCATAGAGGGACCTTGTCTCATTCAGGCCATTAATTTCCCGGACCTATAAGTCAATGGAGCAGACATTTGTATCTGTATAATATTACATGCCATTTGCATATTTACTTAGTGTGCAATCTCTTACAAGTAACTTAATTTTTATCCATCACTTCTACAATGATGTTGAGATTTATAAAGCATTTGAATAATGGAAATTACTGCAGCTCTTCAAATTTACTTAAGCTTCTCTTTCAAGAAATGGAAACTATATCTGTTTTGGAGAAAATGATGATGCTGTTTCCATAGTATCCTTTTCTGAACGTCATTTTTTGTTCTTAAATCCTTCTTCATAAAACAGGTTCTTGTTTCTTACTAAAGTTCTATGGATAAGAAACTTCTATTGTCTGTATGTCTTAGCAGAGGAAGTACATAGATTAATGATTATTTTTTAAAGTCAGCAATCCTTTATGGAATTAGATCTCAATGGCAGAAAATTTATATGAGAATGAAATAAGCTCTAAATGTTTGCCAACATCTTGAGCCAGATAAATCACTCTGTCTCTGATTTGAGAAAGAACCAGCTACAAGTTATTGTCAACACTTTGCAATCCTGAAAAAGAGAAAAAAACAATTTAAGAGGTTAACACTGTATTTCATGGAGCAAGACTTTTCTCTAAAATGTAACTACACCAGTTCAAGCCAAGAGATGTGCTGTCTCTTCATTGATATAAAGTTCAAGAAGCCATCAGAGGTTCAAGGGCAAACTGATGACTGATTTCTTGATATACCTAATTGCAGACATCTCCAAGCCACAGACAATAATAGCAAAGATCTCTCTTCAACTTCCTTGAAATATATTTTCCCTCACTTCTTTGGGGCTGAGCAAAACCAGGGTTTCCAGGCAGAAGCTTACATAAGGTTTACTTTGAAACATGCTTGTCATACTCATACTGCATTTTAACTCTCTATCAGAGCCCCAGTTTTATCAGTGAGTGTTTCCCTGAGTACTGCTAAGATCAGAAATCAGTAGTGAGAAACACTGGCTTTTGAAGTGTCAGCACAGGGGTAGAAGTCCTCTGCCAGGTCTAAGGCTAACTTTCAGGTGTGTCAGATAAAGGTACTCCAGATCAGTACATTCCCAAGCACCTCTTCCTTGAGCAGACATTGATCTGACACCTCACATATTGTTGTTTCCAGTAAAATTAATTTTAGAATTAGCTTTATTCTAGTTTCATCTCTCAGATACCCCACTGCCGTGTCACGAGCCCCAGCAATGGCTCAAGGCAGAACACAACCATTTTACCTTGTCATGCAATTGTCATCTTGGACTCAGCAACTGGAGGTGTTCTTGTGGGTGCTCCTAGGCTGCTCTGCTGTGAATATCCCCCACTTCTCTGACAAGAGCTTGTACACTTCTCTGATTACAGTTTTGCTGATGCTCACTTGCCACTTCATAAATTATCAAACATCTACTTAGACACTGCAAGAACAACTTAACATAATAGAGTTTAAAGTCAGAGCAATTGTTCGACATATGTATTAAGCCTGAAGTGTGATGTTTAACATCTGAAAAGAGTCTTGTACTGAAAGTTTGTCCTGTAGCTATATTAGTTGCTCTAATAAAATGTATTACTTCATCCTATGAAAATTGCATCACAGCAGAGGCTTATTTTTGAGTTAAAACACTTTAATCTCTTTAGAGCAGAGATTTTTAATAGACATTTGAAACTACCAAGTGTTTGACAGCCTCTTACTTTACACAATCAAATAAAAATTAACACTGTTAAAATAAACCACTGTTTAATAAACCTAGGTGCCTCTACTACTGATGCCCTGTGAACAACATTTTTGCTACAGCTCACATTTGTTTGTTGCAACTGAGAAGTCTGTGTTATTTCAATACAAATACTAGCACTTCCTTTAAACTCTATTAAGGATTTTTATTATTATTGATTTTATATTTACCTCTGCACCACATGAAATGGAGCAGTAGAACTGCATAGTCAAGTGCAAGAAAATTTGATTGAGGTGTCCAAAAGTATTGTCAATCTGGCTGTGTTTTTGTTTCCTCTCCAGATATTCTGCCTCAGAATATTGCTTTTCAAGTTAAAGGTTCATTATAAAGTAAACAAAATATCCAATGCTGTTAAATTTTCTTTTTGGGTCCACAGCTTTTCCCCCACACTCTGTAAGACTGTATCCTACTCATCATATGCTACTTGTACAGAGCTACCAGAAAAACAATGAAAAATAAAAAGCCATGAATATTCTTTTTAAAAAAAATTGTTCCATTCCTTCTCATGATCTGTTGTGTTTGTTTCCTGTTGTCCCATGGATGAATTTTATAAGCACAAATGTTTATGTAAAGAGAATTTTTAAATCACTTGAATGAGCATACATTGACAATTTGAATTTGAAAGTAAAAGTGCCAGAAGTCCTTGATCACTCATCCAGACAGGGAACAAAAACAAAATCCTAAGCCTGCTGATGACAACAGCCAGAGAGATGCATCCAGGAAGCAAATAACAAACAAGAATGGAATGAGTTGAAATTTAGAACTGCAGGAAGGTAAATTCATTTATAACAGGAAATTTAAAGAAAAAGAATTCTGATATTCAGTAAATAATAACTTTTATTAGATTCAGCATCAGGCTATTGGTGATGGCTAATGAAAATTCCTAAATAATTTATGAAGTTCTCAATTACAGAAGAGTTAATCCATGGCTATTTCACCTTATGGCTTGAGGCGGAGTACAGCTGCAGTGGGAGCACAGCTTGAAGCCATCCTTCCCAGGTGGAATGTGAGGTCAGCTGTCAGTCAGGAAAAGCTGCAAAGAGAATCAGAGCAGAGAACTGTTTCATCTTCTAAAAATCCAGATCAATAATAAAGAAAGAAATTGGAAAAAGACCAGGAATAGTCACAGGGAAAGGAAAAAAAAACCTAGGAGGCTCGTCATCCCTCTCACATTGAGACAATGTCTCTATGTGGGAAAAGAACTGGGAGACAATGAGTGAACTCA
Organism: Turnix velox; assembly: GCA_013400935.1. Lineage (NCBI taxonomy): Eukaryota > Metazoa > Chordata > Aves > Charadriiformes > Turnicidae > Turnix > Turnix velox. Next base: position 4,061 of record VZTY01000747.1, on the reverse strand, counting down.
GAGAAAGTGGTCCTTTGGTAGATCTTACCTGATCTCCACACCATGCCAACATATTTGACAGACAGACATATTTGACAAATTCAAATGTGCAGTCAGAAAATCAGTAAGTTAGAGAACAATAAAGTATTTAATGTGAGGTTTTATTTGACTGGAATAGTTTGTTAGAATAAACCCTTGAACTTAAAATATTTCATAGTAGTCATTGATGATGTAGGTAACTGTAATTAATGAAAATAAAATTAATTATTAAGTGAAAAAATAACACACTATAGAAAATATATGTATAATAACTTGTATTCTGAGATGAGAATTTATTTTATCCCTAAATTTGTATATATTTCAAATACAGATCATTGCTGAAATGTACAATTTTTCTGTTTATACATAGGACACATATATCTACTGTCTCTTATTTACTATGAAGAACATATTGCAATGACTCCTTATTTTCAAACTTACTGAGTATTTAAACACAAGAATGGATGAATTTTTCTCTTTTTGGAAATTAATTCATCAGTTCAGGTAGATGCTTTCATGACAAAGCCAAAAGTCGTAGAAGTTGTACAAGATCATTGTACTAGAAAAAGTCATAAAGAGATTTTATCAACTAGCAGCTGGGGTGCTTTCCTCATACTGCTGTGGACTCCTGTCTGAAGCAACACTGGAAGCTCAGGCACCAAATATTATTGTCTGGAAGCTACAGTATCTCAGCGCAAGTGAACTTTACAATGTTATTTTATTATTACTGATCTGAAGGTGGCTCCTCTTTATGTTCTTCTATAGATTTTAAAAAGCCAACAGAAAAGATACAATTTTTCCTTTTGCCTCTTTTACCCACATTTGAATAAATTATTCTGCTGTAACTGAATATATCGCCATATACACTACTTCATTAGGAAGGTAATTGCACTCATTATATGTACAAAATGCTCTGCCATATTGATATGCAATAGATTCACTAAAATTGTTGTCCTAGTAGAAAACCAGAAAGAATACAGCAGAAAAAGGGAAGAAAAGAAGCTCAAATGTCTCATAAATGAATATTAATTCAAAATAATACTTCAGACTTCAATATTCAGACTTCAATAAATTTATACAGTTATAAACTTGAATAGGAGAAAGAATTTCTTAAGCCATTCGACTTTTATTTGAAATTATTTGTTTCAGAGATAAGAAAGTTTCTGTCACTGATTATTTGGGTCATGAGAATAAAAAATCAATTAAAAATAGGGAAGTGAAGGAATGAAAAGGGTGGAGGGAAAAGAACATTCTCCTATTAATAAGAATATGATTTTATTACTCAGATTGATTTTTGAGTCATAATTAAAGCTCACCAAGCATATAACATATGTGATTATTCTGAACTACTAAGTGCAGATACCATGGTGTACTTTTCACTTTCCATTATTACATTAAGACAATTTTCATGGGAAGTATAATGGGCATTAAATTATTAGTGTCAGTTTTACACAGAAATGCTAGCGGTATTTTATCAAGACCAGTGTTAAATAGCTCATAAACATTAAGCAACATTTTCCTCTGTCTTTGTATTAGTTATTCTTCTTGCCTTTTACACCATTACTTATTTAATTGGCATTACTTTTAGAAATAATATATGGAATAACAGAAGGCAGCACATTCTGTTTCAGTTTCACATATTCCGTTTTCCACCTGAAGGGCAAGAAGTGACAGAAGGATAATATTAAAGTGCTATACCTACATTCTCACTTCTTTGTCCATAAGTCTGTGTCATAAAGGATCAAAATAGTGGTGTCATTTGACAGATGTTGATTGTATGCACTATGCATCATGCAAACCAATTATAATACTAGGTTTCATAAGCAATTAATCTTGCTAGCAGCAGTGAATGGCATGTTCTTTCTTAAGAAAAACAATATTTTATATCACAGGATAACAGTCATTCAATATTATGGGGTTTTGCAAACTAAGCAGACACCAATGTCCTGCAACCTCTATCTACCAACAAAACTGGCTGAAACAGAAAAAACCTTCAGGCTTTTTCCCTCTTCAGTGGAGATTTCTGGTTCTCAAGACTGAAAAGAATTACAACAATTAAATCTTGGAATTTTCTTTAAAAAGCCAAGAGGGTTATTTAGTTCAAATGTTTCATATTAAATCTGCTCATTCTTAGTTTTTGGTTGGTTAGTTTTAGGTTTTGTCTGCATAAGAAATTTACTGGTGAAAGCAGGAAAGCTACTTGGAATTATTAACTAGCTTAATCAGTAACATTTTCATAAGATACTCATAGAGTCAGTGCATTTTGTTTACTTGTATGTTTTACATCTAGTATAGAAACTATCATACCTTTGTAATCTAGCAACAGATAACAAGTTATGTGCATGTTTGCTATTAATTCTATGACCTGTTTTGATTCACATTTCATCATCTAGTGCAGGCAGACTATGCCTGGAAGATCATGCCAGAATATCTCATATTATGCAGAGTGCTGCTGGGAAGACAGAGTACTATGTTTTTTTCATAGAACAACCGTGATCTTTGTATTTCTGCTTAGAAATCAAATCCACATAACTTAATCTAAAGCATGACAAGGTGGCCGAGTGGTGAAGGTGATGGACTGCTAATCCATTGTGCTCTGCATGCGTGGGTTCAAATCCCACCCTTGTCGTGACTTTTACAACCCCATGCTGTGTAAGAAGGCTGGGGAGAAGTGGCTGGAGAGCTGCCTGGCAGAAAAGGATCTGGGGGTATTGGCTAAATATCAGCCAGGTAGCCAAGTAGGTCAACCTGTCCTCTGTCAGGAGCAGGGTGGCCAGCAGGACTGGGGAAGTCATCATCCCCCTGTACTCAGCACTGGTGAGGTCCCACCTACAGTACTGTGTCCAGGTTTTTGGCACAAAAGAGACACTGAGGTGCTGGAGTAGGTCCAGAGAAGGACAATAAAAGTTGGTGAGGAGTTTGGAGCACAAGTCTAATGGGTAGCTGAGGGAGCAGACTTTTAACCAGGAGAAAAGATGACCAAGGGAATACCTTATCACTTTCTACAACTACCGGAAAAGAAACTTGAGAGAGGCAGGGGTTGGCCTCATCTCCCAAAAAACAGGCCATAGATGAAGGGAAACAGCCTCAAAGTGCACCAGAGGAGGTTTACACTGGATATAAGGAAAAATTTTTACACTGCAGATATTGTTAAGCATAGGAACAGGCTGCCCAAGGAAACTATTGAGGCACCATCCCTGAAAATATTCAAGAGACATAGAGCTTAGAGATATGATTTAGGGATGGTTCTCACTAGAGTTGCGTTGATGGTTGGCTTCGATGATCTGAAAGGTCTCTTCCAACCTAGACAATTCAATGATTCTAAATAATTCTTGTTTTCCTACGTGGCAACAACTCTAATGAGTGACAGCAGCACAGCAGTGTTGCAGAGTGATAAAATACAGACATTCTTAACTACGGTTCCCAGTTTTCCAGTTTCCCCTCTGAAAAACAGATAGTCACAAGATGTTTCTAGTGTGTGGGAATTAAAGTCTGTGAATCATGTGCACTTGGTATGCAGATCTTCAGAGACTTCTTACTTTCTCATTAAACATATTTATTCTAAAGATGGATGTAATCTCAGCTGTCCTTAGGAAGATTTCCTAATCTGGCCCTTTCCTGAGGATAGCAAGCTACTTCCTTTCCCCAGGCCACTATGAAGGTTTAGAATAGCTCCTCTTTTAGCAGGATAGTGTACAGGAAAAAAGCACTTGAAAGAAGTAGTCTGCCAGGAATCCTCAGTGGTGAGTGACTGATAACTGCCCTGTGGCCCAATCCATGAAGGTTGTGTTGCTTTATTTGAAAGCTCAGCTTGAGAAACATGTTCAGCAAAGCTTCTGGCTCATTTCTGTATCAAAGTCTGAACCGTTCTGGGAGGTGTTACTGATGATGAGGATGGCTGGGATAAAGACAGCCAGTAAAACCCCAAGGTTATAGGATATTTTCCCAAGGGCTTTTATTTTTCATTTATTTATTCCAGGGGAATTCTGGAGATCAGAGTAGATCATTGCATAGGATGGCCTTGAGATAAATGAGGAAAGCCT
>VZTY01000746.1:8397-19073 GCA_013400935.1 Turnix velox | reverse complement strand
ACTTGGACAATGAGCCATTGAATGGATGTTTTTGAGTTCGACCATTCAACCAAGTGCTTATCCAGCGAGTGCTCCATCCATCAAACCCATTCTTTTCCAGTTTGGAGACCAGGATGTCATGCGGGACAGTGTCAAATGCCTTGCACAAGTCCAGGTAGATGATGTCAGTTGCCCTTCCTTTGTCCACTGATGATGTTACTCCATCATAGAAGGCCACCAAATTGGTCAGGCATGATTTGCCCCTGGTGAAGAAAGTTCTAAGTTTTTTTTCAAGTGAGATGCTGGGCTTATGTTTTTATGACCATGTTATTAAGGCAGCATTTGGATAATAGAATGGTTAGATACCAGCTTACCAAGACCTTGAATTTATTATCTTTTCCACTTAGCTGTTAGTGTACTGCGGACCACAGAGTTGACAAGAGAGTGGTTTAATAATCATAGGGAAATTTGGTGATTTCAACTAAGCATAACATAAATTATCCCTTGAGAACAAGGTCATTGGGATATGTGAAGGTTACACAGCACTAACCTTCACTGCCCTGTGTAAACCAAGCAGACTTGTCTTGCAATTTTTAATGTAGTTCACAGTTTTAGTTCAAGTGGAGGGGGGGAAGAGGGAGGAGTTTATTCTTTTTAGCCTTAAAATTATATCCTTAAAAGTGTTTTAATTGTACTCTCTTTTTGTAGATGAAAAAAAAATATTTAAAAAAAAAATCACAAGGACTACCCTGTTTTGGAAGCATCAAATACCCATCTTGGAAAGCATCATCTTCAGATCCTCTCTAGGGATCAGGACCATGTATTATTGTTTCAAGCCATTTGTAATTCTCCATAGGTATTTTAATCACAATATAAGTGGAATATATATTACAGGGGGGTAGAATGTAGATCACAGGCATCCTGAAGAGTAATCTTTAAGTGTGCACACATTTGCTTCCCTTATCAGCCATAGATATCAGTCCTTTATCTGTACCTTTGCTCTGCTCCCTGTAGTAAAATACATATTTGCTTCTAGTTTAGATGCTTAATAAACCTGAATCTTAGGGAAGTTATGGAAAACAGTCTTTGCCATAAATATAATGCCTGACAAATGTCAGAGAAATTTAGATTCTTCTACTGGTTGTATTTTTCAAGAAATGGCCAAAAGACATGCTATCTCTTAGTTGTTAATTTTACATTTATAATAGAAGATTTTTATGAAATAAGACAGTATGGTGCTTGGAAGTCTTAGCTTAGTAATTTCAGCATCACAGCCCCTGCAGAGGACACTACTGAACTGTGTTTCATGAGCTATTTTCTTAATGAGGTTTCCTATTTATACACTGCTAAAAACTTAATAAACTGGTAGGAGATTTGTATGTTTGGTTATCCTATCTATGAGAGTATATAAATAGTGCCTTTATCAGTAGTGTGGCTGCAGTCAGGATTGTGAATCTCTCCAAGCAAATTCCGAGTCTGATAAAGAAGACACAGGAGTTATTTTGTTTGGCAAGTGCCTTATTTAACAAGTTGGGCAAGTTCATAGAAGCCAAGAGCAGATTTTCACTCTCTTCTGCTGCTCTCTAAGATAACTGCTTGTGTTTTGATTCAGAGGATGTCACTGCATGTTTTCTCTGGTAAACATTTACTGCTGGGATTTTAATGAGGTTAATCAAGACTTACTGCTCTTGAACACTTAACTCATTGACTCAAAACTCTTGCACTTGCTTTAGGCTCTCCCAGCAGGACAAGGTGGGTCAGCATTGCCTGCAGAGAAGAAGGAAAATTGTGTAATTTAAGGTTCAGGGTGAGGATACACACCTCATGGATATCCTTTTCCAACTGATTTTCTTTGTGGTTAAGCTTTTTTTTTTAAGTCTGTAAAGGAAATTATGACCTATCTTTGAGCTGCTTTGGACTTCTGCAAGATGTCTGGACAACAGAAATGGCAAACCAACTCCCATCAAATTGGATTTCCTACAGAAACTCTTCTTTAGAAGAGGTCCAAGAGGCATATCAGCAATTGACACCAAACAGGAAGGCACCTGTAATAGGTATTCTCCTTTTATTCCTCCTGAACATGCTAAATTGAGTCAGAGTATGTCATTATAGCCTCAAGGAGAAAGTGAGGCATTCAGATTGGGGTCAGGTTGCCAGTGTGCAACAGCAGGAGCAATGCTCACTTGAGGCTGTGGCATCCAGCCCATCTTGAAATACTCTCTACTTCACAGGAATTTTCTAACAACATTCCAATTTAATCACAGCTATCAGACCTGAAGATATTTACAGGATGTTTATAGACTGTGGCAGGCAGGAAGTTGGGACTAGATGATCACAGTAGCTGCATAATAGTAAAAAATTCAAAACAAAGCTAGAAGCCAGAGATCATGCATTTGTTTTAGAGATAATAGATCTTTTCCAGCTGCCAAGACCTCAGCAAAGGTGAAAGGAGAGGGATTTGGATGATGTCAGTTACTGGAAAATGAAGCACCTTCTATCATGCAGCAGTCATACAAGTTCTGAGACTCTCACAGGCCACTTCTAGGTCAGGCAGTTGTGATTGCTCTTCCATGACAGTAAGGCTGCAGGTACAAGCTGCTCAAGAAGCACAGATCTGACCTTCACTGTGGGTGCCCCACTTGCTCCAGCTGGCTGTAGAGAGGAAGCTATAAAGCACAATCCACCTTGTTCTTTTGATAATTCCCAAAGTCTTTCAGACTCTTTGGCATTAATCTTAATTACACATTAATCACCCTGAATCTTAATTACACATTAAGAAAAAAAAATTGCTATAACAGGTGCTCAGGTAGAGATTAGAACTAGATTTACTGCTTTTGTAAATTCAAGTTAACTAACAAGTGTTTTGTTGGTCAGGAGGAGAGAGGAACGGACAAGCTATGACTGTCTAGAGAGGGAGAAGAGGTATGGCCACACTCAAACTTTATAGTCTCTATCTTGAGGTTCATGTTAATAAGCAAGTGCTTAATGATAGCCATTAACCTGCTTCCTTTTCTGTGGCTGTAAAGTAATTCAAGTGCATGCTGTTATCTAGGTAGCCTCAAGCTACATGCAGTGACAGCATCTCTGTTCAGTAGCCTGAGTAACTACCAGTAGGCAGAGTATGTGGTAACGTACTAATCACCTGGTGGGATCAACATCTAATATAAGGAACATATATTTAAGAGCTTGCAGGCCTGAAAAGAGTAAGGCAATCACTTAATGGCAGAAGACAAGCCATGCTCCAAACAAAACTCTTCAGGAAAACACAGGAGTATCGACCCAGTGTCAGAAAGGCTAAAGTCACCCTCACAAGCTCTAGAGTAGAAGAAATTTCTCCAAGGATGAGTAGCTTCTAGTCCTAGGAGCCTACTCCCTCAACAGTATAATCAGCTTCCTGTTATAACTACAGAAACATGTTCATATTCCTAAATGATTTTGAGTTTCCATCAGCATTCTTCAACCAGACCTACAGATAGATCTTTCTACAGCAGCAGTGAATCTGTGCCACCAGACTGAGCCCAGTAAATGGAAAACACCTTAGCTTAGCATTTTGCCATTGTATCACAACATGTTTCCTGACCTACAGCTTTTACTGTGCAGTTCATCCACTCCAGTAAAGCCAAACTTTTTATAAAAGTTTCAAAGGGTGAAAAAAAAACCTGTAATGAAGTGTTATGTCCATGTTTTAGAGGGAAAACAAGATACTAATGAAAAAAAGGTAAAATTCAAAACTCTGCTGAGCACTGCTGCTCAGGTTTTCCATCCATTATAATTCCAAGCTCTCTCTTATTCTCTTGGAATGTAACAGATCCATAAAGTCACTGAACAAGAAATAGTTAAGTGGTGGCTGTTTAACACAGCAGATGTTAAATAAGAGTATTTTCAGAACACACCAATCCAAGGCTCAACTCACCTCCAGCAACTTGTTATGGCCAAAGCTGGGAGCCAGGATGCTGCAACAGGTAGATTTAGTTTGCTTCAGTTCAGCTGTTGTCATGAGCAGCTCCCAGCTGGCTTTTATCAGAAAAGCTAAATTGTTTATTCAACTTTCTTCCTTAATAGATAAAAGATGTAGTTTTGCAGATGTTTGTCCTGCACACTATCAAATTAAAATGCAAGAACAATGTGGCCTGTAAGAGGAGTTTGAAGAATTTCCTCTCAGCTTAAGTGAGCCCAGGTCCTGACAGAGTAAGGGAGGGCTATGTAGCTTTTGAGTGATCAAGGACATCATGCAGCAGTCATAGCTACTGAGTCAAGTGATTAAAAACATACAGTACTCTGTCTTGAGACAACTGTTCTATGCTCTAATCAAGCAAAAGACTTTAGATATCTAGTCATATTTTCAACATCCTGAGTACAGATTAAGAATTTAGGTACAGGATTTTCTTTTCCCCCAATCTGAATAGTAGTCTTTTGTGCCCAAGGCTCCACACAAATGTTACACTTGTGTTAGTCTTGTGAGCTCAAGAAGAGGAGAGATCCTGCCTCCCATTTCTCAGAGAGAAATAAAAACTGTGTCACAAGAAGTGATGCTATCCAGGCAGGCTTGTGTATTTACATTTCAACATCAGCAGCCAAGCCATTTTATCCTGAAAGAACATAAAGTGCAACCTGAAACATCCTGTGCAACTATGTTGTGTCCTACCAGGAAGGTGACAGTTCCAGCTGCTTCTTGTGTACTCAAAAAAAAGGTTTCTTGCCCTCTCCAATGATACAATTGCTAGCTTTCTCTTCCTGTTTTCCCTGACAAATTACTTCATCATTCTTTGCTAATATGGAAAATGGATCTGCTCCGTTACATTCTTATAATATGAAAAAAAGTCTGCTGCTCTGGTTATTCCTTTGAAGCAGTGAGAGCACAAAGTGAAACAGACATCTAGAACAAGCAGTGGAACTCTACCAGGCCAAAGAGCATTATTTTTGCCTCCTGCTCATAATCTTTCCTGCAGCATAGAAAGGCTAAAGTCACCCTCACAAGCTCTAGAGTAGAAGAAATTTCTCCAAGGATGAGTAGCTTCTAGTCCTAGGAGCTTACTCCCTCAACAGTATAATCAGCTTCCTGTTATAACTACAGAAACATGTTCATATTCCTAAATGATTTTGAGTTTCCATCAGCTTCAGTTTCCTCTTAAGGTGTGCTACAGAATCACACCAGCTAAACTGCTGTATGCACGGTCCTGGGAAAGCCTAGTGACAAAGGTCAACAAGGTGGAGCTGAACTACACATTCTTCAAACAAAAAAAAAACCACAAAACCCACTTCTCATTGGAAGAGCTACAAGATTGTATTTGTCCTCAAAAATTTCTTTGATCAGAAACCCAGAGATCAGTCAAACCACAATACAAAAATGCTGTGAACAGTTACAGCAGGAAGAGCTCAGTTAGCAGCAACACTGGACTCCGGATATCTAATTCTTTGATCTTTCCACTTCACCTTTTAGAAGATGAGAAAGGAACAGTAGGCAAAGCATGGCATAAGGAGAGGGGTACATCAACCATTTATTCCACTGTAACACTTCCCCAGATCAACCTCAATTAAATGAGGATTTGACTGGTCTAGAAGAGTGGCTCTTCCTCTGTCTCAGCCTTAGTTATATCTGGCCTTGAAGCAATCCAAAAAATCACTGTGGGTGCCAGGATTTTATACTGGTCTCCCCTTCTCATATTTTCTGATGGCCACGCACTTTTTGTTCAAGCTTCTGCATCATTGTCCCATCACTCAGGTGTTCTTGTTTTTTTCCAGTATTCTCACTCTCATTTCTCCACACATCCAAGACCTCTCCTGCTTAAGTGCTGCACTGTGTCCCAGGAGGATCCTTTCCAAATTTTTTCCAGCTACATCATCCAGCAAGAGACAGAGAGAGCCTGTTACAGTACCACTCCACCCCCAGTGCTAGCTCCGATCCCTTCTGCTGTTGAGCAGTCCCATCTGAAAGAGTCTTCACCCCAGTAAAATTCCTACTCTGAGAATGGAAAATTTCAGGCACAAGCTTCCATAAAGTTACAGTGAAATGAAAACAAGGGAAACGAACAAGACCTGATGTACTTATTTTGGAAACCCTGACCCCTCCATGTAACTTTTTGCCAGAACACACTCATCACAAAAATGTTATTTTCCAAGCAAGTCAACATTGCCTCAAACTGTTTTCTGTCACAGCTGAGAGTGATCTACAGAAATAAGCTGTTCTACATTTTGGATGCCGTAGGGCTTTTTAAAATCATATTACAGATATACAAAAGCTCCAGTACAGCTCAAGCTTTGTTTTTGCTTTTCAGCCCAGAATTTAAACTGACTATAATTAATTTATGTTAGAAGAATCAGCATTAGAAGAGAATATTGCTTAGAGTCAGACATTGACTTTCTTGTCCCTGCTCTTTATGAGTTAACTCAATCTTGTCTGTCCAGCCTATTCCAACCAAAAACACATTGCGTGTAAAGCCTGCTCTCAGAAGCAGTGGAAAGTTTTAAGAGACTTTGAAGATGATAAAAACCTTTTTCTCCAATATAATGGTTAGCACTTATCAGAAAAAATTTAAATTAGTAGGACTCCTTACTACCTTTTATCAGTACCAGGAAACAAATAATCCACTGTGTAAATACTTTGACAGCAACTGCCTTCATGGTCCATTTGAACCTGGCTGGATTCCATTTAAAGAACACTATGCCATGCAGTTATGGAATCAGAATTATAAATTTGCCATTTAGGGGTAGTTATATATTAACAGTTCTGTAGTCTCTCTTCTTCCACCTGTTCAGAAAGAACTCCCTCTTTGCCAGGCTCACACAACATCCTTCAGAGGATAGTTCATACTACAGCTACCCAAACCTTGTGAAAGAAAAATCCCAACACACAAACATGCAAAAAAACCCCAAAGCCTTACTTGCTAGCCACTGTTTTTACAAGTGCCTAAATGCATTTAGTGACTGGCCTTAAGCAGCTCTTAAAGGGGAAAAAAATCACTCAATTTTAACCTTATTACTGGCAAATATTGTGAGAACAAAAAACAAGGGATAAAATATCCCCATTATGACACGTGTGGTTTAAAAGCTTATTTTTCCATCCTCCCAGAACAAAGTAGTGAGTTTCTGATCTTCTAAGTTCTCAAGACAGGATATTCTTGGAAACTTATTTTTACTACATTTGCAAACAGAAGCTTGTACAAGTATAGAATTCTTTCCTGCATCACGTGCTGCCTGCCTGGAAAAACCAAGTTTCCTACTGCTTGCTAGAATAGTCTCCTAAGATACTGTGTAACCTTCATATCTTCAATGGAATGTTATTTCCACACACACACTAGTAAAATAGACCAATTTAAAGACCTGTAAATTAGCTGTCAGTCATGTCTGTAAGAGAGGAAGCTCTAAAAAGTGCAAGCACTCATCAGGAGTTTTAAACATGCACTTGCATTAAAACAGCAGCTAGCTAATCATCCCTAAGTCAGCATCAACAGAAGATGATTTAGAATCATAGAATCATAGAATAGTAGAATAGTTTGGGTTGGAAGGGACCTTAAAGATCATTTCTTCAGGGACAGTAAATTTCCTTGCTTCTCTGATCTCTAGAGACAGCACAGTTAACTCCAGTATTACTAACCATTAGATCATTGCTGAAATAACCATCTCATTACACACTGTAATGAAATTTTATTTTATTGGAAGCAAACGGAGCTTTTATATTGCCAAAACAACAGGGCCTATACACTTTTCAGAGCTACCCAAAACGAAATTGCTGTACTTAAAAAAAAATTTAAAAAAATCAATTTTACTTCCAATTAGAAGGGGGAAAAAAAAAAGAATGGAGTGTTACAAAGAAACAAAACCAAATCCAAAAGTGATCAGAAAAAAAGCAGACCTTAATTACGTAAAATCTGCCAGCATCCTGGTCCTTCCAGACAACAATAGTCATTTGCTCTAATTCACAGTATTCCAAAATAAAAGTGACCACTCTTCCAAACTTCCTCAAAGTTCTCTCCTTACCAGTTTCAGCCATGCAATTTGGCAATGGTAATCTACTAGTCCACAACAGTGTGCTCTTCAGAACATCTTTATACTTTCTTGTTCCAAAATAGAAAAAAAAACAACAAAAAGTCACCGAGTACATGTACTGTATCTCTCTTGGGGGGAAAAGATGGGAGAAAAAAAATGCAGAGGAGTGTGCCTGACTCAGTGAGAAAGCAATGTAGACAACTCATAGGCAACAGCAGAAGCTTATCTGAGAAATCTGGAGAAAGGCAGGAAACCATCATCAGTACTCTGCACTGAATGGGTAGTCCTTGTGGGTTTTGCACCTGTAAGAAAACAGATTATTTTATGTCTCAAAGATACTTTAACACTGCTGTAATCACTGCAAAAAGCCATCAAGGGAAGAGAGAAACTCCATCAAAGCAGAGTCACTTAGTTTCTGTTTTCCTTGGTAACACACTGCATCTGTGAACATCAAGATTCCCAAGTGCCTTCTGCTGTTCAGGCCCCAACCTAGGTGCTTTCTAGTCAACTAAGGTTTCACTGCTTACTCCTGGTAAGACTTGTTTTGCAGCTTTCCAACAGAGATTTTGTATCTGACTTTAGGCTTCCATGTTACAAAGCCTTTTCTTTTGTTGGAATGATGTTCACCTACTTCCCCAACCTCTCCTGAAGGACATACAGTCAGGTTCAAGTTACCTAAGGGACTTCTACTGCATGTAAAAGTCAATCAAGAATGAGACAGCATCACCTTCATTTCTCCAATACAGACAAAATGAGTTTTGAATAAGCAGCCTCCTGTTATAATTCCAGCGACAAAGAGCTTACTGCAGAATGAAATAAAAGGCTTGTTCTATGCTCACCATGATAATTTAAAATCATCATCAAAATAACTTTTCAGAGTAAGACCTCTGCATTTATATATCCTGAATTTCAACCAAGCCTTGTACCTATAATTTCATACCCTAAATTAAGACATAGTGATAACAACTTGAAAAAAAGTCTCTCAGAAAACCACTACTACTTACGTGCTCATTTCACAGACTCTCCAGTTTCTGTTAAAGCTGAGAATAGTTGTCATCTCCTCTTTAGTCAATTCAAAGTCAAACACCTAACAAGAGAAATCACCTCTTTGAACAAACCAGAGACTCTAAGCAAAATTAAAGAACAAGCCCATATTGCAAGGAGCCTGCTTGAAGAAATAACTGCTTCATGAAGGAGGTAAAGGAAAAGGGCAACTCTGGATTTCTAAGACTCCACTAGCTAGAATGGGAGAGGGAGGTTAGTGGGAACAAAGAGCAATTCAAAACTATCATCTCAAATTGCAGTTACAGATGCCAGTTGTCTTCAGAAGTCAGGAGAGCACTTAAATGTTTCAAAATGTCTCCATCCTCCATTTGTGAAAACACGTTGTTCTGTGCTGTTCCAAAAGAAGAGCATCAAGACTTTCATATTCCATGTTAATGCAACCGTCTTCCAAAAGCCTAGCAGTGGTTTCAGTCAAGGAATGCTGAATCAAGAGCAGCAACATGATTTCTGGACATTGTGATTACTTTTTTAATCATACTTGCCCTACATAACCTTTTTGTGGTGTGTTACAGCACTCAGAACCCAAGCAAGCTCTGTCAGATGACTCATCCACGTGGTACAGAACAGGAAGTATCCCATAACATGACATCTATGATTATCAGTAGAATTTCCAGAAGTTTTACTCACCCCTGCTCTCCAACCATAGCTTTAAGTCTAACCTCAGTAGACTGTAGGTAAACCTACCTAGATAAAAAGCCTAGTCTTCTTGCCCAAGGAGGCTTTCAGCAAGATTACCAGGAGGAAGCCAAGGCATCACTGAGCATGTCTACTCACCTTGAAATTCTCCACAATGCGTTGTGGTGTGACAGATTTGGGAATCACAATCACATTCCTCTGGATATGGAACCGGATGAGAACCTGCAAGAGACATATCACTAAGTCAAAGAGAGGTTGGCTTTTGATCCATGGCAAGCAGAGCCTGTTCCAAAAGTTGTATGCTGTGAGTTGTTCAGTTCAGCAGAATTAACCCACTTCAGTAGAGCTGTATTTCAAATCATACCCCAATTCTAAATAGCACTTCAAGTGCAAATAGAGAAGTGGTAGAGCCCCACAGAGGAGGCCTCCCCTCTCATCCAGTTTAGGGATACTCAGTTTTTCCTTTCCCACCTAACCTTCCAGGAGACTGATTTACTTCTCTGGAAAAGGCCTTGAGATTGTCAGAACAAAACACTACAGCATTTGAAGTTGGGTCAAGAAAACACTTCCTACTGATAGTCAGAGAGTCCTTATAAGCATGCATTGAAGGCTAAATAGCACTCTACTGAACACCACAGAAGAACAGCACAGGTGAAAGGGAATGAAGAGCCAGCCTGTCTTTTGTCATTAGCTGTCCTGTGTTGCAGGAGGGAGTAGCCACTGCCAGGCCTTCACATAACATACCTGTGCTGGTGTTTTGTTGTGCTTGGCAGCAATCTCTTTGATCTTGGGATCATCCAGAAGGGAAGGATCCTCTGGCTTAGCCCTACACAGGGAAAAGATAGTAAGTGGCAAGAACCTTCCACACATCCAACCTAGCAGAGATGTGTATCTAGATGAATAATTAACAGTGCACAGTTTCAAAAGCATAATCCATACCATCTCCAAAGGAATCTTACCAGGGCTCTTACCAGGGCCTAAGGGGGCTGTAGGCTGTCACAGCAATACCT
>VZTY01000744.1:41290-56886 GCA_013400935.1 Turnix velox | reverse complement strand
TATCGACCGCACCACTCAGCTTGGTGTCATCAGCAAACTTGCTGAGGGTGCACTCAATTCCCTCATCCATGTCATTAATGAAGATGTTAAAAAGCACCGGTCCCAAGACAGACCCTTGGGGGACGCCGCTCGTTACCGGCCTCCACCTGGACACAGAGCCATTGACCACCACCCTCTGTCTGTGACCTTTCAACCAATTGCTTATCCATCTAGTTGTCCACCCATCAAATCCACTTCCCTCCAATTTGGAGATAAGGATGTGGTGGGGGACCATGTCAAAGGCCTTGCTCAGGTCCAGGTAAATGACATTGGTCGCCTTCCCTTCATCCACCATCGCAGTCACTCCATCATAGAAGGCCACAAGATTAGTTAAGCATGACCTTCCCCTGGTGAAGCCATGCTAGCTGTCTCGGATCACCTGCTCATTCTTTATGTGATCAAGCATGTTGTCCAGAAGGATCTGTTCCATGATCGTCCCAGTCATGGAGGTGAGACTCACCGGCCTGTAGTTCCCTGGGTCCTCCCTGCTCCCCGTTTAAACAACAGAAATTAACATAACTTAAATATTTGGGGAACACTCATTTATCACAGGAAAAAGATTAGGATTTAGCTACAAATCAAATTTGTTAGTCACTACTACTTAGATTATTAATATGCAATCTCTTTCCACTCAAAAAAATACCAAAAAACCCCAATAAACAAATAAAAACTCCAAAAATCTCATGGATCAGGAGTGATCTTGTTGCTTTAAACAGTGAATTTCAAAGTATTGGAAAATATCGAATCAGGATTTTTATTACAATGAAACAAACTACTTTTATCTCTCATTCCTAACAAATCTCTCTTCTGTGACAGAGAATATTCTACCAATATGGATAAATGATACTTAGTTTTCCATAGTGATACCAGGAAAAGGACAGCATGCATAAGTAAAAAACCCAGACAAAGGCAAGTAAATTATACAATATTATGCTGACAGCATTATTAATAAATTCAGCAATGTAAGAGGAAGCATGTTCTAATTAGCAGTGCTTTGTCTCCGATTAAGGAGATTGGTCTAGGGAAGATTCATGTAATTTTTCTGGGCATGACAATGCTGGATAACTATGCCACACATGACCCTGTGCACAAAGCAGTTCAGTCAAGCCAATAGAGTGGGGTACACACAATTTATCTTTCCAGGAAACAGTACGTCTCCTCTTTGGTTTCTTTTCTTGTTTCTTCTCTGTATCAGTTTTGACCTTAAGCTCTGTGTAGCCTGAATAACCTTTTTAAAGTATTTGTCCATTTATGTATCCTGGTAATTATTAACTCTAATTATATCTTTTAGGCAAATCAAACAGACAAGCAATAACTAAGTTACATAAAGTAATGAAAAAAACAATTTAAAGAGACAACATTTAATAAACAACATCAATGCACAGACCAAAAATTGAGTTGTATATAAAGCCATTCTTAAAAAGGTCCAAACCTAAAAACTAATTCCCAAGGGAAGATAATAGTTTTAATGGTTTCCCTGACAGTTGGAATAAAAGACAATAAAAACTCTTGGTGTCACTCTAAAGACAATGGTCCTTCCTTAGCTTGTAAGACATATTCTGGTGTAGTGACAACAACTCATCTGGCTGAAGTTACCTTAAAGAATAATAGATGGCCAATGGATCCGATGAACAAGAATCTGTTTGCAGCAAGTGGATGCTGCTTCTTTAGTCAATCTTTCAAACTGAAACATTTAATATTTTTGGTTGTTTGACCCAGTTCAAGCCTCAGAAACCAAATTCAGATAAGAAAATTGATAATGTTGTTCTACACTAAAGACATATGTTTATTAACCATACAAGGGCCCAGACCACAAATTCTACAACTGAACTAGGCACACATGACTTTTATTGATTCTATGCTTCTCATTTTATCTCTCAGTGAAAGCTAAAGACTTAGGACATTATTTGTTAAAGCTGTCCAGTTAGGGATACTGCATTCTTTGCAGAAGCTGTATAAGAGATACAAAATGACAAAGCAGAAAAAGTAATAATTACATGCATACAAATACAGTTAGAGGAGAAAGACAGAAAGAAAACACCTATATGCTGTTTGGATGAAAGAGGAGGAACTGGAAGTTCCCAGTTAATTATACAATGTTCAGTACCTGCTTTGCAAGAGCACAGTAAACACAATTAGTTCTGAGCATGATATGTGAGATAAAAAAGCAGAACTGACAATAGCATAAAACAGAATCTTTGCTTGCCTTCCTTCAGTGACAGCACCAAGCACCCCCATGTCAGCTCTATGCAGAGAAATCATTTCAGCTGCATTCTCTGATGACCACTATTTCCCCAACCAAGAGACATTCCAATTTCTTCCTGTACTAAACTTTAGCCTCCCAAAGCTACAGCTGCCAAATTACAGGCTCCCTTCCACATTATGAATCTGTTCCCTTAGGAAAGATGGTATTTTCTTATTTCACTTTTGACCTTTTCCTGTTACTGGTAAGAGAGGATGATAATTGACCCTATTGCAGGAGAAGAGAGGTTGGTAGGAAATGGAAGCATTATCAAATACATAAAAATTACTTCTCTGTAATAACCTGTAATTTTTTTTTTCAAGAAAAAAGAAACTCTTCTCATCCAAACCCAAGCAAATTACAAATGGCCTTTTTCTTTTAACTAAAATACTGTAGCATTATTTACTAAACTACTCTTATTATCGTGTTGCAATCCCCATTACAAAGTATGTCTATAAATTATCTTCTCTTGTGAGCTATTATTCCCCACATCCGATTCAGTCATTTGCCTTTTTTTTTTTTTTTTTTTGCCTAGCAGGATGCCCTTGCTAATACTAAGTTTATTTGCATGGAAGATCAGATGTCAGTTACCACGTGACTGAAACATAAGATTCTTGAATTTCTGTCTGTCATAGATTTTCTATTGGAATTGGTAACTTCACCTGATCGCTCTGCAATGGCAAGCGGATAAAAGGAGGAAAGTGTTTAACCACTGCTGATCTAGAGTTCATGTATTTATTTTAAACTCCTTGTCCGATTCTGAATTTTCTTTCCTCCCAGCTTTGTGATGGGTCCTGTTCTAAAATCCCTTTATCTTGGCAGTTCTTCCACTCCCACTACATGGATTTTTGAGTTCCTGTCAATCAACTTCATCTTGTTTAAGTACCAGGCAAAGGTAATTGGTTGTATTCCTTATTTATTGCAGTGAAAGTATGCAAGGAAGAAAATATGCTCTGAGTGTGAATGTCTTATACATTCCAGCTCACTGCGCAGTGGAAAATGAACTTGACTCTTAACTGTAATTTAAGACTCAAAATTGTGACTTTTCAAGTCATAAGTGTGAAAAAGATTTCACTTTAAGGGTACTCATGTGCATAAGCTTTGGCATAAAATATTTTGTTTTGTAAGCAGAAGTTAATATTACCCTAGTATGAAGCAAAAGCCATTATGGATTGAATTAATGTTTAATTCCAACATTTGACTGGCGGAAAGACTACCAGCAGGAGCAGATCACATATTTTAGCAGCATACTGAAGGCGCTGAGGTGCTTTTTAGATTGATCTGAAAGAGGAGATTGGAACACGATGTTCAGCTTCCCACTGAATTTCTACAGAGGTAATTGCACAGCAGATAGGCTGGGAGCTGCCTTTAGGCTGCTGAGGACAAGCTGTGTGGCAAAACATAGCCCTGCCCTCACCCATCAAGATCAGTGTGTCACAGCAGCCGGAGACCAATATCAGACACACTCAGGCCATGCCCTGAGGCTTGCAGTGAGGAAGGTCACAGTTCTTTGGGAGATGTCAATAGAAATGCAACCTATAGAGCCAAAGTTAGGGCTACCTCACTGAATTGTCCCATTCTATACATCTACATTCAGGCTATACTTAAGCATAGAATCTGACGTTCGTGTGCAATAGCAGACTAAGAACTGTGTCACAACAAAATATAAAGTGTTTGCATGCATAAAAAGATTGCATATTGTTATCTGGCTTGCATGACTTGGAATCAATGTAATTTAAATTGTGCCCCTTATTTCATACCATATCAATCTGTACAAACTGAGAATGCAAATCTTTTAAAACCTTAATTTACTGACAGAATATACCAACCTTTAAATAACAGAACTCAGGGGTTTTTTCCTCCCTTTATTTCTGTTTTCTCTCTTTCATCATGAAGATAACACATAGATCTAACAAATAAAAGAATATTATATCCCTGATCCTTTTCTTCACAATTTGTGCTACACAAAACAGAAAAATCAAATGTTAGTTTATTATACTCAATCTAATCTAAACCTACAAGCTAGGTTCTGAATAGAAAATGCTTCTGTTCTGAAGCAGAATGTAATTTTTGAAGTAGTCTCTGTTTCATAAAGTAAGTTTTGGAAAAAAGGATTTCTTTCATTTCTTCCTAGCTTAGAAAATTAAATTATTATTATTATTATTAGAAGGCGGAATTTCCTTTGCTCCAAAGAGGCTATAAAACAGGATTACATAGTGACAATCAACCTGAACTTTAGAAATGGAATTCTACTGTTTCAGCACTTTTCTGATTCTATCATTAGCAGAAAATAATTCCCCAAGACTTACCTACACTTTTAAGATTTATTTTTTAAGTGCTTAAAACAAATATTTTCAAAGGTAATCAATAAACTTGAATTTCTTTTGCTTACACTTACTCATCCTAGAGTGCCTGATGATAGAAATACTTGACAACATAAGCACCTCAGTGGCCTTCCTGGGATGCAGTCACATCACTCAGATTTGCATTTTCAGTGGTTTTTTTTTCACCTTAACCACATAAAAAATGACAATTTGTGAGCTAGAATTCAGCCAGTTCACGGTAATGGGCATTCTTGACCTTACTATGTGTGAGAAACACCGCTCATGAACCAAAATAGTTTTTTTAAACTGAGGTACAGATCTCCTGGAGCAGAACTTACAATTGCAATCATTGGTGCATTTCCTTCTGGCAAGAAAGAAAAGTGCATGCCTTGTCACAAGAGAATGCAAGCTCTTATGTTACTTTCAAAGCTACATAGCTCCTTTCACAGGCCTTCACCCTATCCCAACACAATTACAATATCTCCCAATACTATTACTAAGTTAGATATTAAGTCTTGACCTATCTATTGGTTTGGGGGTTTTTTTTGTTTGTTTTTTATAATAAAAATTATCTCTGCTTGAGGGAGAGTAATATTCACTGAAATGTTTCTTTCTTTTCCCTGTTTTCCAACTCAATAATAATTAGCTATTTTGCAAAATGCTGGTCATCAACTCCATTCTGTGTCAGACCTTTGGGCATGGGTCATCAAGAACCTTAATTTTGTAAAAACACAATTCGAGCCCAGCTCCCACAATCTGTCAACTTCCAACCATCCTGGTAAGTCAAGAGCTCTTAAATTTATTAGCCAACTCAGTTCAGAAAGCATGGAGACAATCACAACACTGTCACAGTAACAGCAAAAGTTGTAAAATTAGAGGTATTCTTCAGAAAGTAATACTAAACCAAAAAATGTAATTTAGGATTTATCCACATAGGATTCTGAGCTTAATTAAAATTTATTTTTATAACAAACACAGCATGGTATTGAGCTCACATTAGAAAAAACTGGTAAGAGGAAGAATTGGGTATTATTCTCAGCAATTTGGTCTGTATAGAGGTCAGGTAAGTTTTCATTCACATACTACAGACAAAGGCTAAAAACACTGCAAAAAAAGCCTATGAAGTCCATAATTTGCTTAAGCTGTAAATGTAGAACAGCTAGCAGAAATGCTAAATCTTCAAACAAAAGTTACAGAAGAGACCAGTTATTTCAATGGTTACTTCTTTAACAAAACACGAAGTCTCATTCTAGATTTACACCTACCTGGAAAAGAAGGGACACTATGTAATTTTTAACTTTCTTAAGTCTTTCTTCCTTCACATTTAGTGCAAGGCACTTTAAAACAGTTAATCTGCTGTAGATTTGGATCCCAGTTTATCTTCTGGAAACATATAGTCATGCCTTAAGATCAGGATTTTTCAATGAGATCAATGGACCAAATTATGTCTATAGCAAAAGAAGCTAATCAGCTTTTCTCTCCCTCTCTTGGGCAGATAATAGCCCATGATTATTAATAAAGCATTTGTTCTTAACTCAAGAAATTTCTTTTGCCTTTTCTTTGGATGGTACATGCATAGGTGTTGCACAGACATGGGCTGCATATTGAGAAGCAGGCATGCAATACCATAATACCAGATACCATTGTTTTGGGTTTTGGTTTTTTCTTTGGTCTTATGTTTCCTAGATGCAGCAATTGTGATTTGTCTTGTTCAATATGTTTGCATATAAATTGAAGAGGATGGAAGACATTTTGAAACAGAAGCCTTTCTTGACGTCTGCCCACATACAGAGTGATGTCCAGCTCTCTAAAACTTGTAAGAGGGAAAAAGATTATGCAGAAGAAAACACAAGAGGGAAAGAAGAAAGCGCATCCAGATCCTTTCATGGAATATCTGGAGTTAGTGAGGGTCTACACTATGTGTCAGGACCTCTCACTTACCTTCTCTCATCTTAATACCTCTTTTAAGAAGTTTTATCTTATCTGATAAAGATTAAAAATTGGAAAATTCTTCTTACTTTTGCTTTTCCATACAAAGGAGGGAACTGAGCAATTTTCTGATTTCATTAAAATTTTTCACATGTGTACATGAGTAGGAGGAAACACTAAGTAAAAGACTCCATGAGAAGATACATTTAGTTTGCCACATGTAGGCCAAGACCTGAGGGTCAGGAAAGTCCAATGTGTCTCCTCTAAACCTACCAAACAAGTAATTCCAATGCTCACAGGAAGAGCTTCATGTTCTTGGAAAGGGTTCTGTAACACCTTCCCCACTCTCACTGGCCTTACTGAATTCAGATTAATGAGCACAGACCTGGAGGGACACGTGCACAGCTAGTCACTGCACTCTCATTCCCCAATTTACGTTTTACTTGGGTACATGACACCTCATCAATTCAGTCCACCAACACAAAAATCAGGAAAGGAGATAATTTATCCCGTACAAAAGACTGACAGAGTCCAGCAGCTACAAGAAACTCTCTACTTCACTGGTGAAGACCCAGCACATTTCACTTGTACTTCAAAATCACATCAGAATTTTGTCTAATTTTATCACAAGTCAGATCTCATTTTTGTCAAGTTAGGGCAAAAGTGTAACAGGCCAGTATGTGTCAGACATGTAAAGAAAAAATGAGTGCTAATACAAGTGCAACCTTTCAGGGTTTTTTTTATTGCAGTAATTTCTTTTTGGCATGTGCTGTATCATTTGATATTGCTGACAATATTAAGAGATTGAGTTTTGCAGATACTTAAGGTAGGCAACAAAGACAAAGCAGACAGATGAACTAAAATCAGTACATGAATTGGGAAATCAGTTGAAGACGTCAGAAGCTGGACAGAATGTCGCTGATTTTTTCCAATTCCCAAAAAAGAAACAACACAATACAGCTAGGAGTCCAGAGTGATAATCTATTGTGATGCAAAGTTCCCAAGAATGTGGAAGACAAATATGTAACTAATGCAGAAAATTTATCAGAGACCCAGTCTCAAATTTTCAGCTGCTGAATCTTACTCATCTAACTTTAATGGGATTCAATTCTTTATAATACCTACATAAGAAAGGAGGATTGCTCTGCAGGATCAAGTTCTCATACAGAAGAATCACAGAAGAACCACGCTTAAATTGGAAACTTGTGAAGTATTATAATTCCTCACAAGATTTTAGAATAGGAGGGAGCATGTGAGCCTTTGGTATTTCCTAAAAATAACAAAAGGAACTCTGATGTTTTAATTCACCTAGTATTTTCTTGTCAACATGCATTTCAGGTTGGGCTGTGGTTTCCTTTTTTTTTATTTTAGCAATTTCTCAGGAGGAGCAGCTCTTCTAAATCAAAGCCATTACTGTAACTTGAAGCTTATTCTTCAAGGAAAAGTCAATATTTTTGTCTGTTACATACCACTGTACATTGAGTAAAACAAGAAAAAATCATGCATTTCAAGCCCAAATGCTCATTTCAGCAGCATTAATACAAAGGACTGTTTTCATCAGTAAAACACTGTGCTAGGAGAGAGGAAAAAAGCTGGTATTTTAGTGGTTTCACTTTTAATAGCTCTTTTCCAGGTGTTCATTTTCATTGTTTGCCATGTTACAAACTAGAATCACTTAGCATCAGGCCACCTAAGCACTATTTTCTTGCCATTTTCCACAACGGCCTTTAAACTGCCCCAAGATTCTACTGAATGAATTAGTCACTCTTCCTTTTCATCAATTACTACCCACTTGTCAGCATTGTCTGCCAAGGAAATTTTGTCACTTAAATTTACGACTTATTCCAAGTAATTTGCTTTGATAGTGCACACTGTACAGCAAAAGGGTCAACCTTACAGTTTTACATTCTTGATTTGTAAGTAACTTCCACAGAAATATTTACATTAAAAATGAGTCACAAAGTGACATACCTTTGCCCCCTTAAACCTCACAGAAGGTTTAAGGAGATCAAACAAGGGAGCCATGTCGTGCAGAATGGGACCAGCTGAGAGCCCTCCTGTCTCTTCAGAATGGAACTGAGGTGGTGGATCTCAAAGGAGTGGCATCATCCAGGGAAGATTTACAAGCTGAAGATCTCTCATGCATCATAGATAATATTTCCCAAATATTTTTTTGCTTAATAGCCTTCTTTTCTTCTACAATTACTGTAGGCATTTAAGATAGTAATAATTTCTGAACACTTTTGAGGCAGGACTGAAGAGTAACAGCAGGGTTGGAAAGCATCCCAATTCCAAGCCAAATCTCAGTACTAGGACTCAGTACTAGTCTTGATATCAACTCTCTTTATACTTTCATGGATTGTGAGAAGTGGCTAAAGCTGCCTGCTACTTCAGCAGCTCAGAACCTTCACATCCCTAATTAGTTATGGATAGGAGAAATAGAAATTCAGCCTTTATGAACTTAGGTAAGATTTACAGAATCATGGAATAGTTCTGGTTGGAAAGGACCTTAAAGATCATCAAGTTCCAAGCCCCACTGCCATAGGCAGGGACACCTCCCACTAGATCAGATTGTTCACTGCCTTGTCCAGCCTGGCCTTTAACACCTCCAGAGAGGGGGCATCCACAACCTCTCTGGGCAACCTGTTCCAGCATTTCGATACCCTCATCATAAAGAACTTCTTTCTTATATCTAACCTGAATCTACCCTCTTCCTTATACAGCAGGGAAGGCACAAAATCAGCACCCCAAAACTGCACAAACACTGTACTACCAAGCAAAATCAAAGTAACACTTATTTCTCGTTTTGCAGTGCAAATGTCCAGCAGAGAACATTGTGCTGAATCTAATATTACCCTTACCATTCATAGTTTGATTTGGTTACAAAAGAGGATAAATGATTTCTTCTCATCCCCAGACATAACACAATTATAATACTATCTATTATTTTTACTGCCTTTTCTAAAAGGAACATCACCATTGGTCATTAGTTCCCTGATTGTTGCTATTTAATAAATATTAACATTTAGCACTCTGAGACTGATTCTACTTAGTTTGGGAGTCAGTGTAAAGGCGGCTAGAGAATGTCTAATAATAATTGATTATGATTTATTATACATCTCATTGAAGTGATGCCACTGGTAAATAAAGCAAAAGGACCGCTTATTACAATCAAAAGTTGAGGAACTGTGAAAAACATTGGCAGCAAGATGAAATTTTTTTTTGAAACACCCTAGTAAAGCAAATGCACCATAAATGGAATGTGCCCCACAAATACTTGCAAAATAAACATCTAACTTTTTTTAATTACAGGACACTTTAAGTTGTGTTTTTGAATCTGTAAAGTAACAATTGAGTGTTGCCACATGAACTGCTGGTGGTAAATTCCCATTTTTTTTACCACTCTCTATAGTAATTCTAAAGTACTAGAAAAGACCATTACTAGCAAAATAAATCAATATATTGAAGATGCATCCTGAAGAACATGATACAGTTAACCCTGAAATATTAATATTAGATGCACAAATAAACATCAAATAAGAGGCTATTACCACTAGTAAACAGGACAAAACCCATGAAAAAACATATAAGTAAATAAAGAATAAATAAAATAAACACCATAAAGTTATTTTGAGTACTAAAGTGTAAAGAACTGAGTTTCATCCTCAGTGGTTTAAATATCCTAGTAGCTTCTCATAGATACAAAACATAACAGCAAGTTTTCCAAAATTCAGAATTTAAGTAAGGATCGTGAATTTAAGATGACAGAGGCTGATGAGACTGCTTACAGTATTTATTCACCTTGAGTGAATGAAAAAATTCCTGGGATAATGTAAAATCCAATTTGTTTTTATAAGCAAGAATACAGCAGGGTATTACAATCTTCTGCACTCATGAAATAAAAAACCACCATAATTTGTAAACGGAACTGAAAGATACGTGGGCTGCAGCCAAAACCAGGAGGTATAGTGATTTTATTTGGACCATTTAGAAGTGAAAAGCGATCCAGTGAGTAGCCCACTGCCTACATGTATTACATAATTTGAAACTACTGTCCTATTAGGCTTACATAGGTAAACATCAAAGCACTGAAAGAGCTATGATGAACAGACTGCCAGCATTCTGCTAGTTCTTTTAGGTAATAACTGTTGAATTCTTTGATATTTAGCAGATTTCAAGCACACACTACAATAACTGGATGTGCAATGATAAAAATTATGAAATGAAGGAAGGATTAATTGTATAATATCATCTGGGTGGGTTGTTTGAACATCAACTTACAAAACTGGATCTTAATGATCATAAACTTACTTGAGAAATAAAAAGTGAATGGGGAATATACACCAACAGCATCAGAAAAGACAGAGAGGATCTCAAAGAAACCCAGGAAAACAGATAATCGGATGGCTAAACTGATTACACAAAGACAATTGGTCAAGATGAGATATCCATGTCAATAGCTCTGAATCCTCTGCAGGGTTCTCAAGCTGCTTTGGGGTGGGGAGAGGAAGCAGAAAAGCAAATGTTTTTTTAACCAGTGACTAATTGACATGACTTCTCATTGTGTGTTGAATTTTGGAGACTATCATATAGCATAGCAAAATTTTACCTTTGCACTCTAAATGAAGGAGAGTACAACTTCTCAGAAAAGTATCTTCAGGGGAAAAAAAAAAAAAAAACAAACCAAAACAAGTCCCTCTTCCGGTGTCATCCTTTAATATTGGCTACTGCAGAGGATGACCATGGCACAGCAACGAAGACATTGTAAGTAAATGGTATTTCAACTGAGTGAAAGCTGCTTCCCCAATAGAAACACCATAGCATGGACATAAAGTTATTTTCTGAACACCATTTGATTCATAACATGTCTCCATGGGAAGCAAATTCCTCTTACTGAAATTATGTATGTTACATAAATCATAAAAAAAATTAAAAATATATAACTTAATGCACTTCACAGACTTAAATACTGTTTAGATAACTAATTATTCTCATTTCCCTGATGAATTTTTTGTTTTCTGTACTTTTTAAGATCACATCAAACATTAATTAAGATTTATTTGGAGATGTTCGTTCATTTCAAAATTATACTGAAGAAGAAACAGTATTGTGTGATATTTTTTACTAATGGATTTTTAGCAGTTCGATAAAATGCAGCACAGCTACATGAATGTTTCAGGAATAATGTACAAGACATACTGCCTCACTTCAGCTATTAAAATCTATAATCAGCTGCCGACTCACAAAATCACGGCTTAAAATTATTACACTTTTAAATTATATTTGTGCAAATGAAAAAGTAACACTGTCCCACTCTTCAAATCGGTTCCAAAATTCTTTTTTTTGTTCAAATTAAGCTAGTACACTCCTATAATTTCTCAAATGCTCATTCATCAAGGTGTAACTACCTTATTAAATGTGGAAACAATACCTTCTTACCTCACAAATCTATCATAAATACAAGTTTGCTTCTTTTACTTCTACAAAACTGTTGAGCCAACACAGCTGAAACAAATTTTATCCAATAGCTCCTTGCAAGACCTGTGAGTTTGATGAGTGTTTTGAAGACAAGCAATGGTTGCACAGCTGCAAGACAAGTTATCTAACAGAATTTGTCATTATCGATTAAATGAAAATTACCCACTGTGACTCAAATTACTGCATTCTTGTAAGTTATGAATAAACCTTTCTCAAATTCATTGCAATCCAAGTATAGATATTCTGAAAATTACTGAACAATATTTTCCCAGACCTATGCATAGGAATAGATATGCCATTTAAAAAAGAAAAAGTTGGATTAGAGACAAATCGTCAACCCAGTGAACAGTAGAGAAGATTATTTTGAAAGTAAGAAATAAGAAAACAGTCTTTAAAATATTTTTCCCCACATGCTTGTCAGACCTGGTCTATTGCAAGTGCACACAGCTTCAGAAATTAAAGACCATGAATATTATAACACATATGGCATACTAAGGTTTTTTATTAATTTTGTTCTTAAAAAATGTATAAACATTTTAAATACAAAGATCTCAAAACAAGAAGGAACTGCCAGCTTTCATTTGCTGTTACTGGAAGGTGAAAGGCTCTTAGTATCTCATGTTTGATATTCAGTTATGCCTTAAATAATTGCTAGGATTTCAGTTGAGGAGACTCCCCATGGACTTCTGTAACATTAAGTCCTGGGAAAGTATAGTGGCAACATTGCTGTAAAAGAAACAAGACTGCAGATAAGAATGCCAGAGCTCCAGCTTTTCCAGATCACTACAAAACCCATGGAAGATACAGAAAATGTGAGTTCAGTTTCTCTCGTTGTTTTCTATCTTTTTATCTCCTGTACAGATACATGCTTTAAACATTAAGGATTGTAGTAGGTAGTTCTCAGATTTTGCCTTAGGCAGTACAGCATCCTCATCGGAAAAACTGCTCTCAAAACCTCACTCTAACATGGCTGAGCATTTTAACACTAGTGTACTTGGTCTATTACTTTTCTCATTTTCTTTGCCATATCCAAAACCACATTTTTACTTAGAGCAATGTTTGGGGGTTTTTTCTCTCTCTCAATATTAATTGTATCCTTTTACTACCCCTCATACGCTCTGATTAATTCCAAGATCCAGCTTTCATTTGTTCCTCTCCAACCATTTTTCACCTTAATTGATTTACAATAATGCCAAACTTTTACTTAAGTAACTAGCTGATTTCAATAAATAATTCTACTGACTTATCAAAGTTCTGTATTAAGAAAAAAATCTATTGCTATTCAGTGGGGTTTGCTTTTGCAGCAATGACTCACTCCAAGGCTACCCTGGATCCACTCACACAACTTCTGCTTACTATATTCTGTTCCTCTTTTGAAGCCCTCTTTGTACCCCAACAACCCTACTCCAGCAGGATTACTTCTGTCTCCAGAAAAGCCAACAGCACAGTAGACTGAGTTATACCCAAAGCTAAGGAGTCTACATACCATAGATGCATAGCATCACTCTAACAGAAAGACCCCAACAGGGAAAGTGAGTAACTCATTCCTACTTATTTTCAGTTCACTATCACTTAAATCACTTCTTCCCCAGTTTAAAACCTTCCGTCTAAATCTGCCCCACTTGTTAACAATTAAATGCCTACAGCAATCAAAAAGAAGTGCTGACCATGGTAAAGGTTTGTTCCTACCTTCTTTTCTTACTGTGGGAAGTCCTATAGATACCCTAATTTCATTCACTATTTCTTGTTTTAACCTTCTTTTAAGGTATGGGAGAGACAAATTCAATTCCCTATCCCAGGGTCTATGCAGCGGTATGTAACAAAGTGGGTCTAAAGATGAAGTATGCAAGATAATAACTACATTTACTGTTGGGTGGTTATTCCTACCAAAACAAGAACAAGTTTTTAAAGCCTTGGTCTGGATTTAAATTCAGCTTTTGTTTTGCACAAGAATTGAGATTAAAAAAAATAAATAACTAGACTTGCTTTAAAGTTGTGGATCCTCAAAAAATTAATGAACTTTTGCAGTGTTTCTCTTTGAATCTCTCTGGATTTTTTTGAATAGACTTTTTCTGTATTAGATATTCTGTTATCTCCAGGAGAATGGAAAAGCCATAAAGTATTTAATTTAAGAATTTAATTTCAAACAGATAGACGAACAGAAGTGCACTTTAAATTATAAATAGGAAAATTCAATGATAAGAAATATGCTTTCATTACTTTCTAAGTTCAGTAATAACACTTGCTACCTTGGGCCAGAAGATTATTGGCAACCAAAGTTTTAATCATACAAACAAAAGATTTCATGTGTCTGTGAGGTAAGTTGTTTTGCTACCTCAATACACTTCTTGGTATTTTGAGCTTTGGCTAATAAACATTTAATAATGATTATATTAAAAGTTATTGTCCTTGGGGCTTGCTTTTGATGTATACCATATAAAACATATGTCTTGTATAGTTCACTGGCACTGGGGTTTTCCGGTTTGCACTGAGCTTAAAATTATTAGTTTAGAAACCAGTTGCTATCTTTGTTATTGCTTTGTAAAATTCTAATTAGAATTTGGGGAATCTAAAAAAAGCAATATGCTTTGTGAATAACAGTGTATCTTTAGATGCATGACTGCTATTCACTTTCTTTCACTTGTTTTATTAAGTAAAGAACAGCAAAAAAGTATTTGAATAATCTTGTATATTTGATCTTTGTGTATTGGAAAGAATTTATTAACAATAAGAATATGAAATGACAATCAGTATCCCTTTTCATGGTGTTAGAATGGAGATTATGCTAATTAAAGACTTTGACTTGGAAGAATCTGTATTTTAAAAAAACCTCCACCTGTTATGTAGGCTATTAAATTCCAATACCTTCGATTAGAAGTCACTTCTCATGTCATCTAACCTCAGATGCCTTCACAAACATGAGAAAATACAACCTGAAAGTTGCAACAGGTTTTGTCTTGAATACTTTCTACAGCTGACACTTCATCCATGACTCACAAAGCAATAGAAACACGTCCTTAAAGGCAGGAATCTTGACCGTTACTACTAAAAATACTTCCTTTTTTAAACATACATTTCTGCTTTAACACAGAGTTATGGCTGTTATTTCATCAGACTAACATTAATATGACCCCAGTTCTACCTAGACAAAATCCTCTGATATCTTAAATCATCCACAAATTTTCATACAGCTCTGTAAATACCGTGTTTACAAACAATCAGTGATTACAGGAAAAGCAGTCAAAAGCATGACTTCTGTATGCCCCATCAGTAATAAAATGGGATTGCAACAGGACTGCAGATTTTCCACAAGAACTGATACATTCTCGGTTAAGCTATCACAGTCTTGTGCATAAGACTGTAAGTGGGGTGAGGGATGGGAAGTTGAGGATCTTGTGCAAGAACGGAAGCTGTTGAAGTGCCCCTACCCAACAACTGGCTGGCAAAAGAGAAATAAGAGGTGTAAGTAATTGATTTTAAAATTTAGCTATTGACTCAAAATAAAAGAAATAAATTCAGACTAACTGACCCAGAATATCAGCCTTTTGGGTTCCCTCCACCATTCTCCTTTCAAATACACTGAA
>VZTY01000744.1:0-34596 GCA_013400935.1 Turnix velox | reverse complement strand
GAAGCAGCTGGTAGTCACAGCAAGTCTGCCTTTAGTAGCTCTAGTGAAAGCATATTTAGATCTTAGGGCCAAGCAAATTTAAAATTTTTCCTAAACATTTTAGGTAAAATGGGTAGGAAAAACACTATCACTTGAAAAAAGAACTATCCCCCAAGTTTCCAGGATGCTTTAGTCCTTATGGATTATGTTATTTTTCTCATTTGAGAATTGTATCATTTACACTACCCTTCAAATATTTCCCCTTTATAAATGCACAAAAACCAATAGCAGTTTACCAAATTTCAAATATAAGAAGAGTAAAGAAAGGAAGGATCAGCATGCCATCACGTAAAACTAATCATCAGCACAGAGAACAATCAAAAGGCAGTAAAGGCACTGTTATGTTGTTGATCCTCTTACTGGGGCATACTGTGAGTGCCACAAGTTTACCAGACTCAAAAAGTGTTTGGAAAGATTCATGTGGAAGAAGAAAAAATACCCAACAAAACAAAAACAAACAAAAAAACCCCAAACCACCAAAAAACAACAAGAGCAGACACCAATTGATCCATTCTAGTTTGGAAAATCCAGAGACAGAGTCAAAGACTAGGGTAGAAGGAAGAAATTACCTTAGCATTTACTGTCACTCACTATCAGAGACAACATAACTGGACAACATCAGTCTTTGTATTTCCTGAATCTGAGCTATGTTTGCTATCTATTCCCATTGATTAAGCAGGTTTCAGATCAGGTCAAAACAAATTTAGGAGAGCTATAAAATGTACCAGACTGTGCTCTTTGTTTACCAGTCTACACTTGAGTCATGTGCCAAAAAATAACTGGTTTTTTTAGTCAATAGTTTAGAAATTTCTCTTAAAAATCACTGTCAGTTTTATGAACATATTAGCAGACCAACAGCAGCTTATGTAGCTACCATACTTAGACAGCTCAAGTATCCTGTTATGTCCTAAGACATCACAGACAAGGTTGTCACAGGCAATGGGAACATAGGTAATAAAGACAGGCATATTCCAGAAACAAGAGAAGCAATATTCAAATTCTAGATCCAATTCAGCAAGTTAATTGCTTTGAAAACCTAACCCAGCATCTACTTACTAAAATGCTCTACCATTGCGTGAAGCAAACTATGAATCAGGCCCTTTCAGCTTTCAGTAAGGCGAATTCAAAAACTTCATGTCCTTCAAGACCTACACAACCAGCTAAATAAATCATGCAAAGATCCCAGTAGTTGATATTACAGTGATGTTTCCAAAAACAGACAGTGAATCACTGAATCCTCCCCGTGGATGGCCATTGTTATTATGCATATTCAGACATCTAAGGACCAAGGAGTTCACCTTAAATGCATTAGGGGGGGATAATTATGTTTTCAGTAGCACTTCTCTAGATTCTCCTCCATGTATAACATTTTAATTGGGTTGTTGAGGGATAGCAGGCTGCTGTAAACATGAATCATGACAACTACAAGTAATACTGGCAGTAGTGATTTACAGTTAAGGTCATATAAAGAGGACATCTACTTTTCATTGTTCAATCATATACAACATATATAGCTTTAGAAGACACTTACTAAATGACAATGGTCCTAGGATACTTTTACCTACAATTTTTCTTTTTATATTTTGTAGGTGTCTCACTATGTTCAGTTTTATTAATAGAATGTTACCCCTGTGGGTTTTTTAAAATAAAAGTAGGAAAGTGCTACTGCACAATCACTACAATTTGATCCTCAGACTTCTGCAATGAGTATTCTGACAGATTTAGAAAGTATCCGAGACTGATTCTGGATCTGTGTTGAAATTTATCACCCTGTACCTATGCAACCTTTTGTTAAAAAGAGCTCTTGACAAAAGATTACATTTCTCCTCACTGTTGTACAGTGGCTTTCCCAGATTACTACCACTGTCCTGGTTCTTTCACAGAAAGGGGCAATACAGCATTGTTTCATTCTTAGTTACTCAATAATGGAAATATTTTTAAAAAGTATTAATATTATGCTCATATCGATCCTATAACACTTCCTTGTTTTCATTCATAAATGAGATTAAGAGAAAGCATATGATATATTTAAAATAGTTTGCCACTATTTTACCCATACCTCAGTACTAAAGTTATTCCTCTATTGCAGACAGAATAATTTACAGCTGTTCTTTATTTCACCTTGATAACACAAATACTTGCGGAGTCAAGTAAATTAATGCACACTGTAAATTTAGTCACATACATAAATGTTTGCAGGATCATGCTTTAGTACATAAATTAGCACCCAGTATTGTTTACCCTCAGTCATAGCACAATATGCATGCATGCAGCTTTATTTTGTTAATTTACTCTTGTCAGATTCCCAAGTAGAGGAGTTATATCAATACAGGTGGAAGAAAAATGAGATGTTCTCTTCTATGCAGGTGTTAAGATACCTTCTTGTTTCCAGAATATTGCTTTTATTAAAATTAAGCTTATTAAAATTAAGTTGGACTAGATGATCTGAAAGGTCCCTTCCAACCTAGATGACTATGACTAAGGCTCGTTTATTTTAGCAAAAAAAAGTATAAGTAATTGTCTATAGATACATAAAGGGTCAGTTCAAAGAAAAGAATCAATTATCCTCATTAGCTAAAAACAACAGAAGATGACGTAGTGAGCTTAGATATAGGAACAATCTTTTAAGTTAAACATCTGTGAAAAAACAAAAGGCAGGGTAGCAAAGGGCCACCGAAATGCTGTGGTTTAGGCCTAACTTGACACTTATCTATTGAGATCAGTTAGCAAATTATTCAATTTTTTTGAGAGAAGATTGGTCGAGATGTCCACCTAAGTGAGACCTGCAAAACACTAACTTTCTTGTTTGCTGTATCAATAGTTGTTTTAAAGCAGGGAGACAGAAACAGAAGAGGAGGTTCATTCTAAGTTAGCATCAGGAAAAGAAACTGTTGGTAGCAGGTGGAGATGCTTCAAACTTTTCAGAAGTTCAGCTCCAGATGAAAAGGATTTTTTTCTGGATCTGTGACATACGGGATGTTAAATAGAGTTCTCCTGTGTCCACAAGACACCAAAGTATAGCTTAAAAGCCACAGTGTTAAAGTTATAAACTGTGTCTCAGCTTTCAATTTATTAAAAAGCAGTATTATCAGGATCAAAAACACTGCTAACATCAAAAGTACCTTATCCAAACCAGGCTCCTTATCTGCACTTAACACCACAAATTATCAGACAATTTGAATGTTCCCTTGATAGTAATGTTTTCAACCGCTTGCCTTGTCTGTGGTACACAGGCTGAAAATTTTTTCTCACCAGTTGACTTTTTCTAGTCTACTTGTAGCATGTAGTTTCAAG
The DNA here is from genome assembly GCA_013400935.1 of Turnix velox. Classification (NCBI taxonomy): domain Eukaryota; kingdom Metazoa; phylum Chordata; class Aves; order Charadriiformes; family Turnicidae; genus Turnix; species Turnix velox. The sequence continues at coordinate 31,263 of VZTY01000744.1, read as the reverse complement.
TAGTTGCACTAAAAATTTACAGTTGTTTCAGTGGTTGCGTGAGCCTTAACTATATTTGGCTGCATTATAAGCCTTCCATCAGCTGCCATAAATGGTTAACTACTTACATACATTCTTCAGCATGTCCTTAGTTATAAAGGCAGGAAGAATTATTATCTGCATCTGTAGCTCATATTGTTAACCCAGACAACAAAGGAGACTTAAACTGCAATGGCCACTAAAACCACATAAACACGAATTACATGAGACAGGGTAAAAGATCTCCTGGCCCTCCTACCAATTTTGTTCACAATACACTGGTGCTCATATCTATTAAAGATGCTTTTGGGAAAGCACATTCAACTGTTGGTAATACTTGTATAATTAATGCAGATCTTAAAGCTCGTTTTTGTTTTGTTTTCACTAGGGGAACAAAAGTTTAACTAGTTATTCAAAGATTCCTTTTCCATTCAATGTGTTTTACAGGATACACAGAGTTAGCTGTGTTTGTATGTAGTATCCCTTTATTCCTCAGAAGCAGGATGGATTTTTAAAACATATGCAAATCGTTGCATATGTATGTAGGCATATTTAAAGAAATACTTCAACAGATTTGCCACTAGTAACAGCAACAAAAAAGCAAAAATAATGTTATTTGGACATGAAATGACTAAAAGTATTTTATACAGCCAAATAGCTTTCTTCCTTTTGTTGCTCTCATCAACACTCACTTCCCCTCTTCCCTTTCTGCTTTCCTCCTTACAGGTTGCTATTGCTACTCTATCATCCAGCCACTGTACATGAAGAAAGTAGTGAACTTTCAAGTCACCTTCTCATCCTTTTGCCCTCGAATACACTTAAGCCTTCTTCTCTCATCTCTCCTTCAGCTATCTCTACAGCACTTCTCAAACAGCCTTTCTTTTGGTAAAACCTTTGCACTCAATTCACATAACAAGGAACAGGAAATTGGTTACACAAAACAACAAACATCTCTCTAAAGGCCACAGGTCTCTTTCACCTTTACCTATGCTTAAGAAAAAAAGCTAAGAAAAAGTTGTTTGTGAGAACAGAGATTGTGATATGCATGTAGTGATACACTGTAATGGCAAGATGTAGATTCTGTGCCATTATGAAAGATGAATCACACTTACATTGTGCCCCTGTCTCCAATCTCCATCAAGGCTATTTCAATGAGTCTTCCCTAACACAGGATTTTATCACCAGTTTATTCACTAGTTTTTCACATTCATACACCGGCATTGACCCAAGATAACAAAAGACATAATCCCTAAACTCTTAGAGCTCTGTCAGTGTACTGACATTTTAAAGTATGTAAAAAAAAGCTTTCATCAAGAACAAAATTTGTTAAGGGACTGACTGTGTTTGTTTTCTCTGAGCTGCCAGTGATTCTCCCCTCAAAAATATCTTGTTTACAGGTAATCAGTCATCTGAGAGATACTGATTACTTATAAAATTATTTGTTCATCTAAAATTGTTCATTATGTCTAGGGTGAGCTACACCAACAAAGCCAGGAATATTGTAAAATGAAAACAAATGCATACAGTAGCCGTGTAATGCATAAAAAGATCACGGGACTTAATTACTGCAATAATAAAAGTATAGCAAGTGATAAAGTGATAGGAGGTAGAAAGCACAGTAAATTTCTTGCTAGTAGGGTTTTTTTATATACCACAACAAAGAAACAAAAACAAACACACGCATATTCCAAACATGAAGCAAAACAAAGCTCAGCACCTGCTCCACAGGAATGTATTTCCTATGTGCCAACATTATGGAAAAATACACACAATTAAAAATAAAGAGACTGGAAGGGGCTGTTAATTTTCCCAGTCAGACTGATGATGCTACAAACATGCCCATTCGGGAAGACAAGTTAACAACCATAGTGTCAATAGCAGCACTGAGTTTTATAGTCCATTTCACTGGAGACAGCCAGCAGTATGGCCACAAGCTTCCACAAAAAGAAGTTGCATATGTTTGGTATATGTTGATCACCACTGGAATGTATAGGTCAGTGCACCAGAAGACCATTTTCCCCTCACAAGGACTACAGGAGCTGTTTATCATCTGCTCTTCACAGCTTCCTTATAACATCACCATATAACTGACTCAAGAATTTCAACTGCACCCATCCTGAAGAGTTCTTTACAAGGTAGGGGGAACCTAGTAAACAGCTTCCCAGTTTCATCTGGGAAGTAGTCAGTAGGTCAAGAGAGGTTCTCCTCATCATCTATTCTGCCCTGGTGAGACCACATCTGGAGTATTGTGTCCAGTTCTGGGGACCTCATTTCAAGAACAACAGGCAACTGCTTGAGAAGGTACAGCACAGAGCTATGAAGATGAAGGGATTGGAACATTTCCCTTACAAGCTGGGTCTCTTTAGTTTGGAGAAGGAGACTGAAGGGTGACCTCATTCATGTTTATATGTAAAGGGCGAGTGTCAGGAGGATGGAGCCAGGCTCTTCTCAGTAACCTCAAATGATAGGACTCAGGGCAAAGGGTGCAAGCTAGAACACAGGAGGTTCCACAGGATTCTGAGAAAGAACTTTTTCACAGTAAGGATGACAGAACACTGGAACAGGCTGCCCAGAGAGGTTGCGGAGTCTCCTTCTCTGGAGACATTCAAAATCTGTCTGGATGTGTTCTTCTGTGACCTAGTCTAGGTGTTCCTGTTCTGACAGGGGGATTGAACTAGATTATCTTTTGAGGTCCCTTCCAATCCCTGATATTCTGTGATCTAAGTATGAAAGCAATCCAGAATGCATCACATAAAATTATGTTTGAAACACCTATTTATCAAGTGCTCTTCTCAACTAACAAAATGAAACTGTTTTTCAGGATCCAAATTACTCTTGTCTATGCCTTTAGAGAGAAGACACTGAATAACCACCACCAGTAGGGAGTGGACATTGACCACTCCCCATTTGCCCCTAAAACAGAAATATCTTTGAGAAGGTAAATTTCAGTCCTTCAAATATTATACCAGTTTCTTTTTCCAAGTCCCCTCTGATTCCCAACAGCTTCAAAGAACTGTAGCTCCCAATGTATTTTACCATCCTATTTTACTACTGTAGTGCTTACCCCTCCCTCATTTGCTTATTTAGTCTTTGAGGGATACTGTTGATTTCTTTAGCTAATGTGCACTCCATTCAAGTTACTTACACATAACGATAACAAAAAAATCCAAAAATTGCAATTTAAATGAAATAATTTCCACCTAAAAAAATAATTTCCTCAGATCTTTTTGGGCTTATTTTCTTCCACACTTGACAAAACTGCAAACAGAAATTATTCAAGTGGGATCAGCTTTTGTAGATTGCTCACTACCACAGTGGTCAACTTGAAAAAGCCTATGAAAAAAGCTTTAGAACTCCAAACAATTCAAGTCTTCTATTTTCTCTACAAGCTACGTGGCATCTCTGCAATAAGACCACTCCCACTGTTAGAAGACAGTTTAGTTTCATGGTTGCACCTGCAAATAATTACTTAAAAAGCTATTTTTTCCAGAATTTCTCTAGAACTAGATATCAGGCTCTTCTTTGAATCATAAATGATAAGACAATTTTTTTCACAAGCTATCAAACTCCTGTCTGTCAGTGGATCATTTAATACTGACTTATAAGTCAGCTGTGTTTTAATGCAAAGCATGTTCATTATTATTGCACAATTTGCTCATAAATGCATTTGAAGTGGTAGCAAAGACCTGGCTAAGACTGTGCGAGTGAAGTGTGCAGTTTGCTCCTGAAAGTAGTATTTCCTCTTCCTGAGCTAAAGGAATGGGACAAGGTCACATAATGGCATTATCCTTGAAATCAAATTACAAATATGCATCTTCGCTAAGGATCAAATTATTAATAAAAAGCATAAAGAACACTAAATGAAAAAGAGGAAGAAAAAGTAACTGCAACTGGCAATATCTTAATTGTACTATGAATAAAATTCTTTCTCCGTTAATATAGCTGAAAAGGTTCTATGGCAACAAAACTCCTGTGGCAAAAAACCTGTGATATTTGAGCCATGCCCAGACTAAAAGATCTTTTTGCTTGCCCTAGCTATGGCAACACTTTACTTTCTGTATCAACAATATAAATCTATATGATGTTAAGTACCATAAGCCAAGGCCACAGTTTGGTGGCTTCCAACACAGCTGGCTGCTTTGACTGGTTCCAATTGGCAGATGTCAGCAAAGTTAACAATAACAAGATGGAATCACTGACATAACTTTCTTCATCTTGATTGTGAATGAGACAATGTGCATACACACATATAAATGTGAATCTACACAGATTTTTGCACAAGAAATACAAACATGATCTGGACCTTACCTAGCTATGAACTCAGACACAGTTTCTACTTCATACAATACAAACCATCTGCCAGACTTCAAACTATGAATTTTTATAAACTTAATGAGAAGTGACATCTTTGAAGATGTCAAAGCAGAACTTTCTACAGGCAATGTATAAAAAGTGCACAATTAATATGCGGTTAGTTGGCACTAGGTTCCCCATGCTTTTTGTACCTTCTAAGGGAAGCTTTTTGACTTTTCCTGTTGTTCTAGGAGGAGATAATTTATATATTTTACAGTAATACCACAAGCCACAGGATAGTTCTAGTTATTTGGTCCATAAGCAAATACAAAATTATTCTTTCAGCCTTTTTCAGCTACATCATTTAAATTATGTATTAGACTGCCTTATGATAAATCATACTGTTCCAGTATTAATAGTATCCAGTAGATCCCACTTTATCCTGACACATTCAGTAATAATTGCCTGACACAAACAGGGAAGACAACATAACCCATACTCTTCAACAACACCGTCAGGTGACAAAGTGTAGATGTCCTCTGAAAATGAGTGCCAAACTCTAGGACTCTTTGTTTCTTTTGCATGGTCTCTTCCTGTTTCTCAAGGAGATGGTTATACCAGAACTGCATCATGTCCTTAACAACTATCAAAATTCACTAAAAGAAAGAAAATTATAGTGGACTAAAAGAATGGAAACAGCAGCCTGATACTACCAGTATTTTAGCCATGCTGTAAAGATCTGTTTGAGATTAATTTCCAATAAATGTTCATTAACTGTGTTGTCAGCTCTGTTTCTACTTTCTTTCCTGATTGATAATTTATTGTCTGAATAGCAGAAGCACTAAGGAAACAATATAACACTCACTAAACTGGAACACCAAATTAATTACTGCACACATAGAACTCAAACTACACTGAAGTTAGCCAAAAGACTCTGTAAGTAAATTAAAAACTGTAGTCTTAAAAATAATACATGACAGATAAATAAGTTTCAAGGAACAGGCCAAACATTCTCCTAAAGACAGTATGACTAAGACAAATTCTACATAGTCCTCAGAAGAGGACTATGTTTTTTTTTGCTGAGGCAAAAAAAAAATGCAGTAGCTTGTAGTCCCACAGGTAAAGCATCTCATGCTGCATAATAATAATAAATAATAATAATAAAGCTGCACAGACATACACCATTACAGTGCTGCATAAATCTGGAACTGTTTACTTTGCTTTTAACAATGTGTGCATGTTATTTATATTATCCACAGGAGTACATGTGATCTCATTCCACTGTATAACCCTTGTGCCTTAAGGTATTTGCAAGTGGTGAAACAATGTGTGATATTCTACAATGAAACATTACTTCAGAGCATTGCAAGGGATTCATATGCATACATGCATGTGTATTTCTGTACACACATGCCTACTGCTACATGTTCTTAAATGATAAGCCATTTAATTACATTTAATAAGACAACCTGAATTGAATCACAAGTCCAGCTGGAGTTCCTAGAAACATTTAAGTCTATTTAGAGTTTGTATTATTCAGAATACTTTTTTTTAACATACTGTTAAAATCAGATCTGCTTTTTGTCAGATACCTAAGTAGCAATTTTATGTTACAGAAGTCTGCTTGCTTTCTTAAAAATCCTAGAAATTAAAGTTTACTACACATATCACAAGATTTGATTTTATGTCATCTAATTGTCATTGACTATTCAGTTCTCAGGCTAGCTTTAAAATGGCAAATAGTAATAATGCACAGGACTGGTGACTTTAAGGCACTAGGCAAGGTAGTTAAAGGTAATTTTAGATTAAAACATACTTCCATAGTTTACCATGTGTATCTTATATAACACGTACATACACATAAACTGTTCATAAAAGTCATATGCTAGAATTTAAGTCAAGTCCTGAACTTGTCAAAGGAAGTTTCAGAGACTGAGTCATCAGTAGGTTTGAACGACAAATAAATCTCTTTCCTCCTTAATTATACTATGCAATATCATACTAAACAATAAAGCATAGAGTTTAAATTAAAGATCTCAGAAGCCATACCTATCTAAACAGAATTATGTTCTAGACCTAGACCACTAGGTCTTCATCAACAGTTTTATCCTGTCATATCCTTTGCCTTATTTTGTCACAGAAATTAAAAGCATTCTACCTCTTTAGCACCATTTTTTTGTTTATTGTTGTAAGCAACTCTTGAAAAGTTCTGAGGCCATCCATAAATTGTGTATAAAATAAAACCTAAGAAAAAAACGTGCCCATTACATTAGCTGTAATGTTCTTACTTTGTATCTTATATATCATGGATATTCATAAAATACTATTTTTCCATAGCTGATGTGCAAGATCAGATAAGCAAAAAGAAATCAAAGCTCCATGATACCATTCAACATATATTGTTATTACTATTATTCCTAAAATGCAATAGTATTTTGCTTTGGGAAAAATATTCACTAACATAATTGATCTTTCATATTCCATACTTCAGACTTTTCTAACCTAGGAAAAAATATTCTGATAAACAGTGTTAATCCAAGTCTCATTAAGATTACTAACTTGGAACATAATGCAAAGACCCTGAAAGTCAGTAGCAATACTTAAATTTATCTGGCAGGACCCTGGGCGATATTGAAGGCGAGGTCTATACTTTGGAGTGTAGATAATACCCATCTTTAGTCTGTTACTCCATGTTTTTTTGGGGTTTTTTTACAGTCAAAAGAGAAGAGGAAGAAAAGACCGTCATGGTTCAGTACACGATAGAATAAATGTCTACAACAGGGAAGATGACTCATGCCATTGTATGAAGTAAATTTTTTTGCCCTTTTGGTCCTATGGTGATTTCTGGGAGGCCAGTTACATTGTAGAAATCTCAAATGATGTAAAAATTCCCTTCTGTGTATTCAAGGATGATAAACTAGTCACATTAAAATACAGACACGTTTCAGAAATAAGCTCCTTCAATCAGTCAAAATAAAATTAGGCAGTGGTAAGCCCATAGCACTGGGAACACCAATGGCCATGATTTTGCTCACCTGCACCACAGACACCTGGTTACAGCCTGAAAAAGTTCATTATAAGCATCATAACACTCATGCTCTCCTTGTCCAAATTGCATTATGAAGAGTGGTATGCAAGAGGCATAGAGGGAAAATTATTAGACAGTTGAAGTTCTACATTGCACCACTGTTAACAGCAACTTAAATTACATTATTTCTCCTCAAGGGCTGGAAAGTAATTTGCAAATTGAAAACTGCATTCTGAAAATGTACCAAAAAATCCACACTTCTCAGAAAAGGTAATGACTTAAAATTTGTTCAGTCAAGTTATGTCAACTCTGCAGTATTAGTGTTGTATAATTTTTGCAGCAAAAAGATTAGTTGCAACATTCACTTCCTATAACTTCATGCTACATTTTGTCTATACAAACATTACATGCCTCAAATCAGAACTAGTCTCCAAAAATTAAAATCATAGAACAAATTATTACCCAAAAGGAAAAAGGAAAGAACTTCTAACTCAAATACAGCAGTTTTGTTATATTGTTACATCATTTAAAGGCTGTATTTTAGCATAGGACAATTAACTCTTTGATGGCTTCATTGTTTTTACAAACATTAGCTTATATCTGATAAGGTCCCAATCTGGCCAGTCTGAGCTTTCACTTATGAATGATGGATGATAGATTAATTCAAAACACTGAAGAAGCTTATGTTTGGTTTTAATTTTTTAATGTGCTTTGGGTATAATAAAATTAGTGGCAGCTTCTGCTAGATGCAGCAGTGAAGTTACATTACCACTACCAAGCCATCACACCGCTTGACACTACTCACAACAGGAGTTTGTGATGAGAGGCCCTAGCGCAAATCTGAGGACTGTGTCAAGCCTGGATTAACATACACTGACAACTACATGTAGAAAGCCAGTAAAATGCCAGTTTACTGGCTCAACTACAGGCAGATTCCCCTTGCTCAGGCATTCCAGTTAGCTTTAGTAAATCATTAAACTGAGAAAAAAGACTTTATTAGCATTAAGTACTATTCAATTTAGTATTCTTTCTGAAACCACATATCGTAATACTCTGCCTCCAAAATAGCCATAGAAACAAAGTAAGAAACATAGCCTTATCTGCATCACAAAAAAAGCAATTAGATGCTCTACTCACCCCAGATTTCCCACATAGAGGTCATTCTTCATTTTAACTAATGAATTATTATAAGGAAATGCTATTACTCTCCTGAATAACAATAAATGAAAGTATTATGCTGCAGGGTAGACTACTTTTTTTTGTTCTTGATAAACATGCAGCATTAGCAACAACAAAGTCATTACATGTTTTATTGTTTTTGAAAGCTAGGGATCGAATGCAGTCACAAAATGACAGAGGAATCTGCTGGAAACATTTCAAAGGGTGAAGGTAGTGTCAAATGCCTCTATCCATCATATAACTGATGAGGATGGTATTGTAGCTACTGACCCAGTTGCTAAAATAGTCCTTAGAGTAAAATGTGTTTATAATCAGTTATAATCCAAATTCTATAAGGAGAATTAATTGTTCTTTAGTAAGAAGAGATTGATGTTTTGGTTCTAATTTCTGGAGCCTACTCTTTAATGAGGATCTTCCTTTTTATATGCATGTTTATGTGACGATTTTCATCCTGGAATAGTATTTTCTGAAAGTGCACAAGCACTATCCATCCACAATAAAATACATCACAAAGGAGACTGGCTGAACTGCTTCCACCTGAGAGCAAAAGAAACTCAGTAGCTTGCTTAAACACTTAAGTGTAGAGCAACACCTCCTGTATTTAACCTGCCTTTTTGCCTACTTCAGAAATGCTTTGGCTCAAGTGCCAGTCGTTTAATGAATGCCCAAATCTAATTCCAAATCTCAATGTACCTTTGGCTATTGATAACCTTTGTGGGCCTTCTTTACCAAAGCTGAGATCTGACCCCAGGAAGCCCCAACCAGAAGATGTCTAGAGCATGCTGCAGCTTTCAGCTCCAACCAGCCCATTTGCCCAGATTTTCTTTCCTTGTGTGCAGGTCTTTCCTTACTATGGATATAGAAAGCATGTGGTTAGTCAAGAAGTTTTCCAAGTCCTGACCCTATAAGGGTACAGTATTTAGCTGTGCTCACATTGTGCAGGAGATGTGCCTGGAGCAGGCTGAATTTCTTCCCCAGCCCAGTTCCTAGACTAAAACAAATGTGGCATCTTGGGCCCTGATTTCAGGAGTATTTCTAGGTTTTATCATAACCCATTCTGAAAAAGCCTACTCCTCAAAGCAAAACCTGCAGTTTGAAATAAAATCCCCCCTTGTCTAGGCTAGATGCTTTTCTTAGCATCACAAATAATGAGGATTAGATTAGGTCTCAGTGCTTAGTAGTTGGCAGCATCACTTAAAGCCCCAGACCCCAACAGACAGATGCAAATTCCTCTTCTTCAGAAGGTTGTGCGTGAAGTGCATGGAGCTCTGCTCGGAGACCCACAAGGAGCTACTAGAGAGCTTATGGGTCAGGATCAAAGAGAAGGCAGGGGAGGTAGATATTGCAGTGGGAATCTGTTAAATGCTGCTTGACCAGGAAGAAAAAGTGGTTGAGGGCCTCTACCAACAGCTAGAAACAGCTTCATGTTCACAAGCCATGGTCCTCATGGGTGACTTCAACGATCCTGACATGTGAGGAGGCAAAACACAGCAGGGATCCAACAGATCCTGGAATGCACTGATGGCATTCCAGGTAGAATTAAAGCTAGCCAAGGACATAAAGGGAAATAGGAAAAACTTTCACAAGTACATAAACAATAAGAGAAAGTTTAGGAGAAGACGTGGGCCTGTTCTGAAAGGAGACAGGAAAGCTGGTCACAGGGGATTTGGAGAAGGGTGAGGTGCTCAATAACTTCTTCACCTCAGTCTTCACTGGCAAGGTCTCTGATTGCACCACTCAAGTCTTAAAAACTAAGGGAATAAACTGGGAGAAGCAACAGCCACCCACTGTGAGTGAAGATCAGGTTCAAGATCACCTAAGAACTTGGAGGTGCTCAAGTCCATGGAACCTGATGAGATCCACCCACGCGTCCTCAGGGAACTAACTGGCAGATGAAGTTGCCAAACCACTAACCATCATATTTGAAATGCTGTAGCAGATTGGTAAAGTTCCTACTGACCGGAAAAAGGGAAACATATCCCCCATTTTCAAAAAGGAAAAAAAAAAGATCCAGGAAACTACAGGCCAGTCAGTCTCATCTCTGTGCCTGGCAAAATCATGGAGCAGATCCTCCTGAAGGTGCAGCAAAAACATGGAGGAGGATGATACTGAGGTGACTGGAGGTAACCAACGTGGCTTCACCAGGGGCAAATTGTGTCTGACCAATTTGGTGGCCTTCTACTATGACACAGTCACAGCATCGGTGGACAAAGAAAGGGCAACTGACATCATCTACTTGAGCTTGTGCAAAGCATTCAGCACAGTCCCGCATGACATCCTGCTCACCAAACTGGAAAAGAATGGGTTTGACAGATCGACCAGCCACTAGATAATGAGCCGGCTTACTGGTCACACTCAGAGAGTTGCAGTCAATGGCTCGTTGTCCAAGTGGAAACCAGTACTGGAACCAGCGCTGTTTAACCTCTTTGTTGGAGACATGGACAGTGGGATAGAGTGCACCATCAGCAAGTTTGCAGATGACACAAAGCTTTTTGGTGCAGTTGATGCGCCAGAAGGAATGGATGCCATCCAAAGAGATCTTGACAGGCTTGAGAGGTGGGACTATGTCAACCTCATGAAGTTCAACAAAGCCAAGTGCAAGGTCCTGACCCTGGGTCGGGGCAACCCCAAGCACAGATACAGGCTGAGTGGAAGGTGGCTTGAGTGAAGCCCCGAAGAGAAGGATTTGAGTGTGTCAATTGATGCAAAACTCAACATGAGCCACCAGTATGCACCTGCATCCAAGAAGACAAACCAAAACCTGGGCTGCATCAAGAGAAGAGTGACGAGAAGGTAAAGAGAGGTGATTTTGCCCCTCTGCTTGGCTCTGGTGAGGTCCTACCTGGAGTACTGTGTCCAGTTCTGCAGTCCTCAACATAAGAAGGACATTAAGCTGTTGAAGCAGGTCCAGGGGAGGGCTATGAAGATGATCAAAGGGCGAGAGAAACTCCATTATGAGGACAGGCTTGAAGGAGTTTGGGTTGTTCAGCGTGGAGAAGAGAAGGCTCAGAGGGGACCTCATAGTAGCTCATCAATACCTGAGGGGGTCCTACAGAAAGGCAGGGGTAGGACTTTTTAATAGGATATGCAATGGAAGTTCTAGGAATAATGGATGTAAATTGGAAGAGGGGAGGTTCAGCCTAGATTAAAGAAGAAGTTCTTTACCTTGAGGGTGGTAAGACACTGGAACAGGTTTCCCAGAGAGGTTGTGGATGCCCCCTCTCTGGAGGTGTTTAAGGCCAGGCTGGAAGAGGCACTAAGCAACCTACTCTAGTTGAAGGTGTCCCTGCCTATGGAAGAGGGACTGGAACCAGATGATCTTTAAGGTCCCTTCCAACCCAAACCATGATTCTAGGTATTCCAAATTACATAATTACATCATGCTATTAATATATTTCCAGCATTCCCACACCTGAATCTGTATTTCCTTCACACGTGTAGTTTAGCCAATTCCTATGTAAAAGCAGTAGGGCATAACTCACTCAGAGACAAGTCTACTCACATGAGCTATTGCTTGCTTTTTGATACACACCCCTGGGAAAAGCGTGACAAAGGCTATTTGAACAGGATATCAAAGAAATTTGCACAGGCCATAGGTAGCTACTTCAAAGGCATTGTGAGTCCCAGTCCTTGGATTCTCATTCCTCACTTTTTATGCATGCCCAATATGGGATAGTTTGTACATGAAGAGTTAAGACTGTGGCAACTGGAAGTCATTGATTTATTAGATACTAGATGCCTTACTCACCTGAGAAAAATTCTGACCTGCTAGACAAAACTGCCCTTCTAGATAGCAGGAAAGCATTCACAAGTGAAATTCACAAAATACAGTTGCAGCAGAAGGACATGAAAACTGTAGCAATTATATCCTTAATGATAAGAGAACAATATAACCTGTCTAGAAATGGATTCATAGTAATAAGCTTCAACAAAATCCATAAACGTTATTGTGATTCACTTTGAATTTAGAAGCCTAAATAGAATATTGTACATACAGTCACATTTCAATCAATTACTGCATGACTCATGGCAGGCATTTCAGAGCACTGAGTAACTGGCATAAAGGTAAAAAACTTACACTGAAGAAAAATCAAAACACAAAAAGTTCTACTCCTTCCCTCCTGGCCCCTAGGCAAATCCCAGAAGTACAATAAAACTATTATGTTTATATTCAAAGCCTTCAAGATATCAGAACTTTGTGAACTCATTTGGTAAGGTTCAAAGCACAGGTCAGCTGACATGCCTCCCTGGTACACTCAGAATAACGAGCCACAGTAAATAAGACAAAAGACAGTTCCAAGACTTAGTTCCAACACACATCATTTCAAGTACACATTGTTCCCTAAGACTAATTGCCTTAAAATGGTACTAGTGTATTGAGATGGCCATTACAGTGCTATGCAACATCACCATCCTGAGCAGACCCCAAACACTGATGCCACAGCAGAGGGGAAGACAAGGACCAGCATCATCAGAAATCAGTCCTGATTTTCTGTTGCAGTAATGGGAAGTGTTAAAATACTTTTTGCATTAACAGTCTACCTCTGGGCAGATAAGACAAATTTTTTTAACAGCTGGATGATAGCATGATAAGTCAACTTGTATAATTTATTAAAGTGAAGTAATGCAAATTGAGAGCTCTGAACAGATACAAGCTCACTACAGTTACCGTGGGGAGTCCAGAGGAATTTATTTCTGTGAGCTTTTCAGAGGGAATTAGGTTTTCCTTTTCATAATCTGATGTGGTGTTAAAGAAGGGCCTTAGTTCACCTGCTTAGCATCACCATGTTCAAGATGTGGTTAAAAGCAAAATAAAAGAAATTCCTTAACTTGGGAATCCAAGTGACATGGTAGTGATTCAACATAAAGAAGCAGCCATACTACCACACTTGAGAATGCTGAGCTTCTCAAATGTCATCCAGAAGAATGACATTGCCATTATCAGAGGAACTGCTTGACTGGAGCAAGCAATGATTGGAAGAAACTCACAAACATGAAGCATTTAAACAAGATATGGAATCAACACAATGAGGCACAGTAAAAGAGTTACTGCCATGGTGACCTTACTTGTATCACCATTTGAAAGCAGATTCCAGGCTGAGTTTAAGCCTTTCCTTCTTCCTCAGCTACAGGTCTTTTTGTAGCACTAGAGTAGTACTAGAAGTCTACCTAGACATAGCAACAACTACAATTAGAAGAAAACTTCTTTAGTCCTTCTTTAAATGAGTCTTGATTATTCAAAACGTACTTAGTATACTCTATTCATTGAAATTGTTTATATATAAAGAGAATATACTTTGCCTTCACATTCATGCCCATGGGATATTCAATCTTTATGCGCTTTTATAAAATTAAAAAAAAAAAAGAAAAACAAATAAGGACTTCTCTTTAAGGTATTTCAGTAACATGACTGAAAACTGAGAATGCACAGAATGCAACAAAACAGAAAACTAAATACTATTCTTCTGTAAAAACCGTATTTTAAAATTGCTGGGGAGAGGCATGCCCTGACTCTTACCTGACTGTGTAGGTAGATAGGATCTTTCTTTTGTAGTCCATTGCAATTCCAGCCATCATCTTTTCTCAACTTCTAGATCCAAATTCTGGCTCACTTAGTAATGCATGCTACCATTTTAGGAATTTGTAAAACAAGCTTCGTAAACAAAGTATCAGGAATTTTTACAAAATACCACAGCATAACTCAACTGCAAGTTAAAAGAACTCAAAGACTAAGCTGATCATGTTTTAGCTTTCTTTTCAACATACACTTAGTTAATACATCACACAGACGAACAAATCAGGTCTAACAGCAAGAGCAGTATTTTCCATTTATGTTTTCATCTACAAGCCAAAGGCTACACTCCCATCTCAGGACAAACCCATTCTTAATTAAACTGATTAGTAACTGACTAATTCACAAGATTAGTTTTTAAAAATTCAGTTAAAACCTTATTTTTCTTGTATAGACTATTATCATGTGTTCCAAGTACAATGATATTACTACACAAAATACATAGTCTAATACAAGCTAAATGTCCTTATATACAAGGGGGAAAAGATTTTTAATCTGCGTGATTTTCGGTTTTTATTTAATTCCAAATACCAGTGTAATTGATGTATTTGAGGGGAAGGATCTCACCAGTCAAATACAACAAAATAGAGACATTTAAGTTTATAACACGTGAGATAAGCCCCTTCTGTATTTTTATTGTTTTGAATACTTGAAGTAGTACTTCATTAGATGCTTATCTAACAGGAGATATTGAAGCCACAGATTTTAAAATACCGTTTTCTTCCTACCACATTCTCCACTCCAGCTACAACCAAATACAACCAACAAAACTTTCTAACATGTTCATCAGTAAATTCAGACACTTGAGCAGTTTCTTAAAAGATTATACACGTGTTATGTAAATTTCAGCGCTCTCAAATGGACTATGAGGGATAAAATCCCTGAGACTGGTAATAGGAAATGGCATCTTTCATTGCTAGGTTGTCAGTTTAAGAATATTCAGCAACCAGTGACTTCCATTTGTTACCATTTGCTGAAAATTGTGTTTATCCAGCCTCCACTAGACAAAAAGTTCCTGCAGCAAGACCACCCACAACAGTTGTCACTTAACATGCATAGGTTTCATTACCACCAGCAAAAAGGGTCAAAAGCTTCACTACTCTGTGTTCTCTCAAGTCCTAAGGCTTATTTTTCCCATGTTACAGTTACATTGTAATTCTAAATAAGGCAAGTCATACTATAGCTTCCTATGGACTATCGGTTCTCTGAAGAAATCACAGAACTGCTATGAACATCCAGAATTCTCAATCCACGCTATTTCAGAATCAAATTTATTCATTATATTCAAAGAAAGACTAAAATACTATTGTCATTTCAAAGGCTAAAAAGTAAAACTCAGAAACTAAAGTTCCATACCTTAATTTCACTGCTAAACCTATAATTCATCTATCAAGTGTTGCCCAATTCCACATACCTACTCTCAACTGCTGTTTTAAGCACTGATAAGCAAAACCCTCGGCAGCTCTGCTTGTTAGCTACTGCTTTTGTTAATTCTTTATTAATCATGCAGAAATTGTAAAGAAAAACTACTAGGTGCCTAGAGTTTTGAAGCAATATATATTCGTTTCCCAATTAGAAAGAGGCAGTTACTTGACCTGCAAGATTAATTTCTGTTTCTTACCTCAGGCTTACATGCTGAAAACCAAATTAACTTGCTAGTGTTTATAACTCAGCCTTTATTTAAATATACTGTCATGCTGATTTCCACACCTACTAGCAATAGATCTTTTTATGCAACTTCAATTATACATTATGGGTGGGCACAGAAAATTAAACTGATTTTTTGATGGGCAGTTCTCCTAGCATCTTAGTTTAAAAGATTAGAATACAAAGTGAGAGGTCTATTCAAGCTCCTTCAAAAAGGAAGCTTGAAAAATGTACACTATACTTTTACTTTGTGATGGTGAACCACTTTTTTTAATACAGGTTTTTGATGCATGGCCTAACGCAGGCCTCAGCAAAAAGATAGCAAATCTTAGAATTTATTATTGTCAATAGTCTGCATGACCTTTACTTTAACTGCATCCTGGCTGTCAGTAATAATCCAAGGCTACACTTCCAATGATAGAATGAGAGACTTTGCATATTGAGTCTCCAGGTCTCCTTGAAAGTGTTCAGAAATCACAGTCATTTATTCCTATTGGCAGGGCAAGGTCCATTATGAAAGCTCATTCGTCTTTGCCTGAAGATGAAGAGTGGAGAAACTCTACTTTTGCTCTGAATCAAGTAATAACTACCATAGTTTTCTCAAATAAATCAACAAGGAGGCTTCCAGGTGCAGGGTCTGAAATCTTTTCTCATTCAGGGCACCTGTTCACTAATGGTTCCCTTCACCTTTGCAATGTACAATTTTGGTAGCAGATAAAATAGCACTTGAACACAGACCCCGTGATTTTACATTCTAACCTTTCTTCATTTGGGGTTTACCTGACAGGTTAGAGAGTTTGCAAGTTCAGAAAAAAAAAATAAAAAAAAATCAGAGCAAGTATAGAATTACAAGGGCAATAATAATAAATAATAGGCTTGCTCTGGCCTCCTCTCCTTTGAGATGTTTTTAAAGTCCAAGAAGTACTTAGGCTACTCAAGGCATAATATGTGTATCTGTCTAATAAAACATACTCAAAAGGTGTCTCAGGCTAGGCACAGATGAATCCCAGGTAGTTCTCTGCTGCTTGAGCTGACTGGATGAGTTAAAGCCAGCCTACAAGTTACAGAGCTGGAGTGGCATGACATGCAGAAGCTAATACAGAACTATCTACACAGAAACAATGTAAGCATGCAACTACCATGCACTTTAAGGAAAAAAAGAAACAGAAGGTTTCTCTACAGTATTCGTAACAAAAATTGGATTTCACTCTGATGTCTTCAATCCCTCCCCAGGCTTTATATTTCTGGCACTGCACAGGATGCCATTCATGACCTCCATGGGAACCCTTTCCAGATCCATGAAAAGTTAGGGGCAGGGAAGGAAATTATTCACCTTCTGAGACAACAGCAGCATTCTAAGATGACTGCCAAGATCTAAGGTCCTGCTAAGGCAGATAGCTGTTCTCCTGCAGAGTGACTTACTGAAGCCCACAGGGTTCTGCAGAGATTCAGCAATCTGTACCACATGGCAAATTGACTAAGCTTAAGTTAATTTTTCCAGCAGGGTAAATAAAAAAATACCCTCAACTTTCCTCCTTTTAATCCCCATTTTATGGCAATTCTTCACAAGACAAATTCCAAGGGAAACAGCAGGCACAGGAAGCTCTATTTGATTGGGTTTATCACAGATAGATTTCCGGTGAGACTGAACAACCTCTTTTCCAAAAAAGTTTACTCCCTAAAACTTCTTTAAAGGCAACTGATAACATTCACGAATTCATTTAGCTCATCACTCCAGTGAGCATGCATTCATAAAGTAGAACACAGCCAACAGGAGACAGCCAGCAAGTCCTACAGGCACAGCAAGTGCTCATTCACTCTTTGGTTAAAGTGTGGGACCTCTTGAGGTATGTGTTTGGTTTACCATACTGAGAAGAGATACAGAGACTGCAGGATAAGACTGAGCGAACTTCATACCCAGAAAACATCTTGAATATTCCACAAGAAGGACAACGATTACACCTCACATTCTGTCCTCTCCAAATTGGGCTGCAATTTCGATAGCTGAGTTTGAATCACAAAACCCTTGAGAATAAGAAAACTATCATTCTGGCTGGGCCATATAACCACTAGCACAAGTCCTTCTGTACTTGTAGATCTTCCTCCACCTAGGATGACAAGAATCTTATTGAAAAATCAAGATCTGTCTTAGTGCCAGCACTCTCTCTTAAGTCTCCACACTGGAGACACTAAGCATTCAGCATGCAGGCTGAGGAACCATCCAGAATACTTGCAATACTTCACATATGCTCAAACTAGTCTACTAAGATTAATTTATAACTGATACATTTTCTGACTACATGTGAAGTAAAAAATGCATACAAGACAATGGATGAAATAGAAAGAGGAAATTTG
Source organism: Turnix velox (assembly GCA_013400935.1). NCBI lineage: Eukaryota > Metazoa > Chordata > Aves > Charadriiformes > Turnicidae > Turnix > Turnix velox. Next base: position 13,171 of record VZTY01000744.1, on the reverse strand, counting down.
AATTCCATGATTTACAGAGAGGAAGTGTTTAGTTCCTGCAATTATGGGATAACACTCAGAAACGGGACAGAAAACAAAGCTGGTAGGATCTGCCAGAATCCAGTAACATCCCATGTTCCTGAGAAATACAGGTAATTCTGCAATACTGAGGACTCCAAGAATATCACTACAGCACAGCAACTGTGTGTAACAAGCCCAAACATCTTTCTTCATACAGTGAGCATCCATTTACCCATCAGTTCTTAAGAGGGCCAAGCTTCTTTACAGTTCAATATTACAATTTTTTCTTATAGAGCTCTGGCAAGATCTAGGCATGGCAGGTGAAAATGGACACTTTTACATCACTGTATGCTTCTAAAGTCTTTTAGTCATTGCTACAATCTACATCATGCATGCAACTACAGAGAATTTTACATAGTCCTGCAAAAAACCTCAGTGACTTCCCTTCTACTACAGAATATGAAGGGATTCTAACAAGTCCAAGCTCTCACAATTTACATTTGTGTATATTTTCAAGGTTCAGCAAGTACAGCACAGGTAGTTCACAGAATGAAAACTCCTTTTATTCCAAGCCACTTTTCCCTTTTTTTCAGATGGCCTGAACAATGAAATATATTCATGCCAAAAAAGAACATTTTTGTATTATCAATGTAGAACCCTCTTATAGATAACTGTATGATTACGCTAGAGTGTATCATTAGAATGTTAAATTATTTAGCCTTGATGCTTACAGGTTCACTAAAGTAACTCCTTGTTTCCTCAGTGGAAGCAAGTTGATGCTTTCCCTTCCTAGCAACAAAGAGAAAATGTGATACAATATATATACTATTTGCTATATGTAACTAATAAATGTATCTTTTTGTCACTTGAGCAGAGTTTTGCAGTACTGGACCAGAAGTTTCCAAAAGAGACATTGTTTAAAAGTCACTTTCCTTCCAGATTCTGCTCTTCTGTATTCAAGCATACCACATGACCCCAGCGTTTCCTATTCACACAGGCTACACTTACTTTACACTTTAAAAGAGTAATGAAGATTCTCAACCTGAAAAGCCAGCAGCAGAAAAGCAGCAGAAAAGCACAAAAATGAACCAGTAGCGCATTTTACAATCATAACAGGTGTCATTGCAACTATAAAAATACATTTTACGACCCATGAACACAGTCTAAATCCCTACATAGTTTTAAATATTTCTCATTGACAGGTTATATTAAAAGACCACTAAAATGCCTTAAAACTTACCTCACGCCCTCTTTTTAAATAACCATCTTACTCACTACAGGTAGTTAAGCGATCACGAGTGGAGGGAGATGGATAATGTACCACAGTTTCAGAAAGTCCTGACCAGAGCAATTTCAGTCCTTGTTTTTCCATCTATTCTGGTAGCAGAACACAGACACCTATTGATGGCAGCTGGAGGTGCCAGAGATGAAGCTAATTAAACAGATTAAAACAAAATGGGGTCTTAGTGATGAAAAACAAAACAAGACACCTCAGGACGCACCCAGTGAAGGAACTGAAAGAGTTTAGCCTTCAGGTCATTTCTGTTAGGTAGCTTTCATACTAAGACATATGATTTCAGTAAGATTTCAATTTCATTAGATATTTGTACATACTTTGTATAAAAGATACAAGGAAAGCATCTCAAAGGAGGAAAAAATAATGAAGGGTAAGTCCTTGAGATCCTTTGTGGTTCCACAAGGACCTTCCTGTCATCTCCAGCAGGTAAGAGGGGCTCGAAAGCTGCCAGAAAGGAATACCAAGGCCCTTGATTTCAAAACAAAACAAAAACCAAACAAAAAAAAAAAAAACAGCAAAAACCTAAAAGAAACAACCTAACCAAACAAGAAACAACCCAGACACATTAAACCCAGGTTCAACTCACAATAGAACTATCTGTAGCCTGATAAAATGGATACCCCCACCACCAGCTGAAGCTTCTCACCACTCCCAGGGCAGCAGAACACCTGACAAAATGGCGGTGGGTGAGGGAGTTTCCTACCGTAGGCAAGGCCACCTCAGCAAAGCCATCATTTCCAAATGGCCATGGTCAAAGTCAGTACTTCGCCCCACAGCAAACCCGTGGGTGCTAGTCAACAAGGGCAAGGACACAAAGCTAGTCTGAGGTCCCACCACGCAACAGCTCCCAGACAACAGCTGCATGCACTGAGTTGGGCTAAAATGGCAACCAAGTGAGGGGGCGGCCCAGGTGTGGCCAGGCAAGAAAAATAAGGACATCAATACCTGTTAGTGGCACAGGGCTGGCAAGAGGGACCCGAATTACTCATAAACGAGCTATTAGTAAAGGAAAAACTCAGCTGAAGGGGATTTTCCTAAGCAGTCCCTGCTCCATAGAGGCCAGAGGTGGCTACCTTTGGTGAGAGCTTTGGTGGTTAAAGCTGGCACCTGCCTGGTGTAAGCAGAGTAGAGCAGAGGAGAGGGGGGAAAAAATTCCAATCTGCTGTGGTGCAAAAGCTGTCAGGGGAAGCAAATTAAATTACTGTCTATATTAATGGGATTGTGTGGCTGGAACGTGGCCTTCCTCTAAGTCATGTAATTCTGGTGAAAATTCAGACAGGGATGGAGAGACATGTGCCCCAGGCCCAGCTGCCAAGGAGATGCCTAAGGAGTCATTCAACATTTCTTTAAAACCTGAATTTCTTTTTTAAAGTAGGAAAAAGAAGGCAAAATCCCTGCACAAAGTAATTTTTTATTCCCTGTGATTTCTAGCCACCACTGAATTTTTCTTATCTTAATGCCGTAAAAGAAAAGTCAGACAACTAAAATTTGTAGACTGTACTAATCCTCAGAGTACAGATCCACTCTTTTGAAAGCCATAAATACAGAGTTAAAGAACCACAGGAAATTAGTTCTCTGAGTTATGTTAATTGCTCCCAAGTCTCAAGTATCTGCACAAAGAAGGAATACAATTTGAAGAAGACATCATAACATATCATGGTTAAAAAAATGTTACGCCTAACGCTTCTCACAAATTAAAAGGGGTTTGAACCACTTAAGAGGAAAAAAGTAAAAAAAAAAAAAAGAGCATGTCTGAAATATGGGCAGAAAGTACGCCCACAGTAGAAATAACTGATCTGTGTGCTGTGTTATCTGTCACTTTAAATTCCCCTCTCTAGCAGCAGCAAAGGATAGAAACCCATGAAAAGCAGCTACAGAGAAAGGAAACAACACACTGTAATTATAGTTTGGAATTCAAAAGATTAAAAAAAATACTTTTGGAAATTTATTAACAGGGTGGCTTCAAACAACATGAAAACAATGAGAAAGGTAAACGACATTTAAAGGAAAACTTATTGATAACTGTATTAAACAGTAAAATTCTTACAGTGCAACCGAAAATATAAGCAAAAGCATAATGAAAATTTTAAACATAAGAAATTTCTTTTATGTTAAACACTTCATTTTTCCAAATTAACAGTTTATTGATTTACAAATAAGTCTTCACAAGTGGTAATCAAAATGCAGGTGCTCCATAGGAAGAAGCTGATGAATTTTCTAAACTTCTTGTAAAGAAAAATATTAAAGGGCTATCCAAATCTCGCTGTACCAGAAAATACACTAAGAATCTGATATATATTACTGAAATATTAATTAATTCTTAATTTCATCCACCCCAAATAAGCAAAGCTATCTTATTTTTTCTTTTCTGTATCAATAACAGTTTGGAGGTTTGTGCCATACAGAGGCACTGCTTTGCAATAAACTTTCAAGGTTAATTTGAAAACCTAGACAAGAAATTTCTTAAACAAATCTATTCACAAAGCTTTTAAATCATATAGTTGTTTTTAAGGCTCCCTCAGCTTTTCCTGACAATGGGGCTTGCACAGGCCAGCCAACTTGAATATAGCCAGGTGGCTATGGTAGTGTCAGAAATCTATCTCAATTACATTGCATGAAATAAATGATAGTTAGGAAAGGAAAAATGTGCAGTCCTACACAAAGCAGAGCTAAGTCCTAAATCTCTCTATGCTCCTTTCAGGTTTGTAGAGCTGTGATGAATAGAAGACAGTCTGGCATGTCAGGGTTTTCTATATGACTGATAACATTCAGAGATATTTCCTCATGACTGGCTATGCAGGAACATTCAGCTTTAAAAGAAAAATAACATTTTGCATTTGCATATTTCTCTAATTCTAAAGATGAAATCACTTCATGGAATTTCACATTTGTTATTTGCTATTGAAAATGCATTTATGAAGAAGAAAATTGCACAAAGGCCTAGAAAGTGGGCTTTTTCTCCCCTAGAAGAACACTAAAACTTACACATTTCTCTTTTTTTTAGCACTCTGGCTCTTGCCCTAATTGGCAGTGTAACTAGATTGATTTGCTACCATGCTCCAGAGTGGGCTGATCAATGGCATTCCTCATTCCTGGTATTCATCTAAAATTCTGTTGTCCTCATTTGCCAGAATAACCACTGTTCTCCCAGCTGAACTTCAGGACTCTTGCAATGTAGAGATTACTTAACTAGAATAACACTTCAAAGAACCTAAGTCCTAAATCAAAATAAGCAGCTGTATAAACTGTAGCCTGAAAGACACTTGATTTTGTGTACAGCCTTTTGTGCTTTGCTGCCTGCATTCTCAGTGATATGTTCTTAATTGTCACTCTTAGTTTTGGTATTTGTTTGTTTCTTTGTTTGTGGGGTATTTTTTCTATGATGGACTCCTTTTTAACGACTTTGTGAAATCAGTCTTTCATTGCTAACATCTTCTTGTTTAAGTTTGGTTAAATATTTCATGTTTTAAATATAGCATGTTAATAATTATTTTTTTCAGTTCTGAATCAGAACAAGTGTAGCTAAATGCATTATTCAAGAACAGCATCTGATCTTATTTAATATCATGCAACGCTTTGCTTGTTCTTACTCTTTTTTTCATGTAGATGCAATATAACATGCTTGCCAAATGTGTACAAGTACCTTTTCTCCCAAACAAGCTGTTCAGAAATGTTATTAGCCTAAATATCTTGTCCTGAATTTTTTAAAGCATGTTTCTTCTGAGTCAATCATAATTTTTTTGAGCACTTCTTATATTAAGCTATTTCAGAAACAGCTGTGCAATAGCATGTATCATAATATGTTAAGGAAAAAGTTAATCTGCTAAGAAAGTTAGTGACCTTTTTTCCCCGATTTCTAAGCTGCTCACTGAGTCTGCTTGAATCTCACTCTAAAATATCTCTAGGGTTTGACAACCAAATGTTTTCAGGTTTTTGGATGCCTAGGGATTTATGGTTGTGTGGTTTTCCAAGAGTATTTATGCATATACAGTAACTCCAGCAAGTATCAGCAAGTATCACACAAATATGTTCTCCTGAAAATTCTACAATGTGCCTTTTTACTTTCCTGAGAACTAAATTTCTTCACTGATCTTGTACAAGCAAACCTGGCAGCAGACTTTCACCAGCAGAGATCTAAGCATCCCTGAGAGATGTCATGGTGGCTGGGTTTGCCTGAAAAAAGGCATTTCCTTCTTCTGGTAGTGACCTGAGTTTCTACTGCTGAAACAGTAATCTTTATGCGTACACAAAACATAAAACTAATTGCTTTTTATTCACCATCTCCAGTTTCAGCGCTGGCTCAGCCCCCTGACTTAAAAGCTCTCTCTATTCTTTCTGTCACACCCAGATTCTTTTTATTCATTCATCCTTTTGTTGTTGTTGGGGATGTTCATTGTCACTAGCAGTAATTTTTTATACATTCCTTGCCTTAGGAGGCATATGCGTAAGTTAAGATGAGATGCCAAGCTCCGTAGGGTACCCTGACTCTTATTTTGGCTCCATAGAGATGCTCCCTCTTTCTTTCTCCCCCATGTACCTCATGGCTATATAAAAATGGCTAAAAATACAGGCTGAAATTCAATACTAAGAATGCAGTACTCTGGCAGAACATGGGTATGGGTTTTGGGTTCCAAATATCATCCAAGGATCGCACTCTTGTGAAGAGAAACTATTACATCAGAAGCTCCTGCAGCTAAACACAATATCCTTCCTTTTCTGACCTTTTGTATCAGACAAATTTCAATCCTATAGTAAATGCAGATCATTTGTTTTCTCTCCATAAGGATGGGAGCTGTATGTTTGGCTGCGAGACTAAACGCTGGCCTGCACAAATTGTTCGAGTGAAAAAAGATGGATCTGAGTATCACAAGCTGGGAACATCTGTGGCCATGTCCAAAGCTAATTTTTTTAATCAGCCAGAATAGCAAGCAGGATGTGCAGCCAGTAACCCTCCTCACCATATCATAATGTTTTATAGGCAATTTTACATTCTGCGTGTTCTTCTTTCCATTGATGCTTATTTGGATTGGTTGTGGGATGCGACATATGAGTAAGTGTGCAAACTAGAGTACACACAGTGTAAATCTGCTTATAAAATCTTATGATTACAAAAAGGCATTAAATTACCCTTTTTTATCCTGCTTACATGAACGTCCTGTTGGTGGGAAGAGCTGCTCATGACTCTGATGATACTCATATAATGAGCAGATAAATACACATAAATGAGCAGATAAATACAGGGAGTGTGTGGGTTCTGGTAAAACAGATTATGTTCTAAAAATAACTCTGAAGTTGTAACTTACTTGAGTTCCCAAACAGTCTCACATGAAGTATTAATTCTTTAAACTTGGTTTAATCAGGTGTGTAGGTCACATGGCAGATGCAAAACTCAGATTATTTGATTTCTGAGTCTCAGATTTATGCTGTGTGTATTAATCATCACATTCCAGAATGCTAATTTGATAATTATTTTCCACCAAAATATCATATTTGCTAATTTTTATTCCAGCATTTCCTTCTGTAAACCAGTTTGGTACAGTATTTGAAGCAGACACAAAAGAAATGCAAGCACAGTAAAGCTGTTGTTTAAATTTGGAACTGTCTGGGAAATTTTCAATTTTCTTTCATTAGAAAAATGCTGGTTTGTAGAAAACAAAAATTATTCATGCAATTCAAGCAATTGCCTACTAAGGAAAGAATTGCAAAGGGTTTATTAGCTATTAAAATACCAAACAATTTAAAGAAAGAAGAATTGCTTGCTGTTCAAGTATTCCTTTAGTGTTTTTAATTAAATACAACAAAACTTTAATGAAATAAAAGGTAACAGTTTTTAAAAGACTTCTAAAATCACACAGATTTAGGTTGATCTGATTAAAAATGTGAAATTTTAAATAAAAAACAAGGTGGTAACTTCTTTTACAAGTACTAGGTATGAAGAAACACAGATATCAAGGAAAGTGGAAGAGCAGGTGTTTTGCACCTACTGCTTCTAGAAGATGCTGATGGTGATTATAAACTGGAGCAAACGGGTGATGGCTGGCCTGGGCTGACTACTCTGCCTCAGCCTTTTTATCAGACTGTCTCTTTCCATTTACTATGCAGGAAATGTTTGGCTCAGGTGCCTACAGTTCTGTACTCTGAGCACCCAGTTGAATTCCACTTTTTGCCTAATTTTGCTTCTCCTATTCCATCAATAAGCTTACTTGTTGTAGAGTAACAGATTGAGAAGCTGGGTTTTGGTCCCTTTGTGCTATAGCCCAGAAACAAGTATTCCAGAGAGTGTGCATCTGAGCTGATGCATCTGCATTACAGCTGGGCTCTGCATTTCCATGTCTCCTTCCAGCACGTGGGGTGAGCTGGGACAGCAGAACAGCAATCCAAGGTGGCTATTTTCCAGTGGCGCAATGCCCAGGACCTGACAACACTAAGCTCCTTGGCAGCAGCTTCCCATTTCATTGGAGTCCAGCCTGGCCTCAAAATCAGGGAGCTGATCACAGATTTCTACCATCTCACTAGCTGTAGGACTTGCCCCTCGCAAGAGACAATGTGGTACCTCCACACACACTTTCCGTGAGACTGATCAATCATGATTAACTCTGCTAATTAAAGCTGGGCTACAGTACTGTAACAACTGGTGAAAATTATCAGAACCATACCCATTTTCCATTTTGATTCTTATTTTCATTTGCAGAAGTGGGATTTCATATTGCTTATTTAACTTACTGGTCTCTTTATACTGTCAAAGCAGGGAAAGTGTCCTAGTGTATGAGAGATGTAAATCTAACTTGAAATAAAAAATTAATAAATAAAAAACCTTGCGAGTCCAGGAAAATAAATCTTTTAAATCTTCACTCTTTGGGACTTCTCACTTGGATAGTGTTAAAAGAAATTTATGTAGACAATAGTTTACGTGCTCAAACCCTGTTTCTCCAACCTCTCATTCTGATTAGGGAAGGAAGAAATAGATTTATGTGGTAAATATGTAAACATTTTGCATAGAATATACAACCAGTGTGCATGTGAAAAATTCCTTTTATGTTTTAGATGTCTCCCAATTTTGTTTAAGTACATTATGCTTTTACAGTAAATTCACTTATATCTCCCAATTTATTTAGGATAATGTATTCAATCACAGAAGTATTCATGTGATGAATTCCTCCAAACATATTATGCAAAGAGCATTACTCAGAATTAAACAGGAAGAACCACTGATTTTGTTTGCTAAGATTACAAGAAAAGTACCATAAGGCAAAATTAGCAGTTGGCAAATGCTAGTAAGGGCATCCGTTGACTACAATTAGACTATAGAATGCAATCAGATGGATACTATTCTAGGCACCTGAAACATGTTCATGATTAAGAGTCTTCTGTTAAGAAGTTTACCTTATGTGCACTGCCTTGGAAATACAACAGGTATGAAATAGAGACATTTGGAAGATCAGTAACAAGCCATTTGATAATTTGAAAGATTAATCTGCACTGTGTTTTATTAGCTGCTGACATTCTTTCTACGATTTTGGTACCACACCTTACAACTTAAATGTTTCTACTGACCTGCCTGAATTTTCTTTGGGAAGTCATGGTTCCTATTCTGGTAAGAGGACAACTGAGTAAAATCAAAGCTTTGTAGTGATGCATTCATGTGAAACTTTGAAGCAAAAAGCAGGAAAAGAACATCAGTCTGAAATATGGAAGTATCTGGTCACTGAGGGCCAAATTAAATAACAGCAAATTATGACGGCAGCAGCTTAATTTCTGTTTGTTTGTTTTCACAAGGTGAAATAATAACCATAGTGATCAAGTCTGCATTTTTCAGAAGCAACTACATTCTGAGATTAATTAAATCAATACCCTTCAGATATTAGGACCAATGAGAACAAATGAGGGACAAGGGACAACTAGCCTTGCTTCAGTTGCTTGGCTTACTCTCTCATTGTCACATAAATATTTGTAGAGTTCCTACACATTTTCATAAAGAAGATTTACCTCATCACTTCTCTTTCACCTTTAATGTATATTGCTGGTGTTGCAATTTTTATGAATAACATTTTTATGGATTATGACACACATGAAACTTGCATGCATATTAGATACAGACAACATAAAATTAAAGATAAAAGATTCAGTATGCACTCTCAGAAATGTTGGGGTCATGGGAGAAAAAGACTGCAAAAAAAAGGGAATGGAGAGAATGGAAATGTTAGTTCTTTTGGCCATTCTGCACATTCCAAAATGCATTTTCCTGTGAATTTCATAAAGCTGTTTTTTTATTGATGTAGATTACTTTTTTTCATGAATCATTCAAAAACTGAATTTTGAAGAAGAGAACATGCATATTTTAATGCATACAATGAACTGGATATTATATTAGAATAGCAAATTCTTTCCATTTCCCCCTCAGTATTAAAGAGGGGAAATCCATGCAACTAATTATCTTAAGAGGGAAAATGGGAAACAAAATAAACCAGTGACAAAACAAAATGCTATTTCATTTAAGATCTCGGCAACTTCTGCTTCTTTTATTATCCACTGTTCTCTACAAGTAAGAATGCTTCAGTGAGAGAAAATGGGATTTACTGCTCCTGCAAACTGTAACTCAAGACCTGAGTTTGAATATTTGCTTACAAGAATTTTGACCCTGGAAGTGAGGCACCTGAAGAAGCAGTAAACTTGCTGCTATTTTTAATTATGTAATAGATTCCCTATAAGGGTAAGTCATAATGATCTGATTCTGCAGCCCATACATCCACAGTAGTTGTTACTGGCATGAACAATTCCACTGATATTAACAGGGCTGCTTGTGCACATCAGAATTACTTTCATAGAGGGGGACAGCTCCATGCCGTTAATCCTTTTGTATCACTGTTTTCCAGCTTGTTGTTGTAATAGGGGTATCGCTACATTGGACAATGTGTTCAGTTTTCAGTAGACTGGATGTTAGGTATAAGTGTGTTTTCACAGAATCACAGAATGTCAGGGATTGGAAGGGACGTTGGAAGATCATCTACTCCAGTCCACCTGCCAGAACAGGAAAACCCAGATAGGTCACACAGGAATGCATCCAGACTGGTTTTGAATGTCTCCAGAGTAGGAGACTAAAGAACCCCTCTTGGCAGCCTGTTTCAGTGTTCTGTCACCCTCACTTTTTTCTCATATTTCTGTGGAACACTCCATGTTCCAGCATGCACCCATTGCCCCTTGTACCCTTGTATCCTTCATCATCTTCATTGTTCTGTTCTGGTCTCTCTCAAGGAGTTGTATACCCTTCTTGAACTGAGGGCCTCAGAACTGGACACAATATGTGGTTTCACCAGGACAGAGTAGAGGGGGAGAAGAACCTCTGTCAACCTACTGTCTATGCCTCTTCTAATACACCCCAAGANTTCCAGCTTGTTGGTTACTCCTCCCAGTTTTGTGTCATCAGCAAACTTGCTGATAGTGCACTCTAGTCACTCATTTAAGTTGCTGATGAATATTTTGAATAGTACTGGCCAACAGTACTGGTCAATCAATAATTATTTTGATTCATTAAATGGAACAATGGACTGTGGAATTTTACAGCTTTAGGGTTTCTGTGCAAGAACAATGTAGATAATAACAAGAAATATTCTGACAGAGCTGATTTCTAGCTTCTCTGGAATTAAATAACTACACTTCAGTCCCTTAGTTCCTATTCAAACTCCCTTTGAAATCTTTGCTGCTGGAAACAGAATTGCACTATTAAGAAAGCAAAACCTTCCCTCTTAAATTAAATACAAAACTCCCTTAAACTCTTGTCTGTGAAGGGATGAGTGTAAAATACAAATTTCCAACATTAAAATAAAGACACTTATGGTCCATTTTTTAATTACATGGCTTTTCTAAAATGAAAAATAGAAGTATTTGCGAATAGTTCAAAAAAAAAAAAAAGCCCTACCTTGTACAGTATGAAAAAACCCACAAAAGATGAAAGAGTAATGTATCTGAAAGCCACTACAGGATCACTTCAGGTTTTTTTGTTTTCCTACATTTTGATAGTGTGACATTTTGAAAGGAATGGCAGTGAATGAACTATCAGATAAAGGGATGACTTCACCGTGAAGTGAGTGTAGTCATTGTACTCAGAAAAAGAAGGTATTTCTTTTTCTTTTTTTAAAGTGTGGCTAATCTCTGTTATTTAAAGATCCCTGTTAAAGTTAGGAAGTTAAGTGCAGCACTTTCCCATTTGTCTAGTTCTGACTGGGAACTGGCCATGCACACTTTTAAGGCTTGAGAAAGATTTTAAAGATCGCAAGATGGAAAAGTGCCTATTTCCTTTAAAATGGTTCTATTCTTTTTTTCTTATACATTATACATCAGAGTGATATTTGAAGGCAGATTTATTATACTTCCTGGCAGAATGCTTTGTACATTTATAATGCAAAGCTTTTATCTAAAATTCAGAGCATTATTTTAAAAAGAAGGTGTATCATATCAGCAAGACAGGTTCTATCCCTATTGAGAACCATCCACAGGAATGAAAATAGGCAGTAAAACTCATGGTCAAGGAAAACCTGAAAATGAACTTGGAACAGTTTGATTACTGTAGGGCTGTCTTTGAGCCTTACTATACTGATCTGGGTCAAGATGTCCCTGCAGAGGGTTGGACTGGAAGACCTTCAAACTTCCCTTCCATCCCAAATCATTCCAGTATTCTATAAGCTCCACAGAAAACTGCTTGATCTGTGAGTTAGACGTGATTTAGTGAAGTAGAACTAATTTCTACTGTATGTAGCTATCAAGTTTGTTGGAATCTGTAAAAATATCCTAGACAGAGCAAAAGTATCTTAAAAGAAGAAACCTTTAAGCTCCTTCTGTTCGAAATGATTTCCCAAACATGCCCTGAGCATGTCAAAAATTGCTATTGTAAGGGGTCTTCTTCATGAGAGGAGACTGAGGTCTGTTTTAATCCCATACTGACAACCGATGGCTGGAATTTTCAGAAATTAAAGCATTTGGACAATCAATTTCCAACAACATTTGAAACTGTGGGAACTTTGACACTATGTGGCTTTGAAAATGTAATCTAATCTGCCTGCCCTCATCCCTGTATTGTCAAATATCACTTGTCACTCCGTATTTGCATTTTCAGATATTCTTTGAACAATTTTGAAGCAGCTTAAAAAGGTAAGAGTCTTGCATCTAAGCCCTTCACTCCCTGCTCATTATTGTGGCTAAAAAAGTCAGTAAGACCACTGGTGTAGGGCTCAGATTTAGGAGGTTTTGTTTTCTAGCATTTCAGTGTTGGGAATTCAGCACTGAACCAAGAAGCATGCAATGACTTCTCAGAGCTCACCAGCAGCACTTCTTACTGTGAATAAAACTTGACACTGCCCAAGCCATACCCCACTAAGTAAAAAACCTGCAATAATAAGGTTAAAAATGTTGTGACTCAACTTAGTTATCTTTAAGAAGTTTACAAGTTAATACTTATCAAAATTTTTTTGAATGTCTGAATAAGTCTAAATTAGCTATGAGTAAAAGTTCTTCAAGAAAAAAAAAAAGATAGTATTTTCTATGATAGTCAAACAGCATTTTTTACCATTAAACATTTAAATAGTAGTCAGCTTTCTCTTTACATACTTTATGGCCACTTGACACCTCTTTAGAAAGTCACCACTGTCCACAAAGAGAGTGAACATGTGGGTGTCAATGCCAAATGCTGTGATTCCAATCTGTGTGAAAAGTTTTCTTAATGGAACTACAAAATTATCAGTATCTCATCTAGCAGTGATTTCAACATATTTGTGAAGTCTTATACTGCTAGGTATGCAAGTCCCATTCATTTGGATTCCCTGTCTAACCATCTTCTGCACTGTGATAGGCTTTCCTGGATATTTTACCCCTCTACTCAGC
>VZTY01000743.1:0-25342 GCA_013400935.1 Turnix velox | reverse complement strand
TCCAATGCTTGTGGATCAAGTTCTGGAAATGTTCCAATTCTAAGGCAGGGATCTCTGTTGTGTTTTCCACCATGAGTTTGCTCCTTGGGTTGGATGCTGGAGGGGCGAGGCACGTTTTTTTGCCGGACCCAGGTCGACTACCTAGTAGTCATCAAGGTCAAAAAATTCATCGTCTCCTCCTTGGTATTCCATTCCCTGGAAGTCCACTCGGTACCGCAAGATACCTGGGTGAAGACAACATGATTTTTAGCTTCTTCAAAAATTAAAAAAGTTAGAAAGGTATTCTAAGCAAATTTACTACCTGCACACCAGGAGTTGCTGAAATAAAATTTCCAACTTAGTGCTTGTACCATGAGTCAGGCTCAAACTTTCAGCAGACATGCAGCAAGAGAGAAAATATCATACCCCTGTTATTTATTGACCCCAAAAAATACCTACCTGCACACCACAGAGCAGATTTCTTCCTGAAAAGCTGCTCTAGGAGGATCACATCCCCAAAAAAATGCCAGCAATAGATCACCTGCCCTAATATAAGCACTCAAAGGCCTATCAGTGACATTCTTAGGGCAGCTGGCACCAAATTAAGTCTTAAAATAAGAAAAGACAGTAGTTAGTGGCTTTCTGATCTCTTCCCACCCTCAATATGAGTCTGGGTTTCTGGGAAGATTTTAGAAATATTTACTTAGGTGAAGGGTATTCAAAGATCTTTCAGGTCTGCAGAGACTGAAGCAAAAAGTCTCTCCCTGCCATGCCAAGAGGCTGGGTTTGCCAAACAAGCAACAGCTTTGTGCTGGAATCCCTGCTCTGGAGAAGACAAAGTGGATGGCAGATGTTCTACTCTACCCTACTAGAAATCACTGTCACACTGAAGCACATGAACATCTTTTCTCTCCCTCCCAACTAGGCTAGTGTTTGTCAGACACCGTGTCTGCACAGCAGGGCATGGGCTGCTCCAAAACAACAACTGTGTGAAGACAGAGCCAAGCAGTTTGAAATTCAGCAGCCAGAAAGGAGGACACTCCACCCTCTGAGCACTCTGAAAGGACAAAATGAATCTGAGGAACACAGTCTGAAAGGAACAGCTGCCCAACACACAGCATTGTCCTGCTGAAAATGGAACAAATTCACCTGGAAATCCTTGGTGGGCAGTTGCTTAAATGGTTATTGTTACTAACATAAAATTAATCTTTTTTTTTTTTTACTTTTATTGGTCATCAATTCACCTATTAAAAGGCTAACGTTTTTCTCTTGCACTTTACCTCCAATTCCTCCAAATCCCTTCACAAATTGGGATCCTTCCTGTGATTTGTCTGTAACAATTTCCAATGTTGCTCCAAATTTCTTGTAGTTGTTTGCAAACCACTCCAGAAGGGGCATACTTTCTATCAGTTCGTGTTCTTGACCAGTCTAGAGAGGGTGAGAAAGAGAGGGGAGAGAAAAGTTATGGACATTGCAGGATAGACATTGAGAAAATTCATACTGAAAGGTATCTTAAGATGAAATATCACCATTTTTTTTTCCTCTTAGAGACAAACATCACCCTTCCTGCTCTGCAGACTGCAGAAGCAGCCTGATGCTCCCACCAGGGTCCAAGTGCTTGATGTTCCTGACACATCTGTGTCAGACAAGTGCTGGCACAAGCAGGTGGCTTGTCCTGGTGCTAAGAAATTAAAAATTATGTGGCTTTTCTTTGGGCCTCCATCCTACAGAAGTTAGAGCAGAGCAGAAGAGAAAGCACCTTATTCCTCTGCTCACCTTGTGCCACACTCTGTTGGCACTGTTGCAGAGTTGAAAACAAACCCAAATAAAGTATTNTGTTATAAACCTCCTGTGCACAGAAGGAATTAGCAATTGCCCCATCAGGAAGGAAACAGCTGCCCTAGCAGTTCTAATGTCACCCTTTATGCAAGGGACAGACTTTTAAGATTTCCTAATTCTGCAAAATAATACAAGTCTGCAAAAAAATAGTGGATCCTCTGCAACACTAGGGGTTTCTTTGACCTGTGCAGGCAAGAAAATCACAAGCCCCAGGAAAGGTTTTGAATATACTGAGAAGGAAACACTTCAATCCTCACAATAGTTCCCAGCCTTACAGTTGGTTTGTATTAACCAGATCAGTGCACAGTAAGCAGGGAAAAGCAGGCTGGGACATCAGCCTACAAATTATATGGTGGTTATCAGACTCTCCTAGTGGATGAATTGATGGTGGCCAAAAGCCCCATATTTTCTGTCATTTCAACTCATTTACATCACCTTGAAAAGTCTACATCACCAGAGAAAAGTCTAAAAATCCAGGGATTACACTGAAAGTGAACAGAAGAGCCACAGGCTAGCACCTTCAAGTCTGATCTGAGTGCCACAGAGGTCATCATGCTCACATGCTTGTGACAAACTAAGCTCTGCTATTCAGAATGCCACACCAGCACTGAGAGTAAAAATTCCAAGCCCCAGATCTTAAATACCTCTTTATCTGTGAAGTGGGATTTATCCTTCTCTTGTTCTGGTGTCAAATACAGGATTTTCTCCTCTGCAAAAGGAAAAAAATAGAAAAGCTGTGTTAGAAAAGTCTACCAGATGTAGGCTGAAGGCAGCAAGATCTCTCAAACAGCCAGCAATTACACCAGAAAGGGTACAGCTGTTAACACAGCTTTCTTCCTAGCTGAAAATCCATGGGAAATCAAACAGGGACACATCAGTGCAGAATAACTGTAGTGTCAAAACAAAAAAAAAAAAAAGGCAGAAATCCTGCTGTAGGGCATACAGTTTGTCTACAGTCACCAGGAATTATGTTTCTGGCCATAAAGGTCAAGTCAGTCTCCCCTCTGTAATGCAGTGGTACCTCACTTTTACTTCCCCCACTGAAAGGAGTGTTTCATGCCAGCTCAGTGAGAAACTGTCACTCCAGCACTGCTCCACAGTGGATGCTCAGCTGTTTCAGACTTTTCCCCCACATGAAGCAGCTGGGAAGCTGCAAGCTGGTGTGACCTGCATACACTCTAGTCCCTTGAGCAGGTTCTTCAAGACCTACTTAGGAAATTCCTCCATTGTAATCTATCCAAGTGACACAGCTTAGGTGTTAAACCCTCAAGGACCTTGAAGACTCACAGAAATGCTACCTACCCTCCGTGCCTTGGCAGTGCAGAACATATCTCATGATATCCAGGTTTTCATAGACTATCAGTATCTCTACTGCTCCCATTTCCAAAGCTTTTAATGTATCTTCAACACCAAAGCAGTATTTCCCCGTGTCCTGACTGATTTCGTCAAAGTATCGTCCTGCAGCCAGGGTACAAAGAGAGAGAGATTGTCATCAACACTCAGCAGGCCACCAGCTTTTTTAACAATCCTGCTTTGGATGCAAGAAGAAACTGGAAAAGCAGAAAGCAACGCTGCTGAAGGAAGCAAGGGATGTGGTAACAAGTCAAGGCATGTAGTTCAAAACTTTCAGTAGCAGTTTATCCCATCAAGCTGTCAGGAATTTGTCAGGAGGAAGTGATAATGGAGGAAACTCCATTCCCTGTCAGGAATCCCACTCAGTTGAGAGACTGGGAAAACAATGAAACAATCCCTTGACCTAACCTGCTGGTCAGGAGTGTGACCAACAGGTCAAGAGAGGTGATTTTGCCCCTCTACTCGGCTCTGGTGAGGCTCCACATGGAGGTACTGTGTCCAGTTCTGGAGTCCTCAACATAAGAAGGACATTGAGCTGTTGGAGCAGGTCCAGAGGAGGCCACAAAGATGGTCAAAGGGCTGGAGCCTTATGAAGACAGGCTGAAGGAGTTGGGGTTGTTCAGCCTGGAGAAGGCTCAAGGGGGACCTCACAGTAACTCATCAATATCTGAGGGGGTCCTACAGAAAGGCAGAGGAGGACTTTTTAATCAGATATCTGATGGGAGGACTAGAAATAATAGATGTAAATTGGAAGGGGGTAGATTCAGGCTAGATATAGGAAAGAAATGCTTTACAGTGAGGGCAGTGAAACACTGGAACAGGTTGACCAGAGAGGTTGTGGAGGTGTTTAAGGCCAGGCTGGACATGGCACTGAGCAGCCTGATCTAGTGGGAGGTGTCCCTGCCTATGGCAGGGGGGCTGGAACTCGATGATCTTTAAAGTCCCTTCCAACCCAAACTATTCTATGAACCTACACTGACATTGTTTAACTTTGCTCTTATCACTGAAGAGTAGTTACTATTTTTTCTGCTTTTAAATCAGCCACACAACTGTTCAAACAAGTAGTCATGCCTACTGCCATCTTTATGCTAAATAAATCTTAACTCTCATCTTGCTGAAAATGCAAATATGAGAAGACTTCTTTTCCTCTGACACCCAAATGTAGCCAGCAAGTCTGAAATTAAGGCAGTGTCTAATGAAAAGATAAACAGAGAAGACAAGTTTGGTATGAAAATCCCCCAAAAAATCCCTACTCCGCTTAAGTTTCATTAAGTCCTGAAACATTTCAGGAGTCCGGGTAAGAGAAAGGATCATCACAAGTCATGCACTACCCAGCTTGGAAAGCATGGCAGGGCTGAGGCAGCACACAGTGACATACCTATTAGTTTCTTCTCTTGAATGAATTTTACATTGGAGAGGACCTCAGTTGACAACTCAATTGCTTGATTGAATCCATTTTCTCCTCCATATGAAATGTCAACTAGTTTGAGCACTTTGGACTGCAACCTCTGAGCAAGAGAGAGACATGACAAAGAGTCCATTACACAGCCCTGCTACAGACCACTCCACAGCACCACCAGAATAAAGCACCTGGTGGCAAGAGTCACCACATCAATTTTGCTTCAGGTGCAAGCAGAGGTTCTGAGTCAGAGGGACCTCTGAACACTCAACATCAAAACAGTTTTCAAGCATTGGGGACACAGAGATTAGCTTTAGTGGAGCTTAATTCCAAATAAAGCTTCTACTTTACATTTGGGAACACAAAGAATGTGAATAGCAGTTCCAAAGAAGGGAGGACAAATAGCTTTGTTACTGAGAAAAGGAGATATAACAAAAGGAAACCTTAGGATACATCAGATCTTGAGTACTGATCAGATTGCTTAAGACATCAAGGTTATATCCCCTTCCCCCCACAAGATGCACCATGTACCACATCTACTGCCCTCTTAAACATTTGGGGTCTGCTCAGAGAAGGTTACTCACCTGATCAAACATGTCAGATTGACTTAATTCAGTTTTGAAATCAGCTGAGCCAGCTAAAACCAGACCGGCCACGTTCACCTTGTCGCCAGAAATGAAGAGCTGCACGGCCGTCTCCGCCACCTTCCTCACGTAGTTGTGTCGTTTCTCCATCCTCAAACGAGCAAAACGCAAGGCAGACTGACCTCCTCTACCTGTAAGGAAGAACAAATGTGAAATAATTTCATTTCAGGAAGGTTATTAGTAGGTTGCCAACTTGGCCCTAAGTAAGTGAAGCCAAGGGCAGATGCAGAATCAATTGTTGAAAACAGCGAGTGAATAAAGAATAATGTTCATTCACAGCAAGAGATTTTTCTGCACATATCCCAGAGAGGCAAGAATGTTGATTTTCTTTTACATTCTCTCTTTTTTTAACATTCTCTATCTTGTACCTTCATTAAAAGCCACTTTGCTGCATTGTCTCACCTACCTCCCCCTAATGGAAATTCATCCCAGCAGTTTCCACCACATAAATGTACTGGGTGGATGTTTTTATTTCATTTTGCCCCATCCTAATCTACAGAGGAGGAGGGAAAACCAGGAGCAGGTAACAGAATCTTCTCAAGACAGTGTCTCACTGCATAATCAAACTGGAACTTTGCTTGCTCCATTAGGCTTCTGTGCTTCCTGCAAGGGACTTTTCACTGTGGTTTGCNCATAATCAAACTGGAACTTTGCTTTCTCCATTCTTGCTGCTTACTTTTCACCGTGGTTTTCATGCAACATTAGATGCAATCTTTACAAACACTTCTATGTCACAGAATCATGGAGTTGGAAGGGGCCTTCAAAGGACATCTAGCCCCAGTGAGCAGGGACATCCTGCACTAGATCAGGTTGCTCACAGCCTCAGCAAGCCTAGCCTTAAGTGTCTCCAGGCTTGATGGGGCCTCTATCACCTCTCTGGGCAACTTGAGCCAGGATCTCACCACCATCATGGTGAAGAACCTCTTCCTAAACTCTAATCTAATCCTGCCTTGCTCTAGTTTAACACCATTATCCCATTACTACATGCTCTGGCAGACAGTGATAACAATTATTGTGCTTCTAAAACTGCCCCAAAACCAAGTTAAGGGTCACATCCACCAAGAAATAAGGAGTGTCACTTTAATAACATCAATTTCACATCACAGTGATTCCTTAATTTTGACTGAAGGCTGAATAGAGGCTTTGCTCTCAGATTTCAGGGCAGCAAAGAACCCAGAGCTAAACTGCTACAGGCCAATTTCCCTGCTTCTATCCTCGTGTCCCACCCAACAACATTCCTCTGCAGACTAGAGAGTTTTAAGTGCATTTACCATGCTTCTTTGGAAGATCCACCGTGAATTTGTGCAGGACTTCTCTTGTGTTTCCTTGAAGAGTTCCAAAGAGTGCACCACTACCATCTATTACAATAAAGCCAAACTTGCTGTCATCAGAAAGCAGCGCCGTAAGAGCCCCTGCCTGAAAATGGTGTTGGCAGCAGTTAAGCACCAGTTGATTAAGAAGCCTCAATAAATTTTACTTCCATAGCTGGTCACTGCTATTTTTCACTAATAAACTAGAGGAAGAACCAATTCTGGAGCTGGGACTACCTCCTAGATGACTCTCACACAGTGCTGTCAAGAGCAGAAAAAAAACCCACCCTAATGTTTAAGCTTGATAACTATTTTCACAGTTCACTGCACGATGTCACAGGCAAAACCAGAAAGAGTGAAGCAGATCACACCTCTAAGAGGCTGCAGCACCTCTCAGGTTGGCAAAACTAAAAAAAAATTAATTTTCCAAANAGCTGGGACTGCCTCCTAGATGACTCTCACACAGTGCTGTCAAGAGCAGAAAAAAAAAAACCCTAATGTTTAAGCTTGATAACTATTTTCACAGTTCATTGCATGATGTCACAGGCAAAACCAGAAAGAGTGAAGCAGATCACACCTCTAAGAGGCTGCAGCACCTCTCAGGTTGGCAAAACTAAAAAAAAATTAATTTTCCAAACATTCCTGACAGGAAAAGAGGACTCAGCTCACCAACTTGGCTGTTTGTAGGTCCAGTTCTACAATGCAAACACCACCACAGACCAGTTTCCAGTGTGCAAACCAGTACACAGACTGGTTTGCTGCACCTGCTGACTTCAAGTCCCAAGGGTAGAGTGATGAAATCTACAGCAGCCCTAAGAAATTCAGCCCTACCTGGCAGAATTCAATTACAGCAGCAATAATTACCCCATGCACAACTGCTAGCAGAGAAGATCCCCATAATATTTATAGGGAAATGAAATTATCCTTCAGTTTTCTTCCCTTTAATAAATGCAGCTAAATTAATCCTGCAAGGTCATTTAAGCTAACAACTAAAGCACTCCTCAGCATCAAAGCTTTTGAGTTGCTTTTGTCTGATTTTCTGCCTCAGGTTTCAGTAGTGTGGGTCCATTCACAAGCATCCAAACTATAAACTGTGGAGTTTTTCCAAGGAAATCTGTTACTGCTCCCCCAACTTCACAGGTAGGCACATTCAGCACACACACTTCTGTTCATTCACCAATGTTACTAGCAAGAATTCTATGTCTGGCTGGCAAAACCACAGCAGCAGGATGGAGAACTTGTCAAATTTTGGATTATTTTTAGGTTAAAGAGGGATGGTGTTGGTTTATTGCACAGGGCCATTAACTGCCTGCACACCTGCCAGCTTGCTTATTGGGCTGGATGGAATGAATACAAACCATCAGTCACATCTTTATCCAAAATCTACACCACAGAGTCCACAGCTTTCAAACTTAAAAGAAACAGACACTAAGGTTTAATGGAACCTACCAGCCAAGATAAATATTTTGTATTAATTCCTCAGCACAGGATGAATGAGAGGAGGAAGTGGCATATTTCATTGCAATCTATTTCACTGGGGCAGAGCCAAGTAAAAACCATGTGACTGGAATGAATGCTCCAGCCAAGGTATCAAAATAAGTCACTGTAAATCCTACCCTTCAGACACACATCAGGCTTCATATCCCTCTTGGGAAGTTATTTGATTGCCTGCGTGAAACCAAAGTATCTAGAGGAAATCTTATCAGATACCCTTGGCAGGCAGTAAATGAATATGGCTCTGATGTTCCTCATTCCCTCTTATTTTAATAAAGTGTCCAATAATCAGTGATTCCCCCAGTTTCCCTTTAACTAAATTCCATGCCAGGAACTCTGCTCTTTGACCTCACAAGCCTCAAAAAAGGGACTAGGTTTCATTTTTGCAGCATCAGCCTGAAAACACAGATCATGTCCTTTTTCTGCCCCTTGACATGCTCTTGCTCTGATACACCAAGCCCAATGGCCTATCTGTTGAACTCCAGTTGCACACTGGGGGGGAAGCACTGGATTAAAAGCATGGCTCTACAACCAAATGAGACAGATAAAGAAATTGAGACTTCAGTGCTAACATCTTGTTGCTGGAGATAGCACAGAGCAGCCTTTTTTAGTGATTCTGCAATGCAGGTAATACTAAGTAAAATAAAAGACACAGGAGAGCCCACAGCCCATGGAGAAAGGTGCCATCAGTAATCAAATCATCAGTAGAAACAATTATTCTTCTCAAGTTATTACAACTCTCTTGCTGAGCAATGCTCCACATGAGCAGCAAGAGCTTATTTACAGCTGCTTCCTGAGAAGTGCCCACTGGGCAGCAGCTATGGATCTCTTTTCTATTGAATCAGTGCCCTGAAGCAGCAGCTGCAGCCAAGACCAAATTAATCTCTTCCCTGGTAGGGCAGAAGACAACCCACCACTGCCAACAACTGCACCCACAAACATCTCCCTTGGCTTTGAACATCTACCTCTCCCAAATTCTCTCATTAACCTCTTGCTTTCAATTGCCTTTTAGAGCAGTATCTTTATGTGGGTTTTTTTACTCCTTCTAGATCAAATGTGCATTTCAATCCTTGAGGAGATAGAATATGCATGGCTGTAACTCACTTGTGCAAAAAGTACACCTTTCCTTCCTGTACTCCTACCCAACTAAGAATCAGATCCCCCAAAAACCCAAGCAAACAAGTGTAACTACATCACTGAATGGCCTGTCAAGCTCTTGTCATACAGGTTCCATCACAGGTTCTGAGTTTACACATTTATTATGGTGAAGGACATGACACAAAAGGCAGTCACTCACCTACAACAAATATTGAGACCTCCATTTCTGCCAACACAGCCAGAATAGTGTTATAGAACAGTAAACTGGCTTCATAAAGTCAAAACTACTGTTTTGTGTAATTCACATTAATTTAGACATACCTCAAACTGTTCATTTAAATAAAATAAAGAGATGCTGGATTAAACTAATCTTACTTTACCCCAGACTGATTAGGCACATGCCAGGTCTCCATCAAAAGCCTCAATGAACAATCTGGCAACACTACTATTATTTTGGCATTACTTTAAGGCTTTGAGTAAGATCTATGGGCCCCTAAGGTGAAGAAAAGAAAAAACCCTTTGCCTCCAGTTGGAGAGAAAAGCATTTTGTCTGTGGGCTGTGCAAACTCAGCAGTTCCTAGCTGAGCAATGAAGTCAGCTGCAGTAAGAGATGCACAATACCTCTTTTCNTGTAACTACATCACTGAATGGCCTGTCAAGCTCTTGTCATACAGGTTCCATCACAGGTTCTGAGTTTACACATTTATTATGGTGAAGGACATCGACATAAAAGGCAGTCACTCACCTACAACAAATATTGAGACCTCCATTTCTGCCAACACAGCCAGAATAGTGTTATAGAACAATAAACTGGCTTCATGAAGTCAAAACTACTGTAATTCACATTAATTTAGACATACCTCAAACTGTTCATTTAAATAAAATAAAGAGATGCTGGATTAAACTAATCTTACTTTACCCCAGACTGATTAGGCACATGCCAGGTCTCCATCAAAAGCCTCAATGAACAATCTGGCAACACTACTATTATTTTGGCATTACTTTAAGGCTTTGAGTAAGATCTATGGGCCCCTAAGGTGAAGAAAAGAAAAAACCCTTTGCCTCCAGTTGGGAGAGAAAAGCATTTTGTCTGTGGGCTGTGCAAACTCAGCAGTTCCTAGCTGAGCAATGAAGTCAGCTGCAGTAAGAGATGCACAATACCTCTTTTCTGCACATATCACACATTTCTGAACACCAGCCAGTCACAAGCCATCCAGGGGCTTCAGCAGCAGGATCTTACTTAAAGCCTGTTGTTCCACAGCCTGTGGGGCCAGGCACACCAAGGATTCCTCCAGTAAGTCTTGAAAAGCAACTGACTACTACAGCAGCCAACAGGAGACTTCTTACCTCTGTGTGGAATTTGTTGTCACACAAGTACAACGACGTATTGATGGGTTTGAAAGGTTCAAAGTCAATGTTGACTTTCTTCTCTTTTCCTTCTTCTGTCACAATTGTTCCACAGTAAACAACCAGACCATTTGGAGGTACTAGAAAGGACACAAGGCAATTTTAGATCACGAGGAATTATCACAAGCTGTACCCATTAAAAACTAACTGCTCCACCTTGACACTTAGAGTAGAAACTGAAGTTTCAACGTTTTTTTACTTTCCAAGATCTCTGGAAACCAAACTGCTGAGAAGCTTGGCTAAGGAAGCTGAAAGGTAACACTGATGGAAAGCTTTACAACAAAAAACTGCAAGAATGCAAACCTATCTGTTAAACCCATGAACCTGCAAGCTAATAGAATCCAGGAAAGGGCTGACATCCCCACAAAGCTTTCCTAGTTCTTACACAGCAATGTACAGACTGACCATCTTGGTGAAGGCCACTTGCCAGTGTAAAAACAGTAGTGGTGAACTCATTTTAGGTGGCCTGGGTCTATTGGAAAGCGGTAGATTTAGACTTGACATAAGAAAGAAATTCTTTACAGTGAGGGTGGTGAAGCACTGGAACAGGTTGCCCAGAGAGGTTGTGGATGTTCCCTCTCTGGAGGTTTTCAAGGCCAGGCTGGACAAGGCACTGAGCAGCCTGATGTAGTGAGAGGTGTCCCCCTATGGCAGGGGGGTTGGAACTCGATGATCTTTAAGGTCCCTTCCAACCCAAACTATTCTATGATTTCCACACAAAACCATGGTTTGTTATGCTGTGGCATGCACAAGGCATACAAAAGATGCTTTTGCTTGATGGAAAACCACTAGTTCAATGCAAATGAGGTCGTGTGAAACAATTCTTAAAGCCAGACAAGCTTAGAAGGTTCAACAAGAACCACATTTCTATTCTACTCCCAAGATCTACCCCTGAAGTAGCCATCCATGGGCAACATACCTGCAAGTATCAGTGCAAAACAGCAGATTGGACTAGGAGAAAACTGCATAATGCACGAATTTAGGGCTGCTTCCAAGTAAGGGAAGTTTGCTAGTATCCATACCAGCTAGGATTTACCTTTGTTATAGAGTTTCAGTCTTTGCTGTACAGATGTAATGGCTCCCAGTACTGAAAGGCGATTCACTCGGGACTTGATGTTGGAGGCAGTGCCAAATTCATCTGCTAACATTTTTGCCACTCGTGAAATCTGGTCTTTGGGGGGAATGATCAAGGATATCATGCTGGTACCATTACTAAGAAAGGGAAAAAAAGAAAAGAGAGATTGTTTGCAACCACCAGCCAAAGCAACAAGTGCATTCAAATAGTTTTCCACGAACACACAGCTGTCGCCTCCCTCCCCTCAAGGATGTTACTGATGTAATTTCCCTTCTGCTGGACAATTACAGGAGAGAAAGGAGAACAAAGGAGGGTTTTAACAAGAGCTGACTCTATATCAGGATAGCCATCACCAAGCAGCTCCTCTCCAAGCCACTCATCAAACCTAGGAGGGCAGCTAGCTAAAGGCATGTAGGCAATCCCCAGCAGAGATTATTTAAAACAATGCAGCCACATACTTTAAGGATATTTCTAAGCCCATTCCATTTGTTCTCAGGCAGCTGGAGCATTAGCCAGCCCAAGTGCTGTTTTAACACTTGGGTCTCCTCAGATTAAGACAGGAAAGTGAACTGGAAGGATCCTTTTTAGTTAGTCTTCTCTACTTTCCACCTAGTACTTTGCTCTGGCAGCTGCTTTAAATAAAATACATTTATGTACATGGCTACTAGCTCAGATGTACCAACTCCAGGCACTGAGTCAAGAGATAAGACCCCACAAATCACACAACTAGTTTAAATTAAATTTTTTTAAAAGTTGGATATTCACTTTCCCTGTGGCTTTGGGGTGGATCCTGGAGAGGTCTCAATCCCTAAAGCAGCCTAATGGTCTAAATTCACCCAAAGCCAAAATGAAAAAAATATAGAAGTTGTTCTCTGTCTTCCAGCAGGTCCCTCCCATTTGCCATTGAGTATCCCAGATACCTGTAGTGCTGCTTCTGCACTGTCTCAAATTTTACCCTGACCTCCTGCATCACATTAATGGCAGTAAAAATCATATATCTCACTGTTCTCTAGCCCACTCATGGGCAAATTAGCTAAGGTCTGTGAGAACTCAGGAATTCTGAGTCAAAGTTTTTTTCTTATGGCTGGAAAGCACAAGAGTTTTGCTCTTCTATATTTCTTATGGCTGGATAACACTAATGCAGTACCTGCCTTTCAAACTGTCACACACCAGCATCCTGCCTATATTGTTTGGGCTGCAAAGACAGCAGGAAAGTGCTTTAATAAGCATCACTTCATTAGCCTCTGACAAAAGTCAGACCCCTGTTCCACAGATCTTCAGCTCAGGCCAAGTTCAGACTGATGCTGTTATATCAAACAACTCCCTCACCTTGAAATTGCTTTTAATATCCAAGATCCTTATTCACACTAATCAATAAAGTCACAAAGAGGGAGTTTTGAGCCATGCTGACATCTATCAGACTTCCAGGTCACCTCAGCCAAGAACACTTTGTGTACCACTCAATTAAAGCAGTTAGCTACCCCAGCAAACAGCACAAGTCTTAGGAGAGATATAATGGGCCATCATTCCCAGCAGGCTCCTTTGAACAAGATGCTGGGTAGAATGAAAGCAACTCTTCCTGACTTTTCTGATAGCAGCAATCTCAAGGCAAGCTCGTACAGCTCATTTCTTCATCTTAAAGAAGAGGTTCTCAGCCTTCACAGAGATGGGACATCTCTGCACATCATATCTTGCTGCATGAACTAAGGGCATCCCCCATTATGCACCTTGGGCACTCTAAGAGGGAGGATGCTGAGGATAGAGGGGAAAGAGCAAACACCAAGGTAAGGAGGAAGACCAGATGTGCCCTCACAAGACCAATTCTTGAGTAAAAACACCCCCATCATTAAAGGTACATTTAATTTTTAATGCAAACCACCCTTTAAAACCTAGCCCCTGGCTTTGTGTTATGTTCCAGCACTCCAAAAACACTGACACTGTCAGAACCTCTGGCTAGAGCACAGCTCAGCACACCATGAGCTGGCTGGATTGTACTGAACCTCCACTATAACCAGTGATTATTTATATTACACACAGTATCTTATCTATAAGGCAGTCACGTGTGTCAGTCAAATCACTGTTCCTTAGCAACACCCTGCCAAAGCACCCTACCCAAGGTAATACAGTGAACTCCACAAGCCCCTTGTCATTTATTACTGCAAGCAAGTAAATGAAAAGGGTCTCTTAGATGATGTGTGCTCCCTCATTTAAGTCTCAAAGTAGTTTAACATAGTCAAGTTTAACACACCATGCTTGGTCCAACTCTTCAGCTCATTCCACACTGGATTTATACCCAAAAGCACCTTCTGTGACCAACATCAAGTACATTTTGTGGGTTTGATGTGCTTTCACCACTGATTTCCCCAGCCAAAGCTATTTAAGGCACTAACCCATTCCTGCAGAATCCAGCAGAACAGAGGGAGAGCAGCTGGCTGTGGAAGCAGTCAGAGCAGCTCACAGAGGACCAGGCTGACAGAGCCTGGAGCACAAGGAGCCAGCCAGCTTGTCATCCTGCTTCCCCCACCACCCAAAATGCCTAAAGGGGTACTTCTCCTGCCATGCTGCTGGTGCAGCCTGCTGGGTATGGCTAATCCACTTCATAGAGCCAGTTAATTGTAAGAACAGTCAGCATCCCTCATTTCCCTCTTTCTTAAACACAAAGAGTTAGGATCTGATCACTAAATTGCAACTGGTTGAGACCAGAAAGACACCAGATCTGCATACCAGTAACCAGAGAGGCTGCAGGATTCTCTCACATCTCACTAACACTATTTTATCCTACCACAGAAGAGCAGTTCTGCTTCCTCAAGGAAAGCTTGTACCTGCACGTGACCTTTCTGAAGGATGGCAAGGTCTAAAAACAAATGAACAAACAACAACAAAAAAAACCCCAGTTGTGCTGCATTTGCTAGATTTACCAAAATAAGAAAAAAAAACAACTTAGAGTTTTGAAGAAAGCTGCTGTTCACAACAACTTAAAGAAAAATAGGTCTTTCTGCATAGCAATACAATTTCCAGGTCTCCTATAGGTCTGTGTGAAGACAACGGGGATTTCTGCAAAAATCCTATGCCCACTCCCTCCACTGGCAGATGAGCTGTGTGCTGGGTTCCTCACTCTGGGAGTAAGGAAGGAGAAATGATGCCAACTACAGCCTCCAAAAAGGGACTTTTCCACACAGGAGACCTGAACCCAACATGCTCTCTGCTGTGTGTGAAGCACACAGGATATTCCCTGCCTGCCAGGCCACTGCCAGCCATGAATTCCCCAGAGAGCACACTGCCAGACAGAACTTCATTCCAGAATTGTTACAGTGAACAATTCAGCAATCAATCTAGATCAAGGGCAGTGCTCACACTGCCAGCTTGGGGTGGAACATGCAATGAGCTAGTTCTTCCCTGTAACATCCCCAGGAAGGACCCAAAGCACTCCAGTTATATTCTGCTCAGCTCCATTCCCCCTTTCAAAATGCAGCACTGCTAAGAGTTTCAGGGCACCCAGCACAAAATAGGGTAGATCATCTGGAAGCTAATGCTTTCAGACTGAACTGAGCCAGGGAGTTTTAAGCAGCTAGAGATGGTTGCTGATCCCTGTTCTGGGCTAAGGAGTGCCTGCACAGAAATCAACATCCCATGCTCAAGGGTTTGCTCTGTAAGAACTTTCTTACACCCCAGATCACAGGACAGCACAACATGTACCACAAGACAAGGAACTGGAGAGGAGAAAACAACTAAAAGCACTAAGAGCAAACAACCACATGATACAAAAAAACAAGGGGGCAATTAAGTGCCAGCCTCTGGAAAGGTAGAAACACTTTGCTGCCTGGGTACTCAAGTTACTACTCACACTGTGCCAGAAATAGGCAATTAGCTCAGATTTAGCATGGCCTGGAAGGTACCAGCATTACGAAACTCTAGGATAGATTATGATGATGGTTGAGGCTCCAACTGTGCTCCAAAACCTCCCAGAGAATTGTTTTGGGGAAAGGAGGAAGCAAAAACAACTAGGCTTTGCTCTCTCAAGACAGCAAATTCCATGCAAAACTAAGGTTTGTGGATAGGACAGTCTGCTCTATTATTAATACTCTGAAGTTTGAATTTCAGACAACTGTACCATAAAACAAACAGACTTCCCAGATGCAGGCAGACCTGAGAGCAAACGTTAGTAAGTTCTCACAACAAGTGGCAGTGTGTGCTGTGCTAAAGTGTCCCAAATCTAGCTCTGAAAAAAGGAGAAATGTTTTGCCACTGCAAAACACATCCAAGCATCATTGTCCCTGCAGGGTCTTCCCTACACTGCCGAACTTTTGTCATCCTCACTGTGCCTTACAGCAGCTGAGCAACTGCAGACCAAGCATGGGCTCTTTTTAGGAGGGTTGAAACTTCACAGAAGACACAGCAGTTGAACTGTGGAGTCCCAAGCCATGTCTGGCACCAGGCACAGTGCCCACTGTGTACACATTTTATGGTGCAGCAGGAGGAAGCCACCACAACAACAGGCAAGTGCACAAAGCAAGCAGTGTATCACATTTGAAATAAGCTGCCAAGTACACCCTATGGATGGGTTTCATTACAGCCTCCTGTTCTGGATGGACATCTTCACCTACAGGGATTCAGTTTCTACCCTTTTGCTCATCAGAAGGAACAGCTGAGAAGATCTTTAGATCTTCAGCTGAAACTAGAAACTGTGCTAGTCATTCTCTGAAACACTCCTTGCACAGCAGAATGCCAGTAAAATGACTACCTGCATGGCCACAAAGTACCAACGGAAGCACCCTCAGCTTGACAGACAAGGGCAATCCCAACCAGAAGCTTGAGGAGGAACAGTCACTCAACCTGCCTCCTGGAATTTGGGGTATGTGCTGGCAGCAGAAAGCATTAATTTAACAGCCATGCTATATAAGTAGCACAAACTGGCCAATCCTGTGGTATCAGAGGAGGCTGGAGCAACAGCAGCTGAGCTGTTGTTCCACAGGGAAACACTGCACATTAATAGCACAAAAGGAGATAGAGTGGCACAGAAGGTCAGCCCTTCTCTATGACTCAAAACAAGCTTATTTTTACAGGGCTTGGTGATGTCTTGCCTCCCCAAAAACCAGGGGCAGCAGGAGGCCTGTATGTGACTGCCAGAGGCAGATAATCTGTTCTTAACCACATATCACAGCTAGGAAGCTTTCAATGAAAGAATTGTTGCCACATTCTGCTTCAAGCAGCTACCTTACCAAGGTTGCTGTTTCTAAACCAACAGAGCCATGGATTACTGAGCAACCATCACATGTACTGAGGAACTCAAGGTGCCAGGAAGGCAAAGACTACTGGAGTTATATGAATGGTTAGACCAGTTCCGTCACTGACATGTCTGGAAGTGGCTGCAAGACACATGCCAGCAACACCTATGTAGTCCAAGGCAAATACCACAGGTTCAGAAGAGCCCTGTTTCTGAACAAATACCCACATAGCACACAGACCTTCACTAAACTATCATGTACCTGTTATGCTAAGCTGAAAAACCAGTCCATAGAAGCAGGAATATAGGCATAGAATATTTAAAGGGTTTTTTTATCCTATACCTGAGCTGCAATGCTGAATGGTACAGGCAAGCAAAAAATTACTGGTGTTTGGTTTTTCTGGCAGGACACAGGTCATTAGACACTCCCTACATGTGCAACAGCACTGACCTTGCCACAGGGAAGTTCTATACATACATCCTCACAACTTTTTAATGATGGCAATGAAGTATGTAAACAGGTCACAGCTGTACCCTTTAGAGACCTAATGTCTTTTAGTAAAACAAAGCCCTCATCAAATAGGAAGTGGCTCAAATCCACTTGAAATACCAAATCTAAAGGGACAACAGCAGATGTAGAAGCCACAAAACTATCCCTGGAAATCCTGTCAGCCTGCTCAGAAAGAGATGAGACAACTTTAAAAGCCTAGGATCTCTCCAATGCCTTCAGAAGCAACATCATCTGAAAGCCTACACAAAGACTACATTGCCCGTATTCAAACACACCAACTGAAAGCTCTGCAACAAACACAGACAACACCTCTTGATCTAATTTCTGCTTGAGAAGCAACAGCTTTTTGTGATGTTTGCATCAGAAATAAATTAAATCCCACTCCCTGTTTAGAAGATTGGCTCAAAGCACTGTTCAGGCACCAGTTAGCTGACAATAGGACCTTCCTCTAACTCCTCTGAAGTTTTTGGGGTTTTTTTTAAGGTGAGCTGAAAGCTGACACTACATTTTAGAGCATCATTTCTGCAAGAACCTCACAGTCTCCACATTAGAGATGTTCTGCACTTCACCACAGCACACATCAGAACTCTGGATCGTGTCCTAAAAAGCAGCACCAATACAAGTAAATCCTCAAACATTTCCAGGTCACTCAGAGAATGGTATGAAGATAAGGAAGAGACCAGTTCCCAAGTGAAAGCAAGGCAGAGGTGATCTCCATAGATCTCAGGCTACCTCAGAACTAGAGAAAGATCAGAACGGGGCAGGATAGACAGGAGGGAAGGACCTCACAGAACCACCAGGATGCCAAATCTTTCTTTCCTCATGAGAACCTTTCAGCTTAAGCATTAACTGGAGAAAACTGAGTCCCCCTTCCCAAGTCCAAGAAACAATCCATTGAGTTAATTCCCCTGGACTTCTGAATGCCATCTTTGGCCTGAATGAAGAAAAATCACTTAACTGCACAGCATGAGGCCATGCAGCTCTTGCCACTATGGCTCACACAAAGCCAAGCTGTCAAGCTGTAGTTCTGTCCCAGAGTCCCAGACAGGAATCTTCTATCCTATCTGCCAGCATTACAGGAAGATGGTACACAAAAAGCTCTCCATGTAACCAGAAACAGCTGGAATGTGGACATTAAGACTGGCCTGAAAAGGTAGTCTGCCCTCTTACTACTAACCCACTGACCTCCTCAAATGAGAAAAGGCCTCCAGAGCCAAACAATCTTTCCAAGTGCAACCTAGGGAGCAAGGAACCAAGCCAAAATGTACCCCAGAGAAGAGAAGCAAGTCTGCTTTCCCTTGTGTACCCCCTGCTTCTGCAGAGAGGGAAAGCTTCCCACAGGGAGGCAGCAGATGGCTGCTTCAGCAAAGTGACTGGCTAGTGTCTCACCAAGGGTCAGGCAAGGTAGTGCTTGCCCCCCTTCCAGCAGTCTCTGGCCTGCTGCCAGGATCTGTCTCCTGAGCTCAGCATGCATCCCTCCCCAGGGACAGAAAGGAGGTGAAAGAAGAATCAGGTCACAGACATCTATTTCTCCACATGGCACAGCCTATGGCCAGGTATCACGAGTCTGAAGACTACCCAGGGAGCAGGTAACAGACAGTCCTTGCCCATCAGTCCACCACGTGCTACCTGCACCTTCAATGGAAGGTCAATGAAAGCAGCTCCATGCTCCAAGCTTTCTCCTGTCCCCAACTGGAGACAACTCTGACAGTGGCCACTGGTCAGGTACTCAGATCCCAAATCTGCCCCAAGAGCAGAGCCCAACTTCATCCCACGCTGCTGAAGAGCACTGAATCAGTTCACATGGATAGTGCACACCCCGTGGGGGGAAGGTGAAAACCAATGCCACCCTGAAATCTTTGGATGAACAGCAACACATCTCAAAACATAATTGTGTAGGCATGTTTTGAATGGGCTGCATCTGACCTCATGCAGAAACCTTGGATGCCCAATTACTGGTAAGTGGAACAGACATTTGTGCACTCCAGCCATTTGTGACTCACTAGAAGGCTTGGTTTTGCCACAGCCCTCCTGTGCTTCCTCCTCCCTCTCCAATTATTGATGCTCCAAGTTTAAGAGACTTGTTGCATTATGCTAATGGCCCAGGTGGGTACAAGATGTACACCCAGGGACTGAAGCAACAAATCCAGATTTGCTTCTTAAGATGTTAATGCCTCAGAGCTACATGGGAATAGGGAGCTAATGGAGAAGGGTGAAAAAAAAAATCCAGTTGCCACAAAGCCAAAAAAGTCTGTCCTCTTTTGAGGTGCTCATTCCCATCTTCTACCACATCATTAGTCCTCAGCAGTCAGGGCCTCACTCATTAGCTCTATGTGAATGACGATCTGTGTATGAATCACACTGTTCACTAATGATTCACACAGTTGTAAAAGAGGCTCTCAGGCTGCCAAACTACCAAAGGCTATGAAACACCTCAAGTTTTTTTTCTGACATGCAATCATTCTCCCAATCCAGGTTTATTTTCTGCCACTTGCTAACCTGCACGCTCACAAGAGCACTCCCTAATTGCTGCTATAATTCAGCAGGAACAGGTAGCACAGGCAGCTGAAAAAGCCCAGGAAATGTTTTATGACAATTAGACACAGGCAACCAGCAGGGTGACAACAACCCTTTGGACATTCTTCCCTGCTTTGGCTGCCTTCTCTCCTGGCACAGGGCAACTTTCCCAGACCACCCAGCCTCCACATCACAGAAACATAAGCTCCCAAGAGACTTCTGAAGAGGTCTGAGCAGCTCCACTCATGTGAAATCCACAGCCAGCTTCCAACCCAAGCTCTATGCAGACCTGCAGCCCAAAGAAGCTCAGAGAGTCAAAGCAGGGAAGCAGTGTACAGAACATCCTACTTGATTACGGTCACCACAGCCCTCGGGCACCACAGCAGTGCTTGACTACCCCAGCCTCCCTGAAAACATCATCTCCTTCTCATCACACTGCCAGAAGCAAAAGTGAGTCTTAATACCACAGCCCTCACTGCTAAGAGAATTGTGACCTCCTTCAGAAGCTACAGGTAGGCTGAGAAAGCATGACTTCTAAAAGCAATACAGCCTAGGTATGAACTTAAATTGTAACCTTTTCTCTAAACACACTTTAACAAGGGATCATAGTCAAAGCAGGAAATTCACTGTCAGTAAATATAAATTCCACATGCCACCGTGCAGAGGCTATCCCTCCCCTCCTTACCTCACTCATCTGTCTTTCTTTCCTCACAAAGAAAAGGCCATTTACCCCCAGGCAGCCCAGCATGGAGTCAAGCAGAAGACATGGGAGACATTTGTGGAGAGATCCTCAATGCAATCCCATGACTGGCACTAGTGTGACACATCAGCTACTTAATGCATCACAAGTGGGAAAGCCAAGAGGCACCTTGACACAGCTCTTAGTGGCCCTAACAACTTACCCAAGCCTGGTTCAAGGTCTCCATCATACTCCATGTCCTAAGATAAAAGCTTCAGCTGTGCAGAAACAGATCCTTTATCAACAGTTAACAGCCCACACCCAAGGCACAGCCATGATGACAAACAGACCCCAATAAAAAAAGGTAGGGAAGGAGATTTGTTGCCAGCCTAGGAGCAGGAGAGGGAGCCTCTGAAGTGACAGAAACCAGTCACAGCAATGAAAGACCACACCAAACCCTCCTCCTGATGTGTAACATTGCTTAAATACAGAACAGTTATACTGGAACTTGCCAATGGTGGCACTGTGACACTCACAAGAGATACTGTACATCACTATATATGGGAAAATGTCTCTGAATTGCATCTGAAATGCAGTAGAGAAATTCACAGCAGAATTAAGGCTTAATTACTCCAGCACATACACCCAGTCAATGGTTGCTCCAGCACAGTTGCAACTTCAGTCCAGCACCTGCAGGCAGCAGAACAAGCCACCTACAGTCAAGTGTCACAGATGCTCCCCTAAGTGACTATTTGTACTGCCTAATTCAGGAGAGAAACAGCTCACCAGTGCAGCACAGTGTAACCCTGGTGTCACCAGCTTCTCAGCACTTTGCTCCAAAAAAAATCAGGAGCAAGGCAAATCTCTACAGAACATTTGCTTGTGGCTGCCTCCAGCTACTCCCTAAATACATCCCAGCAACAAGCACTCCACAAGAAGATAATCTTTCAGGTCACTTTTGGAAAAGTGCCTCTCAGGACATCTCAGAACAAGGTGCAGCCCACTACCCAACCTTCACCTAAGCAGCCTCCCATCACTGTTGCATAAAACTGGGAATCTGCAATTCTCGGCTAATTCCAAAGTTGGGTCCTTCCTCCAGGACCAGCAAAGTAAGAGATTGTAGGAGAACTCAGCTGCAAACAACACTCACTGCAACAACAAGCTGGGTAAATCATTCATGTCTAGGCAACAGGTCAGCTTTTTCACCCTCAAGAACTAATACATATTTCACTTTGCAGGAACTCTCACACTTCTTCAGGCCTCTGCCCTTCCTGGTGACTTTTTATTTGTCTCACATTTGGTTTCTCCCCTACAGCAGTTACAAGTCTCAACTGCAGAATTCAAACCTTAGAGGAAACTGAATGGCTTTGCTTTCCCATAGCTATGAAGCCACTAAGACTTCCCCTTCTCTGACATTTCTCCATTCCCCTGCCTTGATAGGTTTCCTCCAGTTACAACCAGAGTAAGTCACTTGTTCACAGCTAGTTTCTGCCCTCTGCCCAAGCAGAACCCTTTGCAATAACAAAGTTCTTATTTCTAAGGGTTTAAAAAGTTTTACAGATGTGATTCTGATGTGACATCTCAGGCCTAAGTCTGCAAGGAAACTGCTACTTGTTGCTGGTATTTGACTTTGCCAACCATTTACAGCCAGGTTCATCAGAAAAAAAAAACAAACCCACACCTGACAATAGGTCTGCAAACTATTCAGGACTGCAAAGACCAAAGGAACAAAGAGTAATTGTCAGTTTTAACACTGACACTGGAAAATTACATGAAGCAACACCAGAAAAGTCCTGAGAGAGAGGTTAAAGGACACAACACAGTGGCTAATACTCCTTGAGCTGCTACAACATCCACATGCAAAGCCATTCCTGCAACTTCTGGGGGTAAAAGTAAACTGTGGGGTGAAAGCAGAATCCCTTTGACAGAGGAGGAAACAGAGATGCTTGATGAATGTCTAAGCAGTCCAAGCTAGCAGAGATGAATGGCAAGGCTAGACCTATCTCAAGGGCTTAACCAACTTATCACCAGCCTTTTACCCTCATGTTCTGCTGGCTAGGAAGGTTTATTGCCTGTAGCACAGAACTCCATTTGCAGTCACTCCTCCATACACTGCAGGTACCAACAACCCCCCTGCCCTTCCCTTCTCACCAAATCATAAAGTCAACTCATTAAACTTGTACCAGACAGTTTGCAACCCAACTTTGGATGACCTAGGAAGAGTTAACAGACACTTCTGTTTAAGAGAGCAAGACAGAGACAAAAGCTCCTCCTGTTCCCTGCCAGCAGAGATAGATTTTTGGGGGTTTTAAAATTATTTTTTGTTGCCCTGATTTGTCAGATTCTTGCTACCCAAAGATCAGCAAGAACATTAGCAGGGCTAGAAAAGCAACACAGGATGTACTTGCTAGGAAGTTTGAGAAGCAATCTTACCCTTGTTGGCCTCTAGCTGATCAACTTCTGGTAAAGCAGAAGCTCTTATCTTCTCCCTTGGTTTTCCACCAAATATTGTGCCACTTATCTACCCCAGACATGATAAAACCATTTCCTTGCTCTCATGCCTACTTAACATTCTGTAGATTTCACTGAGATTTTTCCCTAAGTAACAGGGTAACAGGAGAGGTGCCCAAGCTGCCACATGTGAACTGAATGCCTAGCTCCCATTTCCTTAATTTCCTGTCCCTTTGATCCACTTTGGGAACAACCAGCATTTGAAACTGGGACACTGCTGTTAGGTCACTATTAGGACTATGTGAGTAAGGGAAGGTGGAGACACCAAGGAGTCCCTGAGCCATCCACATCACCCTGTTTGAAGCCTTTACCCCCTTAACAGGTCTTCCTACTTCACAGGAAGAGGAAGCAACTCTCCCAAAGGCCGGAAAAGCCTGTTTCACTGCCTCACACCTCTTGTGCTGGGTATAAGTCACAGCATCTCTTCCCCTTTACTGGGCCCAAACAGACAAGGATAATTTTAGCTAAAAAACAAACGAAGCACAACATGCAGTTACACATAACCAGTATAACCTTGCTTACAGCCAGAAGTGCTAGCATCAGCAGCCTTCATCAGGTGGCAGTTTAGCAGCTAGCACACACATTAAATGAAGGAACAGCAGTATCACAACATCTAGAAGATCTGCTGGATCCACAGAGCTCCATAAACCTCCTACATGCATTCCCTTGTGCCTGCAGCACCACAAAGGAGAGATGTGCCAGGGACAACTGCTTAGGAAGAGAGGAGACACCTGTGCTGTGGCCCCAAGAACCTGTTACCCCTAACAACCACTCACCCCAAGACAGCCCTTTGGCTTCACCTCTCCCAAAAGCTCTAATACCAGCTTTTGTCTTGTTCTCTGTAGCATTCAACTGTTCCAAACAACAGGAGAGCTGCTGCTACAGACAGACAAGCTCATGCTCCCACATTTTGAATCAGGGAGACAAAACACTACCTGTACATTCCCAAAGCGCAGCCCAGCATCCCTCAGCGCTGTTATAGGGACCTATAGCTGTTTCTACAAGCTGCCACAGATGCCTGGAGCTCCCCAGACTCTTCCAACCCCACATTAGAACTCTTCTATGTGCTCCCATGCTTGCCTTATAGCACATGCTGTCAACACCACACACAGGCACAGCTGAAAGATCAGCTTTGGCAGTCAAAGTCCACTGTGTTGCAAGGAAGGGAAAACCTGGCACTGTACCCCTTTTCTCACACTTTCATCCCTCAGACAGCTACAGCATAAATCAGATGAAAAGAAATGTAAGGAAACCTGTGGCTTGGGTTCTCCTCCTCTTTCCTCTCCTGCCTGTGTTGCTTTCCAGTTGAATTATTCCACTGGCCTACTCTACACTCAAGCTAAAACTCCAGCTCTACAGAAAGAGCAAGACTGTCTTGGTTTATACAAACTGTCCAAGGGCAACCTGCCTTTTGGGTGGCTGCACAACAATGCTAGCAGTGCCTCAGCTAGAATAACACACCAGTTCAGGTGTTTGGAAAAAACCTGGAGCCAGAGGGGTGGTTACAAAGTCACCCTTCATTTTTATTTTATTGCATTTTACACTGAGACATTTCACAGCTCCAGTGCCTACAGTTCTTTCTATTACTGAACTCCAACAAGCCCACGTAACAAGCCACAGCTGAGTTACCCACGAGAAACAGGCACAACAAATCACCTTAGGCGTGGGGCAGGGTTTAAAAACCTCTGGTGGGCAAAAAAACCAAAACAAAAGTGCAAGGATGATATAAATAGACTTTGAATTCAAAAACATCACCTAAACTTCAGAAGATCTTGCTTTCAGGGAACTAAATGCCTTTACTGGAAGGTGAAGGGGTGAGAAAGAGATCAAGGAAGTGTCAGCAAGAGAAATAATAAAGTAACTGCTGCCTCAGCCCCTGCCCTTACCCTCCTACCTTCTCCGAGCTTGCTGGTCCCCAGGGAGGAGCCCAAGCCTCCACCGGGGCTCCTCGGAGCCGTCCCCGCTGCCAGCTGGCGGGGGAGGGGGGAGGAGAGAGCGGTTAAGGCGACCAGAGGGGCCCGGCGAGGCCGGGACAGACACCTGTGACTCCCCCGCAGGGACAAGCGGAGGAAACTCGGCGGCTTTGGGGGATTCGGGTGGGGGAAGGGCCGAGGAGCCGCTGTGAGGGAGCGGGAAACACCGTCCCGCTTCCCTTCCCTCAGCCAGCGGCCCCCGCTGGGGAGCCCCTCCCGGCCGCTACAACCACGCGGCGAAACAAAAGGCCAGAGAGGCCCGGGAAGGGAAGGCCGAAGCTTCGCCGTCCTCGAACCTCCGGAGCTAACCGGCAGCCCCCGAGCCCCGC
>VZTY01000742.1:14494-30179 GCA_013400935.1 Turnix velox | reverse complement strand
CCCAGGATTCCCAGCCCAGCAGCAGGTAAATGAGGCCACACAAGCAGAGCATTAGTTAGCAAGCCCAGCATCCACAAGGGCAGAGGAGGAACTATGTGGGTCAGGGAAGGCTGACAAAGCCCAGCAAAGCTTCAGAGAGGTCCGTGGAGGCAAGTTGCCTGCTCTGCATCGAGCAGAGACTCAAGGCCAGGCTGCTGCTCACTGAAATAGCTGCTGCATGAAAGGCACAGCCAGCTCTGCATATTCAAGATCAGAGCAGAGATAAATGATGAGATTTCTCTGCGCTCCACACAAAAGCCAAAAATCACCAGTGCATTTACAGTTCAATATTCTCCTAATCCCATCTTTATTTCTAGTGCATAAATAAAGCTCATTACAAATGATTTTCTTCGGGAACCTACCAGCAGCCCAAAATAATTCATGAATGTGGCTGTTTGCGTTTGTACATCCTTGACATTCGCAGTAAACATCAAAACAAGGAATTCAGTCAGTCACGTTGGTTGTAATACATAATTTCTCCTCTCTCTGTGGATTCTGTCACAGCTACACCCAGCAAACTCCTTCAGCAGCATCTTTCATGTTATCAGACGTTACATACACACAGACACACACACACACACGCCTTGTGGGGACTCCTCTCTCAGTGTCCCCTTTGCTTTTGGCATTTTGTGATGACACAGACATGCTGAATAATATGTTTGGAAAAAAAAAATTTAAACATTTAAAAATAGAGCAAATCTTTCCTCTCATGGTCTTGACCAAACACAGAGCTACCTGCTTTCTTTGTTCCAGTATTCCATGGGGCCTCCTTTCCTCACTCTGACTTACACCATTTGCCCACCAGCTGCAGGAAATGGTGGACCTGGGGATGGTGGTGAAGGTGCTGCTGGTGGAGAGGTCAGATCTTCCACACAGCCAGAGCTGGAGCATCTCCCAATCTAGGCAGGGCTGGTACAGGCTGCAAGCATCCCAGACACAAGTGCTGGGAGACACCCACCCCACATGCACCCAGAGGGCAAAGCTGATGAAACAGGACTTGTTTTGCTTTTGGGATTTCCTTCCTTGAGCACTTAAAATGGACAGAGAGACTTTAATACTACATTTAGAAGGAGAATTCCTCCTTTTTTTTCCCCTCCCCTTTTGCTAGATGAACACACTTTTGGGACACACAGCAATAGGATGAAGGGCAATGCCCTCCATGAAAGCCAGAAATATCCATGCAGCAGAAATATCATGGAAAAACCAGACCTCCAGCCTCCCTATCACCCAATAACATCCCAGTTAGGAGCTGATTTGGCAACCTTAGAGATACCAACTACATCAGTCTGAGCACATCAGCCCAGCTCCCCCCTCTGAAAGGTGCATTGCAAGGATCAGACACAAAGAATTCCTCTTGTTACCTGCTCTGCACTCAATTAGGCAGACACAGTCCTCCTGATTGCACACACAAGTTAAAATTAAGCATCATCAATTTCCTTCAAAAGAAAATGGGGGTGTCAACCTTACCCCATCAACCAGCAGGACTTTTCCTGCTTAGTTTTTTGAATGCTGATTATTTCATATAATTCAGAAGTCTATGTTGGGATCGAGTAAATTCACAATTTAAAAAAAAAAATTAAAAAATAAGAAAAAAAAGGGAGAATACTACACTGAACACATTTGAAAATACAATTAGTCAAATAGAACTTTGCAAATAAGCAGCCCTTCTGCCCCCAAAATATTAAAAAAAAAAATGGAAAAACCAGAGTTGCATATTTAGGAAACCCAAGAGTTGCAATATTTAGGAAACCCAAGAATGAAGCTTGGAAATCTGCCACCAGTAGAGAAGAAGGGATAAGGCTCACGAAATAACCCCACCGTTTCTGTGTATAATCATTATTTTCAGTTTGGCCTCCCTAAAACTAAATCAGTTTTAATCTTCCCTGCTAAACTGGCACAAACGTTGACTTCAGCTTTTTGGTGTCCATTTGTTCTACCACATGACATCGGGAGGCGCCTGCCAACAACCCAGAGATGCCTAAAAGCCTTGAAATTCTTGGCTTTGGGACTCCAGGTTTTTCTGAGAACTGTTAATTTACTTTGGCTTAAATCCTAGATTTGGGCTCCACTTGAGAAAAAGTATTTCTCACACAGTAATTAAACTTGTAGTGGACAACACTGAAGCAATAAGGAGACGAGCTCCAAAAAAGAGCCTGTTGTCTGGTCACGTCTTTGGGAGATTTCTCCTCTTGCAGGCACGTGAAGGAGCTGAGCACCAGCACTGCAGTTTAAGCTCTAATTAGACAATTAAGGAAGAAGAAGCAACGTTTGTCAGACAAAACTTTATGTGCTTATTACAAAATTGGAGAAAGCTTGACTGTCAATTAAAAGAACAGCTTCCAAACTCAGGCCCTGTGAAATTCAGAAGGAGCCATTCCACTTTACAGCAGCAAAAATTCCCTTTGCCAAAGCAACATTTCATAGAATGGGTTGGGTTAGAAGGAACCTTCAAAAGTCATCTTTTGGGTGCAGTGACAGGGACATCCTGCACTAGATCAGGTCACTCAGAGCCTCAGTGAGGCTGGTCATGGATGTCTCCAGGACATGGAGATGGAAGATGGAGGATGGAGCTTTCACCACCTCTCTGGGCAACCTGAGACAATGTCTCACCATCCTCATGGTGAAGAACTTCTTCCTCATGTCCCATCTAACCCTGCCTTGCTTTAGTTTCAAACCATTGCCCCATATCCTTTGGCTCCATGCCTTGACAAACAGATTTCTTGTAGGTCCCCCTTCAGCTATGGGGAGGATGCTCTTAGGTTTTCCCAGAGCCTTGTCTTCTCCATGGAGTCTTAGCAGCATCCTTTTGGTGGTGCAAAGCAGGAAGAGCTTCACCTCTCCCACCCATTAAAATACAATAAAACCCTGGGACAGGGCAGAGAGAGCATCTGGATCCCCAAAACCATGGGAGATGCAGGTCCTTGAACTGCTCTTCCCCCAGAGTTTGATGGGAATTTGGCAGCAATTCCCTGGCACTGCCAGAGGAGCAGGAGAAGAGAAATGGCACAAGACTGGGAGTTCAAATCCATTACAAAATAGTCGTCAAAAATAGCCAGGCCTTGTAAGAAATATACTTCTCCATGGAAACCACCAGACGCTCTGGATTCTGGCAGCCTCCAAGAGACGGGTTTGTATTATTAAAGGAAATGTCTCTGTATTTGGGCTTTTATAATCCTAACCTTCAGCTAGAGAGAGGCAATTGCTTGTGTCCAGAAGAGGTCAGCTGAACTCCTGACATCCTCCACTCCCTCACATCCTCTACTCCTCCATCTCTCCTCATCATTCCCCAGGGGACAGAAGGACAGGCTGGGAAGGGGGGGGTGTGGGCTTTGCAGGTCTCTGCAGTGCTTTTAATTACAGATACTGAATGGGGAAAAAAAAAAAAAAAGGGGAAAAAAAAAAGCAAAAAAAGACACCCTGGGGTACTGAAACACCTGTCCAGAGGAATAAGACACCTCCACGTGGAAGTGGAATGAGGCAAAGCAGAGCTCCTGTGATACATTAACAAACATGATGTCTGTATTTCAACATCTGTGTCTTCCAAACCTCTCCCATCCAAACAAGTGCAAGATAAAGCATTACTATTCCCTTCCTCACACCCAAAACTGTTTCCTCTTTGGATGCCAGGTGGGGAACTATAGATTAATTAACTCCCAACTGGCAAGGATGGGATAATTACACTCTCCTCTCTCTGCCTTTTGCCATTTCCAGCAGAACCCCCTCCCTGCTGGAAAGTAAATCCTAATCAGGAACCTCCAAGCTTGGCCACTGAATCCCAACAAGGTGTCGACCTCTTACCTGTGGAGGCCAGGATATACAATTCAGGAGAAGTTAATAGAATATTTTTAAAGAAATAAAAGTGCTGCAGCCTACCTAAAAAAAAAAAAAAAAGCCATGAAAAGGATGGGCTACAAAGGAGCACTCGTATAGAGAGCAATTATATTTTTGATATCTAATGGTTCTGCCTCAGGAAGCAAGAGCTGGCTAGCATCAAACTGTATAAAAGAAAGGATTAGGGGCTCATGAAAAAAAAAGAAGAATGCCATTTTGATTTAAAACCCACCAAAGCATAGTGCAGATTTGTTATTTTAACTCGCAGAGCTTAATTCCTATAACGAGCCAGAATGCCATTAAGGATGAGAAATACTCCAAATACTTAGGGTAGAAGAAATTAAAAGGAACCTCACTTTTCATCAATGGCTGCTCACCAAATAGGCCAATTCTTTCCTTCACAAAAGTGTCTTCACTGCTGGCACAATACACCTCGATTATGGAGGGGAAAAAAACACCCCAAAAATGTAAATTAATTTCTGAGAAGATCCCAGTTCATGCTAATTCCCAGCCAAAGGAATCCAAACCCTTCTCCTGAGCAGGTCCCACCCACATTTCTGTGCTGCTGGTGAACAGGTAGCACAGTCACTGTTTTTTTTATAAATAAATTCTCTGCATTTAATCCCATCCTAACAATCATCCTCGTGGGTGAAATACAGAGACTGCACGAGAAGACAAAAGATTTAGTCTTCCCTCAATTCGAGAAATTAAAGGATAATCCTCAATTATTCAGAATACTTTTGCAGTTTAGCATCCCAATTTGCCATATTATTTCACAGTAGGGGTTTTTTTTGGTGGGTTTGTTGTTCTTCTGGGTTTTTTTTTTTAAGTGATTCATGTCCAAGAGGATTTTGAAGTGATG
The DNA here is from genome assembly GCA_013400935.1 of Turnix velox. NCBI lineage: Eukaryota > Metazoa > Chordata > Aves > Charadriiformes > Turnicidae > Turnix > Turnix velox. Next base: position 25,447 of record VZTY01000742.1, on the reverse strand, counting down.
CAAAAGTGGCTGCTGCTCCCTGTTTTAAAAAAGGGCTATTCTTCCCAGTTCAAAAGCAGGAATGTGCATTATGAAGAATTTAAAATATATAAATACTTTTTTTCCCCCTGCATTAGTCTAGTAAAAGGTTAAAAAAAAAAGCCAAAACAAGCAGAGGGGGAAGTGGTCTCTACAGCATCATCACAACCCATGACACAGAACAGACATGAGAAACACAGAAACCAGGCCAAGGCAAAAGGAGAGAATTAAATTGTGGTGCCATAACGTGGTGTTTTGGGGCTGAGGCTTTTTCTTTTCTAAGTTGGTGGTGTTTTTCTAAATTGGTGGCATTTTTCCCTCCCCAAATCTAAATGAAACACTGTCTACACAGTTTCCTAAGGCCCCCAGTGCCTGAGAGGTGAAAAAGCTTTTGATGTCTGAGTGGGTTTATGCTTGTTTAGATAAGCTCAGCCTAAAGGATAACACAGCTTTCTTCCCCTGTCCTCACCTCCCAGTTCACATCAAGGCTTTCTTCTTCCTTTTAAGCTGCAGTTCCTGAGCCCCAAGACACAGGAGAGAGATGAGTGCCCTCCCACTTAGAGAAATTGTCCTTTTCAAGCTTTTTAACCCAAACAATTCTAACATCAAATCAGCAGACTTCAGGCACTCAGACTTGGCCCAAGTTGCCCCCTCTCTGGAGGTGTTTAAGGCCAGGCTGGATGAGGCATTGAGCAACCTGGTGTAGTCCCTGGCCATGGCAGTGGGGCTGGAACTAGATGATCTTGAAGGTCCCTTCCAATCCAAACCTTTCTATGATTTGATGATTCTCCAAGGAATCTATTCAACCACCTCACACAGCTGCAAAGTGATGTGGATTTTGACACCCAGAGAGGACCACTCCAGCTCCTCCACTGGTTCCACTCTCCTTTTGGTTATTTCATCACTGGTAAAGCCCAGCAGATTGGCCATGCCCATTTATGTCTGCAAAGCAGATGGACAACCTGCTGTAGGTGACCCTGCTCTAGCAGCAAGGTTGGACTAGATGATTTAGATGATTTGACTAGATGATCTAGATGATTTGAGCAACCTCCCTAATGGGAGGTTGGCTGGAACTAGATGTGGGTTGGAACTAGATGATCTTTAAGGTCCCTTCCAACCCAAACCATTCTATGATCTCCAGAGGTCCTTCCAACTACAACCATTCTGTGATTGTGTGACAGAGGAACAGACTGCAAACAATGCTGAGGGCCAGAAGAGCCCACCATGACTCATGGTCAAGAGCTTGGCTGTTGTTAGCAAGCCCCAAAACACACGGTTGAAAGCAAGGTGGCTTCTGGGCATAACAAAATGGATGATACCAGCCTTGCATCATAGAGGTGTGAGGGAACATGAGAAATGCCAACTGCCAAAGACTTCACCATTCAGCAAGTTGGTGACATTATCTTGTTGTGTTACCCAACTTCTCCACCCAAAGGAGCAAGCTCTGCACTGCAAAATTTTGCCCGGCTTTTCAACATCAGATCTGGAAAAAAAATCATGTCAAATCCTAAAAAACACATGAAGGCTGCTCAAGTTAAAGGGTCTGCTTCCAGAGATCAAGAGATCTCAGCATCTACTGAACTCAGCATGAGCCACATTCACATGCACAGCTCATTGATAAGAATAATGCCCAGCTCCTCCACCAGGGCTTTTCATCTGTGGGTCTGGAAGTGTGGCAGGTTCAGGGAGGATGGCATCATTAGCTCCATTTTCACAATCTGCAGCATGAGCTAACACAAGTTGTCCAAAACTGACAACCTTGCAAAGGCAAGGTTGGGCAACCCAACAGGCCAAAGTCTTTAACCACCATTTTATAGAATCACAGAATGGTTTGGGTTGGAGGGGACCTTAAAAATCACCTAGTTCCAACCCCCTGCCATACAGCTCTTGATGCTCAGAACAAGACACAGTTCACTGAATAGATACAGTGTGGAGCTCACACCATTTCATAGCCAATTTTAAACAGATTTAAGACCCTCTGAAGACAAAGTGTGATGAGCCCCTGTCCCAGGATGCCCAAAGAAGCTGTGGGTGCTCCATCCCTGGAGGGATTCAAGATCTGGACATAGCTTGGAGCAACCTGGGCTGGTGGGAAATTCCCCATGCCTAGGGCAAGGATTGGAACTAGATGGTTTTTAAGGTCTCTTCCAACCCAAACCATTCTGTGATTCCCCAGAAATCACCTAAGTGAATTCTTTTGTCCATTTCTTTCTGGTTCTTTTTTTAAAAAGTATTGAAGTGGAGAATATTCATCTTCATTCTGTCTATTCCTTGGGAGGGTGGGAGGTGGTTCAGCACCAAAGGTATAATCAAGTGCTCAGATAGGCTTAGGAGTTTTAAGGCAAGACATATGTAATAAAAGCAATCTCAGTCAACAAACTACTAAGAAGAGCAGTAATGGGATTATCTGTCAACACAAACAAAAGGATAAATACAAGCAAAACCATCAGTCCCTGAAACCTAATTCTTGGGCATTTAATCTGAGACTACGGGGAGATTAAAGAACCAGAGGATCGAGTAAAAAGTTATTGATTGTAAAATTCTTCCTTTAAACAAAGCATCTGTTTATGACCCAAGCTAAAGAGCACAAGAAGAGAACAGCAGCAGCCAATTTCACCACAGATGCCAAAGAAAATGATCCATGGGGGTAACCAGTTGGGCTCCTGTTTGTCCTCACCATTTTCCAGGGGGAAACTTCTCTGCTCCACTGCATTCAAGTGGCAGGAAAACACCCAAATCACGTTGTTGCTGAAGGCAAACACACAGTTGCCTTCAAATCACAGAATGTCAGGGATTGGAAGCCACCTCAAGAGATCACATAGTCCCATCCCCCTGATGGAGCAGGAACACCCAGATCAGGTCACACAGGAAGGTGTCCAGGTGGGGTTTGAATGTCTCCACAGAAGGAGACCCCACACCCTCTCTGGGCAGCCTGGGACACTCTTCTCTCACCCTCACCCTGACAAAGTTTTCTTTCCTATTTCTATGGAACCTCCTGTGTTCCAGTTTCCACCCATTGCTCCTTATCCTGTCATTGGATGTCACTGAGAAGAGCCTGGCTCCATCCTCCTGACACTCACCCTTTACATATTTATAAACATTAATGAGGTCAGATCCCCCTTTCATTTTGCCAGCTTTAATTGGGTGAACTAGGTCAAAGCCAAAATGCTTCCCTTTTGGTGCTTCGGGACTGGGAAGGCAGTCCTGAAACTGTGATGGTCATCAACCTCCCTCATGTTGAGGCAGCACCAAAGGAGAGAGTGACTGGTCCCTGAACCATCTCTGAATCCAAAATTCTGTATCTTTAAACCATTTCTGAATCCCAAAGACTGTATTTTAAACTGTTGCTGAATACTCAACTCTGTGTTTTTCAAAGCCCTGGGCAGGGACACCTCCCACCAGCCCAGGTTGCTTCCAAGACATGTCCAACCTGGCCTTGAACCCCTCCAGGGATGGGGCAGCCATAGCTTCTCTGGGAACCTGGACCAGTGTCTCACATCCTCCAAGTGAAGTATTTCTTCCCAGTATCTCACCTCAAATAACCTTTTTTTTCAATTTAAAACTGTTTCCCCTCATCCTATCACTACACACCCCTGCAAATAGTTTTTCTCCATCTTTCTTGTAGGTCATGTGTATGAATTTCAGCTTTAAGATTTATCAAGACACAATCCATCCCAGTGGCTCCGTCTGGAGCTATTTCCCAACCTCCTCCAACAGACCAAATATACCTGAGCTGTAAGAGAATCTCCATAACATGATATCAGGGGAGGGAGGGAGAGCACACAGACATGTTTTTCTTCCTCCCACTCTTTCACAGCAAACCCTGCCAGCTGCCCTCTTACCTTTCATATGTTGGGCTCAGCTGCCAAAGCTCCATCCAGATGAAAGGTCTGAAGGCTGAGACAGCAGCACCCACCCCTCTCCCCTTTCAGTCTAATTACTGGATTCACCTGAGCACACGTAGGAGGGAAGAGAGAAGAGGGGGGGCCCTGGGAATGTGAAGTGGCTGTGGCAGCTCCCAGATAATTTGATGGGACCCAGATTCTGATCCAATTAATACCCAGCATCTGGGGACTGGCAGGGCTATTTTCACCACTGCACACCTTGCCCACCTAGGTGAGTGATGCTGAGAGCTCACAGCACCATGTTCCTTTCTTAGGGCCAGCACCCTCAAATCCTGCAATCAATGAGAAGAGTCTCCCCTATGAGAACAGACTGAAGGAGTTGGGGTTGTTCAGCCTGGAAGAAGAAAAGGCTCAGAGAAGCTACCTCAGAGTAGCTTCCTAATACCTGAAGGGGACTACAGAAAAGCTGGGATAGGACTTTTTAATAGGGTCCAGGATGGCAGGACTAGGAGTAATGGATGCAAATTGAAAGAGGGGAGATTCAGGCTGGTGAGAAGAAAGAAATTCTTTCCTGTGAGGGTGGTGAGACACTGGAAGAGGTTTTCTAGAGAGGTTGTGGATGCTCCCTCCTCCCTGGAGGGGGTTAAAGCCAGGCAGAATGAGGCACTGAGCAACCTGGTCTAGTGGGGAGTGTCCCTCCCGATGGCAGGGAGGTTGGAACTAGATGATCTTTAAGGTCCTTTCCAACCCAAACCATTCTATGATTCTGTGACTTACTTAATAGGATGGGATCCAGCTCTGCTTGCACATAAGGCCTCAGTGATGTCAATAAAATCAGCAGTGCTGTCTCAGACAGGGATACCTACCTATATCTTTTATAAACAGGAGACTAATTTCCCTACCTTGCCCTTCCTCACACTCCTGCACCAGGATTTCAGGTCTCCTCCATCTTTCTTGGCAATTCTTCCCTCTCCTCTTTTACACCAATGGCTGAACCCCTTTCTGACCCCTCTTCCAGTGAAACACACAGCTCCCAGACTCACCCCAAAGACTATCTAATAGACCAGAAGTCTCCATATCCATTTTTCCATCTTCTCAGGCATGCCTGCCCCTCTGCACGTGGCTGAGGAGGTTTTTCTGCAAACAGTTCCACTACCCACCTAATGCTTTACTTAATGGCAGTGTTTTCAGAAAAACACTACAAGAATTTTCAAATAGAAACAATTAGCATTCACAGTAATTTGCATCTACTTTCCCCCAGTTTCTAAAGCAGCCTGCTCTGCTTTAATATTAACCCCTGCTTGTTCATCAAAGCCCAGAGCAGGGGAGAGAGCCACACAACTCCCATTAGGGACCACGGGAGCAATTATATTCCACAGGGAAAAGATTACATGACAATGCTTGAAACTTGGGGGGGGGAGAACCTCCCCTTTGTTTTAGAGCATTCCCTGTGCTAGAAAAATGAATGGCTTACATCATGCCAGGGCTACTTCCACCAGTGCTCTTTTATTTCCTAATCCTTTCTCCTGTATTTCCACAAACCTCAGCAAGGGACCAGCCATGGGATTTACAAGAGCTCTACTCACCAAACCACTCCCCCCCATCACCCAAGGTGCCCTAAATGAACCATGGGCTGAAACTAACAGCCAAGCTAGGAGCATGGTCCCTTGGGGTAAAGGAGGGATGGAAAGGTTCATTAACCTGAAATTTTCATCCAGGATCATTTTGAAAGGCACCTCATGAACCTTAGAGTTCCTGAATGCAATAATAGGCTGAGACCAGCAGCCAAGCTCCTCCAGAGGCTGGAAGGACCCCAGTCTCAGGGGTTAAAGGAAGGATGGAAAGGTTCATTAGCCTGAAATTTTCATCCAGGGTCATTTTGAGAAATATCTCATGAACATTAGGGTCCCTGAATGCAATATGGGCTAAGACCAGCAGCCAAGCTCCTCCAGAGGCTGGAAGGACCCCAGTCTCAGGGGTTAAAGGAAGGATGGAAAGGTTCATTAGCCTGAAATTTTCATCCAGGGTCATCTTAAGAGGTGTCTCAAGAACATTAGAGGCCCTGAATGCAATATGGGCTGAGACCAGCAGCTAAGTTTCTCTGAAAGCTGGAAGGAGAAAAGTTCCTGGGGTAAGAGGGGATGGAAAGGTGTCATTAGCCTGACATTTTCACCCAGGCTAATCTGAAATCTCTCCTGATGATACACATCTCAGAAACCACAGTGAACACCTTCACAGTGGGAAGCCTGGGTTGGCCAAACGTGAAATGGCCCAATCCCACCAGCGAGATTTCACACAATACCACAACACATCTCCCTCCCTGTATGGATCATATCTCTGAAGATACATCGTGCCTTGGACTCAAATGAGTCAGTTTGTTCCCCAAGCAGGTCGGCCCCAGGGGTAGGCACCAACCAATTCCTGAGTCTCCATCATGCAGAAGAAGGTGAGCAGATGGGGATGAGAAGAAGCACAGAGTAATTCCCGCGAAACGAGGGCTGTATTTGCCAAGGTGCCCAAGAGAATTACAGCTCAATCAACATGAGATGTGCACACTCCACAAGGCAAAGAAGAAAGGGAGCAGCTTCTTATTTGCTGTCTAGCAGAGAGCTCCACGAGATACCAGGCTTTTTTTTTTTATCCCCACCACCCGCCCCCCCCCAGCCTTCTTTTTCTAAAACCCTGAAGAATTCTATGAAAAAAAGTCCAAGTTTAAAGACTCCACATCTGAAGGCATCTAAGCAGAGACCACTTGTGCAATGCAGTGCTGTCCCCTGTGTACAGGCACTGCTATTCACTCTTTAAGAGATCACATACTTCTTTTCCTGCAGGACCTCTCCTCCCCCCCCAGCCTCCTTCAGCTCCCTGGTTTGATGGGAAGCAAAATAAATAAGAAAAAAAAATCATCTCAATTTCTGCCTGATCTGGTACCGAGTTCTGGAGGCAGGGCAGAATCAGATTTGCACTCATTTTATCAAAATACCTAAGTTTTGTAAGCAAGATGGCTGGAACAGATAAAAATATATGGAGGATTGAGATCATCCAAGACCATGGTTTGGATTATTCATGATGAGCTCAGTGGCTGGGTATAAATCAAACAGAAGGACCACACCTAATCACCAAAATACTGGGGGTTTTAAACCCATTACAATACCAAAACAGCTGAGTTTTGGAAGCAAGATGGCTGGCACAGACAAAAACACAAGGAGATCAAGCTCATCCAAGACCATGGTTTGGATTATTCATGGTGAGCTCAGTGGCTGAGTATAAACCAAACATAATCACCAAAATACTGAGTTATTTAAACAATTTACAGTACACAAAGTGAAATGGAAGAGTTTCTGAGGACCTATTTGCAAAATGTGTCATTTTAATGCAGGTGTTGAAGGGCTTTTTTGGTAATAATACTTTTGTTTGGTTTTGAGGACAAAGAAGCCCAGATAGAATCAGGTTTACAATTGTTTTACCAAAATACCTGAGTTCTGTAAGCAAAATTGCTGGCACAGACAAAAACACAAGGAGGATCAAGCTCATCCAAGACCATGGTTTGGATTATTCATGGTGAGCTCAGTGGCTGGGTAGAAACCAAAAATAATCACCAAAATACTGGGTTATTTAAACAATTACAATACACAAAGTGCAATGGAAGGGTTTCTGAGGACCTCCTTGCAAAATGTGTCATTTTAATGTAGGTGTTGAAGGGTTTTTTTGGGTAAAAATGCTTTTGTTTGGTTTTGAGGACAAAGAAGCCCAGATAGAATTATACTACTAAATAACATGCCTGGCATCATTAAGATGTGTAACAGACTGAACCACAGAGGCACCACATCAGCATCTCCTGAAGAAGGTAAACGCAACAGGTCTGAGTTAGTGATAAATGAATTCCAAGGCAAGGATTGTAGACAGCACACTAAAAGACTCCCCCCCACACACCTCCCTCTTGCCTTCTGCTCCCTGAGATCATTTCAAAGCCTGCAGGTAAGCAGTAACTCCAAGCAATCTCAAATGATGCAACTGTGCATGGAGGAAAGGATGTATTTTGTCATCATCCAAACATCTAACCACAGGAAGCCAGTAACATACCCATACAGGTGCTTCTGCTGAAGAGAGGAGCCTGCAGAGCACCAACACTTCTTGCATATTTTGCCTTGACTGCTTCCTCCTCACAAAAATAAATACATTTAAAGACAAACCTCAGGAAGAGGTAAAACTCCACATCATACCTGGCTTTGCAAACATCTCTATTTGCCTACTGTTTGGTGTAAGGCATATCCTGTACAGCTACTACAGCACCACAAAGACAAGGATGATAACTATGTCTCTATTTTCCACAGGCACAAAGCTCAGAATAAAGTTTCCCTCTGAAAACCACACCATGCTCTCTTTTCTTTTTTTTTTCTTTCCTCCTCCCTTTTCTCTCCTGTGAGCTCAATTAAAGATCTGCTCGACCTGTCTCCATACAAAATTCAGCAGCCTGGAGGACTTTGAAATGCATTCTAACCTGGTGTGGAACAGCCACTGGATCATTAATCCTCTACTTCAATGTAAATCTTTAAAAACTTGTGTGTGAATTGAAAATCACATCCGACTCTGCAGGTTTGGTTTGTCCCCTCCACCAAGTTGCATCTTAAATGCTTCAAAATGCCACCAGCAGCTAGACAAAGCACAGTGCTCCCTCAGAATGTCATCAGTAAAATAGCTGGAAGCTTCTGCTCCACCCGGAAGAGCATCAGGGCCAGGCTGAGCTCCACAGAATGAAATTCAGAAGGGACAGACTTTATAAGCACAGAAAATGATGAACTTTCTCACTAAAACATCCTTTGGAAACTATTTTGCATCCCTGAAATGAAGCTGCTTCTACACGCTCTTTTCTGCCTGATATTACAGTGATGGCTCCTCCTGCAGCAAGAACTGACACATTCTCAGCCATGGAAAACAGAAAGGATGAAGAGATCTTGTCCATCACCTGGAGATGAAACACAAGTCATCCTGAGCCTGCCTCCACTGCAGCTTGTAAGCACATGCTTGAAGTCCTTGCTAAATAAATCACAAAACACATACACCCAGAGCCATCCTCCTGGTTCCAAAGTCTTGGGAACACGAAGAGCACAAGCTGCTAAAGCATTTCCAAAAACATTTTTCAAATAACCATTCAGCCTCATGATAATCCTTTAACTTATGCCTGAATTATTTACCTTTTTTTTTTTCCTTTGCAGATGGAAGACTATAAGGAAAGGCTAAAGAATATTTTTCTAGGGACATAATAACCTGCAGCAAGGTGTTCAGACATCTCCAAATACTAAGGATGGGTTAAAAATAAAGCAAAAAAAAAATCTGAATTAGATTAAATTTCAGGAGTTCCTATTGCATGGATCTGGGGGTTGTCTGAAGACCCCACAGTGAAAATTTCTATGCAGAAAGTAGTTTGTAGCCCTTGGCAAAATAACATGGAGTCTAAATAGGTATTACAGGCAAAAAAGTGTTCAGCAAACCCAAACAACACCTCTCATGAGCTGGAATGAAACAACCATCTAATTTATCCATGGGTGCATCTGGGAAGGTGAAGGATTAGGAAAAAAATATTAAGAAAATGAGGTGTGAGGCAGAGGAAAAGAAGGAAAGAGCTGGAGTGAAGATGAGGAGAAGAACAAGAAGGAGGGCTGGTGATCCCAGCTTCCTCCTCCCTATCACTGCTCCTGCCTGCCCCAGAACAAAGCAACACCCACTTTTTGCCACATCCCAGAAAATCCCTTTTTTTTTTTTTGTTTTTTCCCTTCTAAATCCACAGGGATCATAAATTCCCAAAGCATCTAGAGTGCCCTGGGTATTTTGCCTACAGTTGAGATGAGGACACAGCCAGAGCCTGCATGTCCATGGCTCCCAGTCTCTCATTTGGGAAAGTGTCCACCCCCAGAGCAACAGCCTTCCAGGGATCCCGTGGGCTGGATGCTTGTGATGGATTAACTGCAAATGGTGAATTTAAACCTGATGTCCTCCTGCCTTGCTTTCTCTAAGAGGGTCACCGCAGGCCTAAGAATATTTGGGGGTTTTTTTGGAGGTGGAGGAGAGTGGTTTCCCCCTCCTGCCCCCAGACACATTATTAAGCTCCAAAGAGGGAGAGCTGAGGCAGCCAATATGGGTGCTAATTTGGTAAAGACTGATTGGAAGGAAACAGCAGTGCATTTCTTAAAGGTCAAAGCCTGTGCAGTCATACATTTTGCATGGGTGAAAGTCACTTCTGTGACAGAGTGAACAAAAGAGTGACAAGAAGGTAGAACAGCAGTGGTAAAAAATTTCAGAATTCCAGGTAAAAAAAAAATAAAAGGAAAAAAAAAATCACTACCCCCCAGTTTGAGCAATTTTTTGGAAAGGGGGTTTTTCAAAAGCAACATCTATATTTTCACAGGTTTATACCTCCCTTTTTCTTTTTTTTTTTATACTCTTTGTTTAGGAAAAAAAATCTGCTGAAAGCATACTTCTAGATGTCAAACATTCTATCAGCAACAATGAAAAGCAAAAAGCTCAGGCAAAAATATACACAGAAAACATCACCTTTTTGGATTGGTTGAAGCAGTTTACTCCTGTAACACTCTCTTGCTGAGAAAATGATCTTTTGTCTCTAAGTGCTACATAGCTATTAAGCATTTTAGCATAGAGGTAGGATATTTTTCTTCTTTAGCGTGTAGCTCTGCTTAGGCAGAAATAAGGTGGGAGTGGGGGGGGGATTAAAAATCAGCATTTAAGACTGGATAGGAAGTTGAAAAAGCAAACAGAGAGTCAGCAACGAGCCGTTTGTGTTTACACTGCAGGCAGAGAGAGAATTAAAAAAGCATTTAAACAGAAGCACAAATGGCTGCCCCATTAGAAAAATCGATGACAGCACCACATCCAGAGCACGTACCGTGAGGTCACTCACTACATTAAAAAGTGCTACTCAGGAAACTCAAAATGAGGATTTTCCCCAGCAAACACACAGCTGGAGATGCTGTTGGAGTGACAGATATAAAATTACATTAGAGATCATCTAGTTCCAACCCCCCTGTCATAGAATCATAGAATTGCTTGGTTATGGTTGGAGTAGATGATCTGA
>VZTY01000742.1:0-14339 GCA_013400935.1 Turnix velox | reverse complement strand
ATCCAGCCTGGCCTTAAACACCTCCAGGGATTAAGGGGGCATCCACAACCTCTCTGGGCAATCTGTTCCAGTGTTTCACCACTTTCACTGTAAAAAAAACACATCAAAGTGTGGATTTCTTCATTTGCTACAGACACTGTCAAGCAGGAGAACTCTGTGCTTGTTTTTTTTTCCTTAATAAAGAAATTTTGAAAAACCTTGAAGAACCTGAACAAAAAGAAAGTAGAAGTGGACGCCCACAGCCCTGCTCAGCAGCCCGAGCAGGGGAGGGGAGGAGGAGCAAGGAAGACATCCTTCCCTTTACTATTCCAAGGTGTAAAAGACTTCTCCATCATGACAGATTTTTTTTTCTTTTTTTTTTTTTTTTTTAAGAAGCTATCACACATTCATAACACTAATTGATTTTCATAGAGAAGAGAGCAGATGAGGTCTCTTTGGGAACTGCCTGCTACATTTCTGCTTGAAAGGAGATCACTGCTGGTGTGCCTCAGCTCCTTCATAAAAAATTTAATTAACAATATCTCCAAGAACGAACCCACAGTTAGGTCTCCAGCTATCATGTGACTACCAGCACGCCGATGCACCACGGCAAATTAAACCCAAGCAAATGATACCTGTGGCACTGAGGAGGAGGAGGAGGAGCAGGGATGTGACAGGAAGCAGGAGAGCACACAAAGGGACTGAGAGATTGCCTGCATCCAGCCTGGCAGTGACAACTTGTTTGCCTGGCTGCCACTTGTGACGGCGACACGTCTCTCTCAGGGATGCCAGAAAGCAAAAGGCTTCCCAAAGCATCATTGCAGCTGATGATCTTCACAGATTTAGGCACTGGGAATCATCATAGAATCATAGAATAGTTTGGGTTGGAAGGGACCTCCAAAGGCCACCTAGTGCCACCCCCTGCAGTGAGCAGGGACATCCTGCACTAGATCAGGTTGCTCAGTGCCTTGTCCAGCCTCTAGGGATTGAGGGATCATCTACAACCTCTCTGGGCATCCTCTTCCAGTGTCTCACCACCCTCACTGGAAAGAACTTCTTTCTTTTATCCATCCTGAATGACCCCTTTTCCACTTTGCATCCGTTATTTCTAGTCCTTCCATCATATATTGTATTCAAAAGTCCTACCCCAGCCTTTCTGTAGCCCCCTGAAGTGGGAATTGAGAAGCTGCTCAGGCACCCCCTGAGCCTTCTCTTCTCCAGGCTGAATAACCCCAACTCCTTCAGCCTGTCCTCATAAGGCAATTATTGCTCCAGCCCTTTGACCATCTTCGTGGCCTCCTCTGGACCTGGTCCAACAGCTCAATGTCCTTCTTATGTTGAGGGCTCCAGAACTGGACACAGTAACTCCAGTTGGGGTCTCACCAGTGCCCAGTAGAGGGGAAAAATCACCTCTCTTGACCTTCTGGTCACAGCTCTCTTGATGCAACCTAGGATTTGGTTGGCCTTCTTGGCTGCAAGAGCACACTGCTGGCTCATGTTGGGGTTCTCATCCACTGACACCCCCAAATCCTTCTCTTCAGGCTGCACATAGGAGCCCTTTTGCTCTGGGACACAGAGGGATGTGGGTGTAAACTGGAGACAGGACCATCCTATGAGAAAGGCCAATGCACTGTCAGCCCTGAATGGTGCCAGTAATAGAAAGACACCATGTGCTGGTCCAGTACTCTGATCTGGAACATCAATGGAGGAGAGGAGAAGAAAGAAAACTGGAGGAGAGAAGAGACAAGACTGGGTTTTCTCTTCTCTTCTCTTCTCTTCTCTTCTCTTCTCTTCTCTTCTCTTCTCTTCTCCTCTCACTACTACCACTCTTGCTGTCTTACCCCATGAGAGCTCTCATCTTCAGAGGATTCTTCCCCATGAGGGTGGTGAGACATTGGAAGAGGTTGCCCAGAGAGGGGGTGGAGGTCCCATCAATGCCTGGAGACATCCAAAGCCAGGCTTGCTGAGGCTCTGACCAACCTCATCTAGTGCAGGATGTCCCTGTCACTGCAGGAGGGGGCACTAGGGGGCCTTTGAAGGTCCCTTCCAACCCTATGATTCTATGATTCATTCCTTCAACAAACAGAAAGCAAAGTGGGGGTGGGAGGGGAGATCTGAAAATAGCAAGAGGCCAAACACCACAAGCAGATTACCAAAATCTCAGCACATGGACTCTGGCCTCACAAGGAAACAATTGTTTTTAAAATTTTCCCAACTGCACAGTCATTAGTGCCAATTTACAAGACCATGGGCTGCAGATACAGCCCGTGCTGCATCTTTAGTCCCTGGTTTGTTGTCCTTTAAAAACATTTACCACTGCAGAAGCCATGCCAATGTGTGTTTGACTTATTACCCGTAATGTCAAAATTGAAAAGGTTAATCACCATTATTAGTTAGTGAAAATGAGGCAAGATTATCACTTGAATGTTGAAGATGACACTGGGAAAGGCATAAAGGCTGGCACACTTGGGCACTATCAGCATATGACCAGCCCAAACCACAGGTCCTCTGGCCACAGCCATCATCCACAGGAAGGCGAGAGCATGTGAAGAGAATCCACCAAATAGGCTTTGAGAAATTACTACTTCATGGAGCCCAGAACTATCAGCAAAAAACTCTGGAGTTATTTGTTATTATCACAGAATGGCCCAGGTTGGAAGGGACATTTCAGATCGTTGAGTCCAACCATCAACCCTACTGTGACAAGAACCAGCCCAAAACCACACCTCTAAGCTCTGTATCTATCCATCTTTTAAATCTCTACAGGGATGGAGCCTCAGTCCTTTCCCTGGGCAGCCTCTTCCAATACTTGACAACCTTTTCCATGTGAAATTTTTTCCTAATCATAGAATGGTTTGAGTTGGGAGGGATCTTCAAGACCATCTAGTTCCAATTCTCCTGCCATGGAGGAGATGGGCAGGGACACCTCCCACTAGACCAGGTTGCTCAATGCCTCATCCAGCCTGGCCTTAAAAACTTCCAGGGAATAACCAATATAATCCCTCCTAGTGCAGCTTCAGGCTGTTTCCTCTTGCCCTGTTGCTCTCCAGAAGGCTTATTCTCCAAGCCTCTCACCAGCTTCATTTTGGGTTACCTTCAGAGTTAGATTCACCCACCTGACAGAACTGAGTTGGCCATGCTGTGCCAATGGCCACAAACCTTCCAGAGGTGGGTCTGCCTAGGGGAAGGTTTGGTAGAGAAGGATGGAGCCATCTACACCTTTGTGTGACCAGGGCAAGAGTTGTCCCACAGGATGAGGGCCCCATCCCTACCTGCAGTATTCTCCATCACTTCCACAGTCTCTAACACTCCACAGCTCCAGTGCAGAATGAGCTGTAACAACCACTTTGATTCACCTCAGAGGGAACTGCATTTCAGTCTCGGGTAAATTTATCCTTAAGAATGAGCTGCAGACTCCAGCAATGTTAAAGCTCTTTTGAAAGAAAGGCCGGGGGAGGGAAAAGAACATTACAAATACACTACCTCTCTACCTAGCTCATCTCCACGACAGTTGGCAGCATTATCTTTTTCTTCAGTAGTTCAAATAAAAAAACCCACAAACCACCAAACCTCCACCACTAATGGGATGCAAAAGAAGTATTTTTATAGATGCTGCCTTAACATAAAGACCCTGGTCTTCTTCAAAAAGCCCTTTAAAACCAGCAATGTGGAAAAGGAAACCTCCTGAGCACCCTGCTGCACCACTGCTTGGTTTGTAACCACCAGTAAAGGGGTAAAATCAGCACTGGGAAAGATCAACATCATCCCATTTTCCAATGGAAAGGACTGGACCCATGTGTACCAGCAGTGTGTTCAGCTTGATGCATCTGTCACACGCAGAGATGTGAAAAATCCCATGGGTTCCAACAGATCCAGGATATAAAAATACCACCCTGGAATTATAATCAGTAAAAAAAAATTAGACCAAGGCAGTTTGGGTAGGAAGATTAAAAAATAAATTTTAAAAAAATCAAACCATAGCATTTAATTGCTGTGGCAGACAGTCCATCAACAAGACACTCAACCACACTCACTGCTGTATTTCCACACCATTGCACACTTGTTTATCCTTGTGTTGGAGATGGTGATCTGCTCTAGCAGTGAAACACAGCCCTGAGAAACCAAAACCCTGGGTCTGCTCTGGGATCTACTTTACTTTCCAAAAGAAAAACAAATGTTAATAAGACCAAGGTTTTGATGCTCATGTGAAAATAAAAATGTGATTATGCCTTGTAGTCGTCAAGCACTGATCCCAAAGGCATGTGAAGGGTAGGAGACAGTTTAAGAAGTCACTTCAAACAAACAAACCAAAAAAAAAAGCTCAAGTGTTCACAATGTCTATTGACTATTTTCAAGGTAAAGAAACATTTAAAAAAGAAAAAAAAAACCAACAACCCTGTTTATTGTGCAGATTATCTGCCATTTTATACTCTTAAGAACAGGATTTAATTTCACCATTTTCATGTAATCGACACTGTCTCAGTGATTTCTTTTTCTTTTTTTTTTTTTAAACACGGATTTAAACTTGAAAAGATCTGTATTTACATCAGTCATTAAAATGTGAGCTCTGTGTAACAAGCAAATGCAACAAATAAAAAGACAGAGAAATAGTTGCTAAGTACAGCAGTGCAGTGCTGAGGCAGACAGGCAAATGTAACATGAAAAATTGATGCTCAGCTCTATATTTCCAAGAATTAAAAAAACATAAATGCAATGTTTGGTTTTGAGGGGAAAAAGGGGGAAGGTAGAGAGGTGAGGAGCTAAAATAGTGCTCAAAATTAGACAGGCAGTGCTGGAAATGGGGTAAAAAAAAAATAAATCCTTCTCCAAAGCATGCACACAGCTCAGAGTCTGGACATAATTTATCATTTGAGAGGTTTCTCATTCAAACTGGGGGCAAAAAGCTTAGCAAAGAGAAAATAATGCCATCCCCAAAAGGCCACACGAGCAATAATTAGAGGTGGTATCAAGTATTTTCTCTCTGTCTTGCTCTGGGGAAAAAAAAAAGAAAAAAAAAAGAAAAATAAAAGAAAAACAACCAAAAAGAAAACAAACCTACAACAAAAAAATCCAAACAAAAACCCCCAACTACACGGGGAAAACAAAACGTGGAAAAAAAATAACTGCAACATAAAAAAACCAACCACAACATCGGGTTGGGGGAGGGGGAGAGGGTGAACCATATGTTTTCCTGCAATGCTCCAAGATGGAAATTTGGAGATGAAAGAGTTAAGAGATGCTCTAAAAGTATCTCACCCTGATATGCCGAGAATTTGCTGGGATCTCACGGAGAAACGGGTGATTCTTACATACCATATGTTCTGCAAACGCTTGCAACAACACAGAGGGGAGCTGGGGATGGAAATCCACCTTGCTACCAAATTTCCACGTTTTCTCTAAAGCAACAGAGTCCCAAAGGACAAAAACTGGTGTGAATCCAGCAGAGCTCAAGCCAGCACAGGAGCCTCCAAACACCTGCCCCAGGTTTGCTCCATGAGGAGGGAAGGCAGATGTGAGGAGGGGACTTGGGACTGTTCCTCGTGTTTTGCCACTCACCCCACACCCTGCTGCCAGTCCTTGGTGTCACAGAACTATAGAATAATCCAGGTTGGAGGGGACCTTTCAGATCATCAAATCTAATCACCAGCCCAACTCTCACAAGAACCAGCCCTAAGCCACATCTCTAAGCTATTCAATAACTCCAGGGATGGTGCCTCAAACCCTGCCCTGAGCAGCCTCTTCCAATGCTTGATAACCCTTTCAGGGAAAACATTTTCCCTAATATCCAGTCTAAACTTCTCCTAGCACAACTCAGGGCTGTTCCCTCTTGTCCCATGGCCGGTTCCTTGGAAGAAGAGCCTGACTCCATCTCCCTACACCCTCCTTTCAGGTCATTGGAGAGATCAATAAGGTCTTCCCTCAGCTTCCCTCTTCTCCAGGCTGAACATCCCCAGCTCCCTCAGCTTCTCCTCACAAGATTTGAGTGCCAGACCCCCCAGTAGCTCTGTTGTCCTTCTCTGGACTCTCTCCTGAATTTCAATGCCTCATTTTCTCCACCTCATGCTGGCACAGGGCAACAGAGCTGTAAAACCTTTGAGGAAACAACACTTCAGTTCAGGTGGAAGACTCCAAAGATCTCCAAGGACACCTCAGTTCAGGTGGAAGACTCCAAAGATCTCCAAAGACCTCCAAAGACCCAAGACTGGACCTAATCATTAGAAGATTGTCTTAGTCTGTTGCCTCCTCCCCAAGTGGTACCTGGTGAGCTGTAATCAAACCCAGATTAGATGCCAACAAATGCTAGGCAAACACAAGGTAAAATCTAGAAATCTCTATTGTTGCAAAAAAGAACTCTGATGATCTTTTCTCAGTGTTGCTTCTTTTAAATGCTACTCCCAACACTGGGAGGTAAAAAAGCCCTCTTAAAAACAACAAATTCTGAAGGTGATGACATCCCTTCACAAAGAGTTGCTGCTGCCAGCAAGTAGCCACACTTATTTTTTCTCTTCTTCTTTATCATACCTACATTTTTGAGGAACTCTCTTTTTAATAAGCAAGAGAATACCTGAAACGGGAGGCCATGGGTTGGCATCGTAGAAGCCACAAGAAGAGCAGGAAAATGATGAGATGAGGACAAGAAATGTGATTCTTCCATTGTACAAATAAAAACCCAACCAAACAAAACTCCAAAATTAAAAAAAAAAACCCACAAAAAACCATAGCACCCAAAACCAAACCATCCCATCCCAAATCCTTCCACCTGTTGCAGGAGAATGGGATAGGGAAGGGGCAAGAGAGAAAAGGAGGAACCCAAGAAACTCCAGCTTCAAATCCAACCTCTATCTGTGCTTCTCAGCCAGAGTAACTCATGCTGAAATCGTTAGGTTGGGAATTAATTATCAGCATTAAAAGCATTCTCTGACAACCTCAAACACAAAAATCCTGCAATGCCTTTCTCACTGAGGTATAAAGAAATATAGAAAATGTGAATGCAAACATGCACTTGAATGTCAAAAGGCTCATTCCAGGGTGCTCAAAATTCTTTTCATGCCAAATTATCACAGACAAATCCAAGCAATATGACATTTTATTGGGGTGAAAGAGTTTGGGGTTGGTTAGAAGTGAGCTTTTTCTTCCTAAATTTGAGGCATTCAGTTTATAGAGTTAATATATCCTCAGAGATGAGTCTCCAAAGCTCATGTCTCAATATGCTGCAGATCCAGTACAAAATGAATTAAGAGATTACATGTTGAAGGTCATATAAATATCTACAAGCAGTGGAAACAATTTCATAGCAGGGAAGAAAAAGGTTTAAACCTTCAAGAAAATAAAAACACATTGCTGCTGAAAAGCAAACTGATGCCCTACAAGAGCTCAGTTAATTTCAGACACCGTGCTCTGTCAAATTCCCAACTGCAGCCCAAACATCAACATCTCCATCTGCAAATCAAGGTGACAAAAGGGTTCCTTTGAAGTGTCACCTATGAAATACTCTGGTGGGCCTGAGAGTCCAGGATGACCACGAACCAGCAATGTACCCTCGTGGCCAAGAAGACCAAAGGCATCCTGGGGTGTATTAGAAGGGGTGTAGTCAGTAGGTTGAAAGAGGTTCTCCTCTCTCTCTACTCTGCCCTGGTGGGACCACAGCTGGAGTGTTGTGTCCAGTTCGAGAAGGACAGGGGACTGCTGGTGAGAGTCCAGTTCAGAGACACGAAGATGATGAAGGGATTAGAGCATCTCCCTTCTGAGGAAAGGCTGAGGAAGGCTGTCTCTTTATCTTGGAGAAGAGGAGCCACTGGGGCAACCTCACTGATGTTTATGAATATGGAAAGGGTGAGTGTCAGGAGGATGGAGACAGGCTCTTCTCAATGACATCCAATGATAGGACAAGGAGCAATGGGTGCAAGCTGGAACAAAGGTGGTTCTACAGAAATATGAGAAAAAAACTTTGTCAGGGTGAGGGTGAGAGAAGAGTGGCACAGGCTGCCCAGAGAGGGTGTGGGGTCTTCTTCTCTGGAGACATTCAAACCCCACCTGGACACCTTCCTGTGTGACCTGATCTGGGTGTTCCTGCTCCATCAGGGGGTTGGACTAGATGATCTCTTGAGCTCCCTTCCAACCCCTGACATTCTGAGATTCTTTGGGCTGGCACCAAGAGCAAAACTCGGGGAAGTTGAGAAGTTAAAAGAGCTTTTCTGAGCAAAGCAGCTGGGTCTTGGCAAACACTCGGGGGAAAAAAATGGGGCTGGGATTGAGGATGGAAGAGGACAGCCTGGGAATATCTCTGCAGCATTTCACCCAGACAAAGATAGTGGACGTTAAATGCCAGAACGTGGAGGGTAAGAGGGAGATAATACATGCACACAGCATGCACTCCACACTCCAACTGTTTATCAGATTGTAACAGCACTGCGGCATCCAGGAGCGTGGATGTGCTGTTTTGTTCACATTTTAATGTGCCATCTTGCAGTAGATGCTTGCACAGCAGAGTAAATACAATCTCTATATATACCCTGCGTGGGTGTTGGGGGTTATTTCTGACTGTCTTCATTACATTTCATCGCCAATTTAAATGGAAAAGGGGAGGAAAAAAAAAAATCAAAATAAAAGCCCTCAACAATTCCCAAAGTGATTTCAGCCTGATTTTTTTTTATAATTATTTCCAGAACCTTTTCATTATGCAATTTCAAATACTTATTGAAAGCTCTCTTTCTCTCTCTCTCCTATGAAGTTATCCTTGATGCAAGTCAAGCAAACCAGACAAGCTAACCCTTCCCTACTAATAAACTCAGACATGAATAACACTCAGGATGTTTAGCCTCCAGAACAGTTTAATGATAATGCTGTATCTTTGCTTTTTTTTTTAAGGGAGGAAGCTAAAAAAGCATCTCGGTGCCTAAATAAGTACAAACATTGTGCCTCGATGGCAACAAATAAATAGTGAACAGTGGAAATGTAACTGATAGCAGCAATCTGAGAGATGTGGGTTCTGGTAACCCTCAAGCTAAAGGCGATTAGGTTTTGTTACATAGGTCCTTTGTGTATTTTTGTGCTGCTGCACCAGTTAAATTGACCTCTACAGGCATGTGTGTTGCTTTTAGCATTTAATGGCTTCGCCTTTTAAACCAGGCTTAGGCTAGTAAAGACAAATAAATAAAGAATTCCCCTTCCAAGCTGGAGGATGGTGTTAAAAACGCCCTGTGAGAAGGGAAATCACTGCACCTGAATTCTAAGCACTGAAGCCCAGGGAATGCCAGGCAGGCAGCAGGAGGACAGGAGGATGGGTGAGCTGTCAGGGGGGATGCTGGGGCTCAAATTTGGAATCACAGCTCCCCACAGCAGAGGGGAAACAAACACCAGGCCACAGCCTGGAGCACGCAAGGGCTGGCTGCCTTCCCCACCCTGCAGTGGGCAGTAATGAACGTTTCAGAGGGGATACAAAGAATTAGCGAAACACAACAGTAACACCACACACAAAGCCCAGCACCAGGAAAAATTTCTTCTCAGCATTTCCTCATTTTGGAGAATTGCCTGCCCTTAAGTCAGCTCTGCTACAAATAAAAATCCAGCAACTCTAAAGTCCTATTTAAGTAAATCCAGCCACTTTATTTCAATTCACCCACCTCCAGCACAGCAACCAAGCCCAGAGCTGGTCCTTATTCCCTCTTTGCAGAGACACTGTGACCAGACAAACTTCTCTTTACCTCTCTGTGATGATTTTTTCCACAGAGCAGAAATCTAAGCAGTTTATTTATGGCAGGTCTTTTTGCATTGAATTGAAGGCTGTGAAGGAGTCAAACTAGTATGCCAAGACAGAAGAGGGGGATGCTGCCACTGAACACAGGCTCAAAAAAGGGGGGAAAAGAGATTAAAAACTTGATTGGGGTTTTTTTCTGATGATAAAACACTTTTATCTGCCCACTTAAGGTAGCCTGATCTTATGGAAACATCCTTGAGTAGCCAAAGGGAGGTTTTAGCCAGATTTTAAACGTGTATCTTTTTCTGGAGCCTGGAGGAAGAAGAATTAGTCAATTTGGCTGCAGGCCATAAGACATAATTACTTATGTGAAGTATATTTAAAATATATAACTCCAGTTGCTAATAGGAGTGGCCCAGCTCCATAAATATCCAGCAACTCAGTGGGACAGCACAGACAAAACACACAAGACCATTCCCAAAGGAATAACCTCTTCTTTGGAAAGAACAGGAGGAATCTGTCTGCAGAGCAGCAGACCATCTCCTGCCTTCAGGAGACACAGAGGACAGCAGAAAATGAACTTCCACAAGAAAGCCACAAGCCAAAAAAGCCACCAGAAAACATCCCAGGCTCCTCCAAGCAGTAACAAACCCTCTAAATATTAAAAGAATGGTGAATTAAGGGATGTGGTAAATGCAATTTGTCATTTAGCACCATGAATCTATGGATTTTAATGACAGGGGCTCATTACATTACACAATCAGTGCACTAGGGCATTTCTTTGAGGATATTTTCTTGTCTCAGTAGGAATATACAGAAATTTCTTCTCAATTAACAACAAAGTAAAGGAGTTCTGCCCCAAAAATCTCAGGTTCTAGCTTTTTCCCTAGAGCTGGATAAAAGTCAAGACACCAGACTGCAATCCTGACAGAAAAGCTCTCCAAAATTCAGCTGTTTGTAATAATTAAGCATTTAACAATTCTTCCACGAGAATAACATTATCATGCACCTCGCATTTCCTTCTTCATTTATACCACGCATCTGCTTTAAAAAAAACATTAGCAGCATATCTTGTTCTTAATGATACATTTTGGATGTGACTTTCAAAAGCACTTACAGCAACTTGGGAACATAAATCCCACTGATACTCACTGGTATTTGTGCCTTTAATGCCTGGAGCCATTACTGAAAAACTCATTCTTTTTCCCAAGCTTTGGAGTTATTCCAGAGGTCGTACACGTAGAAAGAAATGGCAAGTGTCACAAGGTATTTTTATATTTTACAGAAATGCTCTGCAGCTTTAGAACAGACATCAAGAATGCTGAACACACGTACTTAAAAGCATAATGGGGAGTTTAGGGAAGAAGGGAAATGCTTAAGTCAAGATTTAACCAGTGAATTCAAGGAAAAAGGTCGATCCAGATCATGGGAAGTACAATAAACAAAATCACTGCTACACTAATTCATGCACAGACATCCTCCAGACCCTGTTCCAAGGAAGGAACAGGTTATCTCTTAGGGAACCTGGTTGAAGAGAAAGCTTGGGGGGACCTCAGAGTAGCTTCTCTATACCTGAAGGGGGCTACAGAAAGGCTGGGGTAGGACTTTTTAATAGGATATGTGATGGAAGGACTAGAAGTAATGGATATAAATTGGAAATGGGGGGATTCAGGCTAGATATAAGAAAGAAATTCCTTACAGTGAGGGCAGTGAAACACTAACAGGTTGCTCAGAGAGACTGTGGATGCCCCTTTAATCCCTGGAGGTGTTTAAGGCCAGGCTGGATGAGGCATTGAGCAACCTGGTGTAGTGGGAGGTGTCCTTGCCCTTGGCAGGGGGGTTGGAACTAGATGATCTTGAAGGTCCCTTCTAATCCAAACCATTCTATGATTCTATAAACTTGACTTGCCAGATGCCTACACTTCTTCTGTGGTACCCAAGAGATAGCATCACCAAAGAGCATCCCATGATGGATCCCTCCCAATCCAACACAAACCCTATCTTCAGCCCCACAGTAGGACTTGCTGCCCAAGGGCTGTGCTCTCACCCAGACATCCCACACGTGATCCTAAACCCCAACACTGTGGGTCAAACACACCCATCTGGTGAGAGACTTCACACCCTTGATGGGAATTGCTGATTGAGTATTAAATGAGCTGTGCATCACTTCCATATGCCCTTGATTCCTTGCCTTAACAGTCATGTTCCTGGACAATTTCAGATACGTTTTGAGATTCTCCAGAGAGAACACACCTGAGTTGTCAAATCAAGACCTTGAATAGATTCACTGCAAATGCATTGCTCAAGCCACTTAATCCTTAATTAGGGTTTCATTTTTTAATGTAAGGCTTCAATAATCAGCTCAGGAGGAACTGTAAAAGCAGATGCCAGGCCACCAAGGACTTTTTCCACACTGGTGCAGCTGCACCATTGCCAAACTGTTCCTGCAGTTACCTGCACTCAGCATCCACACGGCTGCACCAGTGTGACACTGGTTACACGAGTACAAGGTATTCTTGTGCAAAAGATAACAGTGCACCCCTGAAACTTTATCCCAAGCAGAAGAGGGTGGAGGAGGAGCCACCCTTCACCAAAATACCCATCACAAAACTTGTACACGAAGCCAGGTAAGAAAAGACAACTGAACCCTGCTCTGAGCTAGAAAAACAACCACCATGTCTCCTTCATATTTCACATTATTCCTCTGCAAATCTGGTATTTCATAGAACCATAGAATGGTTTGGGTTGGAAGGGATCTTCAAGATCATCTATTCCAACCCCCCTGCCATGGGCAGGGACACCTCCCACTACACCAGGTTGCTCAGTGCCTCATCCAGCCTGGCCTTAAACACCTCCAGGGATTAAGGGGGCATCCACAACCTCTCTGGGAAACCTCTTCCAGTGTCTCACCAGAATTTCTTTCTTATACCCAGCCTAAATCTCCCCTCTTACAATTTGCATCCATTACTCCTAATCCTGTCATCCTGGGCCCTACTCAAAAGTCCTACTCCAGCCTTTCTGTAGCCACCTGAAGTGGGTATTGAGAAACTACTCTGAGGTCCCCCCTGAGACTTCTCTTCTCCAGGCTGAACAACCCCAACTCCTTCAGCCTGTCCTCAGAAGGGAGGTGGCTCCACAGCAACCTCCTGAGCACTGCTGAGGAGGGGACTGCAGATGGGAACTGGCTCCAGCAGGGCTCTCCCACCTTTGCAGTCAGACCTACAAACGAGGGCTTTATTGTTTCCATAATAGATACTGTTTACACACACAGTTTCAGGAAACTCACCAGTAAGAGCTCATCTCCATAATTATTAATTGAGGCAGGTGGAAAACCAAGTAAGGATTAGAGAGAGGCTTCATCAGCCAAACTCACTCAAAGATGCCTTCAGCAAGCCCTTCAGTTCCAACTGCTGCTCTTGCAAAACAGAAACTAGTATTAGATAGCCCTGGGTATCTAAGGTCAACATGTTCCCTAGGTAAATTAAAAAATAATTAAATCCAGGGTTCTGAAGGACAGCTAGAGCTGTGTAGGAGACTTTGTTAACCTTGAATGAAAATCCTGAGTAGGGGTTTTGAAAACACATAGAAATAATGAAAGAATAAAAAATCATGTACCTAGCATGCTTCAGGAAAGTTTCTCTTTAATGCACACATTTCAGGAAAAAACTAAGTAATTTTGGTTAAAATGAACCTTGTGCATCACAGCAAGGCACACTAACACCACCATACACTGAGATTTTTTATACTTTATAACCAGTATTGAGTTGGAACTAGATGATCTTTAAGGTCCCTTCCAACCCAAATCATTCCTAATAACCAACACCCTGTTCAAAACCAACCAACATGGAAGGAATCTGCTCAAACTACCAAAACCTTTTTGCTCCCCACAACTCATGTCAGACTCAGGAAATCAAAATTTATATTAAAAAATATTTACCAGTATAGAAAATATTCATTTTTGACACTGTAATGAGTGTAAATCCTACTAAGCAGCATTACTCAAACCAGCCAAATGCTGCCTTTGGACCACGGGTGAGACAAAGTCTTGCTGCTGTTGCTTCACCAAAATCCACTCAGTGCACCTAAAAACTACACAAAGGCCACTCTCACTTACATGTAAGGATGATGGATGTTTTTTTATCACTCACAGATCACAGCTGCCTCTCACACTATTACTTTAGTGCCAACAGTAATACATTTAAATGATACACAGGTCCACAGGCATCAGGATTTGCTTTCTGACATACTTACAAGCATGGTGGCAGTTTTGATGCACGTTTTCCAGTGGCACTATTTTTTTTCCTTCAAAACAGAGGAATTACACCTTGTTCTTCCTTTAAAGTTTCTAAAATATTTGGCTAGACAAGATATCCAGTTCCAGACTTGAAACTGCCTGATACTCCTTGACAACACAGTTGCCTTTTATCTGTCATGTCGTAACGCAATGAATTTTGCTTGAAACATCTTCACCTGTGCCCCAAGATGTGTATGATGTTGCAATGAAAAAAAAAAAAAAAAGTGAAGATAAAAAATACATTTTAAAAAAGAAAAAAAAAAAGTAAAGTTAATAAATTTGCTGCTCAGAGAACAACTGTCTTATAACCTGGAAAACACACTCCTATGAGAGATGAGGAAGGGTTTGTAGCTTCTCCCTTCTGAGGAA
>VZTY01000741.1:304097-321725 GCA_013400935.1 Turnix velox | reverse complement strand
CTCTAGAGCCCTCAGCACAAGAAGTACATGGACTTATTGGAGAGAGTCCAGAGCAAGGACATAAGGTCCAAGGGCTGGGGCACTTCTCTTGTGAGGACAGGCTGAAAGAGTCGGGGCTGTTCAGCCTGGAGAAGGCTGCAGGGAGACCTTCTAGTGCCCTACCAGTATCTGAAGGAGGCATACAAAAGCTGGGGAGGAGCTGTTTTCCAGAGCATGTAGTAATAGGACAAGGAGCAATGGTTTTAAATTAGAGCAGGGAAGGTTTAGATTACACGTTAGAAAGAAATTCTTCCCCATGAAGGTGGTGAAACTTTGGAACAGGTTTGCCCAGAGAGGTGGTGGAGGCCCCACCCCTGGAGGCATTCAAGACCAGGTTGGATGAGGTTCTGAGCAATCACATCTAGTGCAGGCAGGGAAAGGCCACTGCAGAAGGGTTGAACTAGATGACATTTGAAGGTCCTTTCAACTCTATGATTCTATGAATCTTGCTGTCCACAAAAACTGCTTCTGCAGCTTATATTGCTCATTAATGCCAGTGCAAAATAAACCTCAGTCACTTAATGACCATTAAATCATATCTAGTGAGATTTTCCCTTGGGAACTGAAAGTACTTTAACATGCAAACTTGTCCTTATTTAAAGTTCTTTTTAGTCTATAGGGATTGTTCCACTGTCATTAATAAGTTCTGTACTGTGTCCTTTTAGCACATTGGCAAGATCTTAAGTCTCCAGGCAGTGCATTTTTAAAAGAGTACAACAAGCAGTCTTACTAAGTGAATGGTGCACTCCCTAGTTCCCTCTGATCTATAACTACCTTCTTAAAACATAGGTTTATAACAAAGGGTCTTTTGCTTCTTTATGCCAGATACAAGAACATCTTTTCTGAAAATAGTTAAGTTACATTTTGCTTTATTAATTACCCAATAACTGGACCTCACTTCGTTTCAACTCTCAAACACTATGGAAAAATAAAATGAAATGTAATGCAATACAATGAAAAGTGAACTTAAACCAAAATATGAAACAACTCCCTCTTGAATTCAACAATGGAAGAAACTTAATGCATGTACCTGGGGCCATGCAAGGAACAATCATGATATTGGACAATATTTATTCTTACATTGGGAAATAAATAATAAAAATATTTCTAATTTGAGGTCACAAAGATTGGGCTTCTCATTGTCAACAACTCTTCCTCTTAAACCAAAAAAATGTAAAGTTAAGAATATGTTTGAAATGAATTTTATGCCTACACATTTCAACATGAAGATAGTGGAGACAAAGAATCCACTATCCACTGTATTTTTAATTTTAGAACATTATTTTAGCAGCTATCTAATAACTTTGTGGCTATCATTATGCTCTACTGATAAAGTCACTGAGCTTGTCAGCTTTCCACACTGAATTCTTTTAAAACTGTTAAACTCTATACTTACATATGGTGATCCACTATCCACTGTATTGCTTGAATATGGAGAAGGGAGCTTCTGTACTGTGGCTCTTGCCTTATTAAAAAAATAATTTGAAAAATCTGAATATTAAAGAATGAAATTTAACATCAACAGCAAGGAATCCAGATATAAGTTTTGAACCAAAATTCAACTAAATCACAAACAGTATTGGCTAAATAATAACTGATTAAATAATGAGGTCACATTGTCTGAAAGAATGATATTTAAACAAATATCCTCTTTTTAAAAGGCA
This sequence comes from Turnix velox, assembly GCA_013400935.1. Classification (NCBI taxonomy): domain Eukaryota; kingdom Metazoa; phylum Chordata; class Aves; order Charadriiformes; family Turnicidae; genus Turnix; species Turnix velox. Next base: position 320,022 of record VZTY01000741.1, on the reverse strand, counting down.
CAGTATATAAAAGAAACCTTATGTATTATAATGAGATAAATTATAACCTACTTAATAATTGTATTTTAGGAAATTCTAAAAGTCTCTGAATTAGCTAAAGAAACTAATCATTAGATATTTTCCCTAGTGTAAAAAGCTACAAAGTGGTTGCTTTGGGCAGTGAATGTGATTGCATATTGAAGAAATTCCAAGTATTGTCTTGCTCTATTTTTCTATTAAAATCATCAAATAAATTGCATTAAAGTTTTCACAGAGAATTTGTACCAGTGGATTGCAGTTGCTGTTTGGAAGGCAGAAGATGCTGAAGTGAAGAACAGAAAGAATTATTTTGAGTTTTATGAAATAATCAGAAATTTTAAATTAAATCACAATTTAAAATCCTAATAATTTAATACTCAGGTTTCATTAAAAATAAACCAATCAACAAAAAAAAAAAAAGCCCATACAAAAAACCAAAAACCAGTAATGTATAGGTATATTATTGACCAAACAGGCACTGCTAAATAAAAACCAAATTGATGGACATCAACAAAGCCAAAGTGAGTTTGACAGCTAAGGGATTCCCTCATTTTACAGACTATAGAAACATACTCTCCAGTAAGTTAGAGAAGACATGAGCTCAAAATTGTACCAGATTAGTGTGAAAAAGGTTGGCACAGTAACAGAGGGGAAAGTCATGCCTTCTCCCATGAAAATCTACTAGCAGTTTCTAAGGGGAAAAGGGAACTATACCCAGTATACCTTTTGTCGTGGAAAAATATGCGGTTTTCCCCTCTCACTCCACAATTGTGATTCTACAATTACTCCATTCCTGAGGTTCAAGATAAGCTTGATCTGATGGATAAGATCTGTCTTCTTGTCTCCGCTTTAAAATCTTGTCTCCAAACACCCCTCTTAGAGTTTCCAGATCTGAATTCAGGAATGCACAGATTGAGATCAAATACAGATGAGCAGACAGAGGCCTTCTCAAATGTCTACCGCTCAAGAAAGAAACCCTTTGATCCCTCAGCTCAGAGTATAGGGCAGATGGTATGGAATACCCTAGTGGTCAGTTGGGTCATCTATCCTGTCCCTCCTCCCTGCGAAGTGGAAATCCTCTACTCCTTTTTGTTTCTGACCCCCCAAAGGAGTAAATAATGAAATTGGTTAACTTTCGCTGTTATTACAATAAATAGAGTTAGAAGAAAAAAGTAAAGAAACCAAAGAAGTAAAATTACTGAACAAAAAGGTGGCTAAATTTTGTCTCAAACCAGGATATATCTGAAGTGGTTTTAATTTACTACCATAACCTAAGTTCTCATGTCTTAGACTTATCAGTTCTTAGATCCTCCTTTAAAATTTTCACTCAAGCAAAGATAATTTCCTTTGCAACATACACATGAGAACTTATCTATTTATCTGTACTCTCTCATTACAGATATGACAACTGTATAGAAGGAATTTCAAATCCCTACACTAATAAAAGATAAAGATTTCCATTTAAAATGCAAAGCATGCTCCACCAGTCTGATCATTTTCTATGATGAGATGAATTACTTGGAATAGAAAGACAGAGACTATTGAATGTTGTTTACAGAAGCAAGACCTTAGCACTGCCTCCTGCAGTACCATTATAATCTAAATGGACACATCTAAACTTGATTGGTGGACAATATATGTGAATTTGCCTCAACTGTCAGCCTCAAAAGCAGCCAGTGTAAGTCTCCTCCTGGAAGCCAGCTGCTAGAGATGTCCAGAGCATGTCCTTTAGTTGACAGTATCAGACTAGGAAGAAAAGGGGAAGGACTGACAATATGAGACCTTTACAGGCTGAAGAAGTGGGTTGACAGGTGTCTCATGAAGTTCAATGAAATAATGTTATGTTAAATCTTGCACCTGTAAATTAATAACACAATGCAACCAGGCAAGCTCGGTATCACTTAAATAGATGGAAGGTTTGCAGAAGGACTGGAGAAATTTTCAAAGCAAATTTGAGCAAAATATAAGGTTAAAAGGTTAAAGAAGAGATACCACATGTCACATTGTGAAGGGATTTTTTTTCTAATTGCTCTAAGAAACAATAAGCAATTTGGCATATTCAGTAAGATTTTGTTTTGTTTCGTTTTTACAATGTGCTACTAAGAAGATATGGAAACACATATAGGCATTAAATTTACTAATAGAATGGTTATTCTCCCCCTCAGCCACTTTCATAACATAAGCCAAATCTGACAGCACTTTAGGAGCATCTGCTGGGCTGTACAGATTTACAGCAACATTCTAGATCTTTAATTTGAAACCACAATATTTTTTGCTGTATGACATTCTTTTACTACTCTTGCATTGTTTCCTGCAATGGAAAGCGTATTTCTTTGCTCTACATTGCTTCAGTTCTAATCTCAAGTTAGTATTCACTATTTCTCCAACATCCTTCTAGCTAAAAATACTGGAGCCTAACATGCATTGAATGTTGAAATATAAACATTTACATCACCTCAAAACTTTTATCTTCTAGCTGGAATGTTTAGGTATCACAGAAGCTCCGAATAATCTTGCACTTAGGAATGCTCTCCAGTAATTCAAAGTCCAATGAAATGAGCATGACAGATGCTGGATAACATCCAGAAATCATCTTTTTGGAAAGGCTCTTAATCTGTACACAGTTGTATACAGAGGTTTGGATTCATTTATTTATTTCTTTGAGATTGAATATTGAGAGCACTATTACTCATTGCCAAAGGGTACAAAACAGGAGTTGCGCAATATGTAGTTAAGAAGGTGAGTGACCCAAGAGATTATCCTGAAAAAAAATCTTCAAAATTATTCAGTCGTTGGAATAGATCACTGTTAAGAAAAAAACACCAATAAAAAATATGAAAAGTCGGTAAATGTTTTCAGCTGACACTCAATTACTATTGTCAGATTTTATATTAAAAATAAATTTTGCAATGTAGAAATTAATAGAAGTTTATATTTTATGAAGAGTAACATCCCATTTTATCCTGGTGCCCTCATAAGAATTTATACACTTGGTTTGAAAATTTAAACAAAAGCTGGTCAAAGAATGAATAAAATATATTAAATACTTTAGGTTTGAATATAGCAAAGGTGATTAAAGTAATTGTTATTGATATGAACAGTACAGCTGTCACTTTGAACAAAACTTTAATCAGAAAGGTTGTAATGAGACATCAAGAAGAGCTGCCTGTTCTTTTTTGCTCATTTTACTCCCATTTGAACCTTTCTATGCTGAAACTCTAATTGGATTACTAGTGCATTTCTTAAAAAAAATCGCAGAAACAAAATTAAACAGTCCCTTCACCTCCAATCTGACTGTCCATTTGTTTCAATAACAGAGCCACAACATTACCCTGTCATTTTAGAAGGCACAAGTTGCTACTGAAAAAAAACTCTATGAAAGCTATTCTGAGTGATGACACTAATTAAACTGAAACTGAGAAGAGGAAAATCACTAAGATCCCTTTTGCCTTAAAGACCTCTCATAAAACAGGTTTCCCAGCCTGAGGGAGCAAAGATCCATAACCCTGATCTCTCACATTGCCACTGAAATGGATAATAGCTACTTTTTAATGCAAATACATTTTCTTACAAACTGAATTTATGTTTCATCCAGTTTTCTTATCTGTGGCTCTATGCTTAAATTGTAATTACTTTCCTAGCATTTTTAATTGAAATGATGTTATCTATGATTCTAGATGCATTTTGTACAGCATTGTGAAATTTCGATAGATAAGTGATGTCATGCTTTTCCTTGTTTTACAAGTTACATTGTACCTGGCACAAGTGAAATATATATTCACCAAATTCTCTCATACTTAACTGACAGATACAGAACTGGATTAGCTGGATTATATTTCTTGGTTTTCTTTCTAATCATAAATAACACTTGCATTAGTCTCAACAAAATCTTGTAAGATGATGTTTGAAAGTAAATCTTCTTGCCTGCTATATGTTCCCACAGGTCCTGTGTTCTTACTACAGAAATGTTGTGATAAGATGTCAAGATTCTATGAAAATTTCAATTTTTATATTCTTCATTCATCTGCACAGTCCACATTTCAGCCTGAGTTCATTGAATTTGTCCCTTAAATACAACAAATGTAAAGCTGTGTTTGATTCTTGTCTAGTAAATAAATATCTACAGCAATAATAATAAAATTTCTGATGCAAGATACTGATTATCATCATTCTTTTCTAAACACCTACAGCTTTTAAATTAGCATTTATGTATTTTCTATTAACTTGACATTCTCAATTCCCTCCATATTAAGGGCTGCTTATGTTTGCTGCTTAGGTCTGTAGCTGTATGGAGAACAAGACTTAATAGCATATTTTTCAAGAAAGTGGTTTATAACATGATTGAATTATGATGAGGAATGGGAGCATTATTTTGCAACAGATAACTAATCATCTGTGAATAGATGTATCTACACAACGCATTCAGTGTCACAGGTATTAGAAAACTATGTTGTAATATAAATTTATGGAATTTTCCCTAAGAACAATGAAAAACTGTTGGTGATTTTATCTGATTTTAAGTGTTGGTGATGTAAATCATGTAATAACTCAAAATATTATCAAATGCAATACCGATAGTCCTAAAAATACTCCTTTAGGATCAGGAGAATAAAAAGAAAAATCAATATAATTTTATTAAGTTAAGTGATAGTGATGAATTTTATTAACCCAAAACCAATCTAGATGTAGATCTCACATTATGCTTTTCATTTGTTGAAGAAGCTTTCTAAATCAAAAATATTTGTTTAGTGCTGTCATCTTGAATTATGCTTTTAGCTATCTTCTAATAGGTAAAAAATTGTGGATTAAAATTGAAAGTTACATCAGTTAAAACAGGTGCCAGCTCACTACACATCTTTGTTTTCAAATCTTCATATTCCCCAATATTCATTTGTCTTTGTTACTGATAATGTGTATTTTATAAATTTTTGCGTTTAATAATACTTCCATCAAGCATTCCCTGAATGTAACAATAGAGTCTTCAGTGTATATAGTAACTGCTTTTTAACTCTATGATCATAGAATGTGACAGTCATTTGGGAAAAAATTTTCTTCCCTCCAAAGCATCCAAGACAGCATCTTCACGGTAGAAGCTCATTCCTAAACTCCACAGAAATAAATTCTCATTCATTTTATCATGTTTCAAGTGTTTTCAGTTAATAACTCCATTCTAAGGATAGAACTATTTCCTCTGTGTTTGAGCACTGATTTTCTACATAGTGATCCCTTCTGCTTTGTAGGAGATCCCCAGCAAAGCATTTCAGAATGGGGAGTAAATTCAAACTTAACACATGAACAAATGAACTGGCACATATTAATGCATACTAAAGCCTGGTTTCTGTTTGCTTGATTGCATGGTTTTGGTTTGTTTATCAACAGGTGGCTATATGTAAAACTTACATCACTAGAATATCATGTCAAGTCCTAAAGAGACAATGTACTAGTAATATTTATACTAACATGCAAGACAGGTAAATGTCTTAGAAAAAAACTCTTTAATTATGACCAGCATGTGCTTACTGTGCTTGAAGTACATTCATTTAATTCCAGAATTCCCACATTTAAATATTGTTTAACTATCTCCAATTATGTAGATAGTGGTTTCACTCAGTTGCATTGTATTAATTTGTATGAATACTGTATCTTAAATAACATGTCATAATCGGAGACTCACCAAGATAAAAAAGCTGTATCAAAATGAACATTTTTGGATTATTAGCAAAGATATGTCAAAAATCAAAATTTTATATACCATTTTGTCCCACAAAAGATCCCCTAAGCTAACAGAGCAAGAAAATTCTGAAGTTTTCAGTATAGATATAATTAGCAATTAGTTAATTGTACATAATATCTATATGTTAGCAGAAGAATGACTTCTGTATATTATTTTGAATTAAGTCTCATTTTACTGAATAAACATTAGATAAAAACCTTTAATAAAGACTTAATAATATATATACATATATAATCTAGCATATATTGACATGGTTTAATACCAGTTGGCAAGTGGACCACACTGCTGTTCACCAACTGCCCCTTTGGATGAGAGTCACAAAACATAAAAGTGAGAAGATAAAGACAGTTTAACAAGTAAAGAAAAACTTGCCCATGCAAGATAAATGAAACAAGGAATTAATTCACCACTTTGCATGGGCAGGCAGGTTTACAGCCACCTCCAAGAAGCAGGATTCCACCTCATGTAATGGTCGCTCGGGAAGGCAGACACTGTAACTATAAAAATCTTCCCTCCCTTCTTCTTCCCCTGGCTTTATATACTAAGCATGATGTTATATGGTGTGGAATGTTACTTTCTTCAGTTGGATTCAGTTGTCATATGTTCCCTCCTAACTTATTGTGTCCTCCACCCTTCTCACTGGCAAAGTTGTACAAGGAGCAGAAAAATCCTTGACAGCCCAGCATTCTAAAAACATCAGTGTGCTATCAAAACTATGTAGTGTGTCATAACTGAAACATAGAATCACATCACCTGCTAGCAAGGAATTAACTCCTTCCTAGCTAAAACCATGACAGCTGTTTATCATAAAAGGGCTGAAATATTTTTCTTGAGACAGTAAAGTGCAACAACATATTTAGGGAAACATAATCTCTTTTTTTTCAGTTTGTAAGTTAATAAAGTTAAAGAAGCATCAAGGACAAACTGTAACTAAATAAATTCAGTGTTTCTTTGTTAATAGGTAAGTACTCACTCTGCTAAGTCTTTTAGAGCTCAACTTTATCATGCTGTGGAAGAGGGAACAACAGAAAAAAAAAAAAGATAGCTATTTACTATAGAGGATATATATCCTTTAAAAACTCCCAGTATGGTTTTCCTATTTCTTCCTCTCAGTGAGCAGTTTCAAAGAAGTAAAAGCAATTAACACAGCTCTCATCAAGTATTCACTTTAGAAGTAGCTGCAGAGAACGAAAATTATATCAAAAGAAAACAACCACATTTGAAACAGGAGCATGGATGTTACTACTGAGATGTGAATTTGGATTTTACTTATATTACAAGCCTCTCTGATTTCTAAAGCTGAAATGCCTGTGAGAATTCAATTATTTCTTTCAAAATAAAATGTGCTTTAAAAGTAAAGCCTGATATTACTGTTTTTTCTTCTGTTTACTCCTGAGGGGATTGGATCAGAGCTACACCTTCATAATGGTGCATTGCATTACCAAAATCAATCTAATCCTCTATTGGAATATAGATATTTTCCAAAAGTTACATGAGATTAGAATAGTGTCAAAACAGGCTTAAACTTTTCTTTCCTCAGAGGAAAGATTTCCTCTTTCCTTTTTTCCTTTGAAGAAAGTTTTTACATGTTTCTCGTACATTATTTTAAAATACTTGAAAATCTAAATACTTTCTAAAATAGAAGGTAACTACAATTGTATATCGTTAATAGCAATATACTTGATGTTTTGAAGAACTGCAACTGTTTTTTTCCCAGTATTAGAAAGATTCAGGCATGTGGAAACTAAGGAATTCCCTGAAAAGTCATTGTTTTGAAACAATTCTCACCCTCCTGAATTATCTTTTAAAGTTTGATCCTATTTCCTGTTTCAAATATTAGATATTCTGTGACATCTAGTAAATCCTTCCATTCTGGTTGCTTCTATGGCACTGGAATCAGGTGATCTTTGTGGTGGTGCGTAGCATGGAGAGCAGCATTCAGGTTAGAGCCATTGAAAGAGAAAGCAAGAGTGCACATAAGAAAAATTACTATTACCTCAAGTCTTGTTTTCATTCTTGATTCCTGTTAAACAGGAAAATATTTAGACCAGAGTGCTTGGTTTTAATGAAGAAAAATGCTGCCCTTCTCTACGTGGCAGCATACAGATTTGCACCTCATTTACAGTTGAGAAAGTGATGGCTAGGACATTCCACTTATTGAATTAAGTAAGTGAATGTTCCCTTTCTCTCCTGGATGGAGAGATGAAGGCGGGACATTACATCCCTTGAAGGGCACAGCAGCTAGGACTGAAATCGATTTCACTTAAAATGGGGAAATGAAACAAGAATATCCTTCAGTTGTCAAGAGCAGGGCTGATCATTTTCCAATCATATTTCTCAATGTGATTTTTAGCAGGTTCTGCTATTACATTCCTAAAATCAGGCATTCAAGTAAAATTTTCTTTTGCCTACCTTGTACAGTAATCTTAGTGTCAGATTAAAGCAATTTTAAAATGTTGAGAATAATTTATTTCAAGCATATCTTTCCACATAATGCTTATTGAAATAGACCTCAAGGGGAATGGTGCAGAGAAGGGAGCTTTCTTGCCTCACAGTTTTATACTGCTCACTATGGCTAGTATTTTACTAGCATACCTACATGAGAGTTTTGTTCTCTCTGTTCTCTAATGTGCCAAATACATTAAAAAATATACTCATCACTTCCTGTGATTTTCCATATTTGAAATTCAAACCAAATGCATGTTCTTAGGAACAGTTCACATGTGTTCACTGAAATAACTTACAATAATTATTTTTGTAGCACTTTGAAGAAAGTTTTTACATGTTTCTCGTTACATTATTTTAAAATACTTGAAAATCTAAATACTTTCTAAAATAGAGGTAACTACAATTGGATATTGTTAATAGCAATATACTTGATGTTTTGAAGAACTGCAACTGTTTTTTTCTAATCAGCCTTCCTTTCTTAAATATTTTAAAGGCATACTGGTGAGAATTGACAGAATGTCAACTCTGTATGCAAAACCTTATACATCATCTACGGTAAAATGGAAGACACAGCATACACAAGACAAGCAAAAAGGTATTTTTAATTTTCTGAACCTCTCAGCTCCAGTTTTTATCCACTTCATTATCTACAAGCATCAGCCATTCCAGTTTATGACAATCAGTAACAGCATATAAGCTTCTCAGAAGACAGCAAAATTACAGAAATCTCTAGTGGAGGCTAAGCAGGGCTGATGGGGTCATAGTTTTTTTTAGAACACATAATTTCTTACTTGGATTTAAAAAATAGTATGCATGTTTAGCAGAAGAATAACATTTAGGCTGCCTCTGCTGGAAAATAAATACGTGTAAGAGCTCCAGATATGGTTTCTAGATTCCACCATTATAAAGGAAATGTGGATATTAGACTTAGATGGTCATGGAGCTCTCCATTCAAGTCTCACTTTGTCAGCATACTTTTTTGATAATATGATATCATATGATGTATTTTTTCTGTTCTGATCTATTACAAAGTCTGAACATTTATTTTTCACATAATACATGATAGCATAATAGACATTATTGTTACATTTCCAAATAGGAATTTTAAAAATATTGAGACAAATTTGTTGAAGTGTGCATAGCTGGACTGAACAATACTATGTCTATATTGGTGCCATATGTAAGTATAATGGGTTATACTTACCTCCTGTACCTACACATTGTGCTGACAGTACCATATGTTAAAATGGTTTTGCACAGAGTTTCTATCCACATGCAGAGGAGTTGATATTTTCTTTCTATTTAAGATAATATAGAAACAAATAGAAGCTGCCAAATGGAAAACGCATCTAAAGGAATTTTTTTCTGTTATATCCTAATATTTTTGCATTGACACAATGCTGTAAGACACCCAATGAAGGAATGTGCAGTTAATTTCCTATTATTCCTTACCCATTCCAGGGATGTTAACTTCTATAGCTTGATATTATTTACAACAAGGAGTATGACTGGCATTTATTTACAACTACTTGTCTGTTCCTAAGTAAAACAGATGTGTCATTGTTTCTACAATTACTATAATTTAAATTGCTCAGTATTTATAATAATTGTTAGAAGGTTTTAATGAGGGAGGAAAATACAAATTAATTGCTGAACTATTCTTCAATTTAAATTTCCATCTAATTTCACTTTTAATAAAATTATAATATCAGTTTTACCTCTGAATAAAGCCATCAGACAGGTTAACTTCTTGACATATCTCCTCTGCTAAACACTATCTGTAGAGAAGGATAGCTTGGAGTTTTGGAGAGGTTGCAAGATGTTTTGATTTTTATTTATTTGAAAATTTATTTGAAGAAAGAAACATTACTTTTTTGACTTCAAAATCATAACAGTAATGTTGAACAGCTATACATTTAATTCTGCAATCACGTGTTTATTTTTCTGATCTCAGAATTTTTATCTTGAAACTACCTCTCTCTGTTGAGTTTGAAACCAACAGGTCAGGCCCCTAGTAGTATTATTATGAGAAGATTTTCCATAAACAGGTGTCACTTTGAGGAAAGGACAAAGGATGATGTATATAAAACTATGGTTATATGTGAAGTTAAGCAATAAATAACTCAAGAACAACTAAAATGTACAATTGTTATTATGGGAAAGCATAATAAATAAGGTAATAAAGCAAGAGGTACGTCTCAGTTTTGTATAAATCTCCCTAATCATCTGAAATTTCAGTAGTGAAAAGTCTTGATCCTAGATTTATTTTGCTTCTTACAATGTGAGAAAACCAAATAATACAAACATGGAGCAACTGTACTCTGAAATCGTGGTAGATTGTAGTATAAAATATAACAAGCATAACTGAAAAAGAATTCTAGAACTTAAGTATTTCTAAATCATATCATGAGAAAGGAAGAGGAAGTGAGAAGGTGAAATGAAAAAAATCTCTGTGGGTCGATAATATTTCAAAAATGTTTCTTGTACATGAGAATTTAATGCTTGTTGCTCGAAAGCAAAATACAGACATGATCCCACTGTTGTATGCCTACATCCAATCTGTTCTGAGTGACACACATATTCCAGGATTTATGATTAATTTTTTTCTCAAATATTGTTGCTTCATCCAGATCTAAACTAGATTTCATAACTGCTTCTAATTTTAATCTAGAAATACATTCCTGCATGTAAAGGATATAAACTGAAAAACACAAATATATATTTATGAATTGTGAACATTTTTAGATTGTTGATGCTTTTGTTTCTCTAAACACTAAATACAATATGGAGCAGTTAAATGCTCAGATTTATAAAATAAATAGCATTTCTAGTTTTATTAAAAGATTCTACTTTAAAAATCCGACAATCTTGTAAATTCAATTCTCAAAGCACAGTGTAAATCAACATAACTAACTATTTTCAATAACACATTAGCTTTAAAACAGTAATTTCATTCTGAAATTTGGGAGCATTTACAATTAATGCAGCAAATGGAAAGTGGCAGTCTCCCTCTTATGGTGAAAATGTAATTTAAGAAAGAAGTATTAGTCCAGTTAACTCTGCATGGAAATAAATAATGCCTGTCTATATCTCAGTATTTTTTTTCATCTCACATTTTCACATATGTAAGGTGAAAGTGTTTTTATTGTTTCAAATAAAAAGGCTTGAATCTGGATTTCAAGAAGTCTGGATTCAGACCTAGATCTTCACATCAACACTGCTTTCTCTAATTTCAATTTCTCACTGTGTTTCACATATTTGCAGAAATTAATTTTATTTTGGAAGCATCTTCAAATCTAGTTTTGGCCCACATGGTGGAAATGCAAGAAAAACTCTTCAAAGCGGAATTTCCCCTGTTTGAGAAATAATTTCACAAAAAGTGGGGTAATACTGTAATCCGCAATTTCAATTCCTTCCTCAGACTCAATGGAGATCCTAGGTTTGATATTTTCCATTCTAATACTCATAATTCGTCTCTACTCAAACAAAAAATAACCTAAGATATAAATAAAAAAAATTCATAATTCTCATTGAGTTGAATCAGAACATACATGTTATACATAGTTTAAAAAATGTCCTAGAGAAAACATAAGGACTTCCTAATTAAAATTCAAACTGATAGGCTAATTTTCCAGGACTTATTCATATTCAGTCATTCTCTGGCTATTGCTCAATCATCCTGTCACAAATAATGCATCTTTGAGACTCATAACAACTTTTTATTGGCATTCATTTGGGAGAACCTAGCACTTCTGATTTGTAGCCTTGTCATATGAGTAATGAAGGAATTCTAAATTCATGCCAGTGAAGTAACTAAACCATAGTATTATATGTTACACAAATACACAAGATAAGTGGTAGGGTAAGCATTATATTTAAAAATAAATACAGGCAAGACAACCTATATTTTCTGTTTTCTTTATGAGATTTTGTGTCTTCATATGAAGTCAGATTGCTGGAAGCATGAGTTCCGTAACGAAAGATGAGCCTAACCTAAAACTCCTTCTCTATAATCAAAGATAAATTTCCATAGACTTCATTCATACTCAAGTCATATCTTGCAGTCTTAGTATTTCAAGTGTGCAAAGAAAGTACTATCCACAGGAAAACAGGTGTTTTGTCCTTATGTGTTCATTATCAGGAATATCACACTGTAGTACAACACGCACTGATGTATATAGTGCAGCATATATAGGGATTTAAAGAGGCGGAATAAAAAAAAAAAAAGATTTCTGGGATGCATTTCTGACTTCCTAGCTCAAGTGATGTGGGAATCAACAGGAGCAAGGGCTTCATTAGGCTCAGTTCTTATCAACAAGATAAAACTGTCTGAGGAAGAGATCGGGAGAAGCTTTGGCTGCTGTGATGGTGTAATACAGCATCTTCATAGAAGCAAATGAGACAAATAGGAGTATTTCATCCCTGGACCTCAGGGATCTGCTTGGAAGAAGAGGAAACAAGTAGATTAGGTCTGTTTTCAAAGATCACCTGCCTGAGCCCAAGAATGTTCCATCCATGGAAATAAAGCAAAAGGAACACAAGTACTGCATGGATAAACAACAGGTGCTTAATAGACTAGATGGTTGTGCCATCCTTGAAGGTTACTTACAGGCTAGAGGAAAAGGTAGATAAACATCTCAAGAAGTTCTATTGCAAAATCTTGCATATAGGCATTATTAACTGAGCCATCAGTTCTGTCATGGCATTGCCTGGAAGTAGGCTTAAGGCAAGTTGACCATATGTAGACAGAGTGCCCTTGTGACAAAGAAGCATCAGCAGCCTGGGCTGCATTTAGTAAAGCCCTGCCAGTACGTCAAGGGAGGTGAAACATAGGAAATAAAATTTAAAATAAAGAAGAATTATCTTTTTTCTCAAGAACATTGATGATCAGTGAAACAGATTTGGCTCACAAGTAGTGTATGTCTCCATCCTTAGAGATATCTAAAGCCTAACCTGACACTGTCCTAAGCAACTCAGTCCAGCTGAACTTTAAAGTTGACATCACTACTTCCTCTCCTACAGATTTCAGGAGAAAAGGGATGCATTGAATTTTCTCTCATATCACAAAGTGATGGCTGGAGATAAAAGAACACTCACTACAACAAACTGGTGCAAACAACCTCAAAACAGCATTCCGTAGTTCTGGAGTTTCTATGAAGTGAAATAGTCAGTGGGATGAGCTGCCACAAGTTTGTGTAACTACATGTATATGATCATTGAAACCACACCACAGACAATGTCCCAGAGCAACAAGTTAAATGTCATGCCTATGACTTGATCTAAAATCTTACTCAGAAATAGAGCATAAGGGGATAATTCACTGAAACACTATTTTAAAGCACTCCTAAATGCTTCCTGAAAAAAAGGATAAATGTTAGATTTTTATTTTTTTAAAACTACTATGTCTACTGCATGTAAAAATTTTTTTTTCACCTGAAGAGACAAGGAAGGGAGATGGATAGGAAGAGAGATGTCAGGATTGCAGTTTGTTATGAGTATTCTATAGAATAAAATGCCTACACATTACTACATTCCTACAAATCTATCCAGCACTTGATAAATTGGTGTAATGCTAGTGATGTGACATCTATATTTCAAGGTAAACATAGTATCTTTCAGAAAAGCTGTTTGTCTAAAACTCTATACCAATGAGATAAAACAGAAAACCCCACAAAATTTCTGTGCCTTGCAGGGAGATATTGAGGTCCTTGCTTTGACTTCATTTGCATTTCTGTAATCAAGCACTGTACTGCTTGATTGATGCATAAGTAGCTCTAGATATAAGCTGGATGTTAGCATATGTCTACTGCATGTAAAAGGATTTTCTCTAATCCTCATCTGGAGAAGAGAGGGAATGAGGGCTATCAACCAAAAGCAATGCCACTCCAAACAATTATTGCTGAAGGCTGATACTACCACCTTGTGTCTGTAGGTCTAAAAGATTTAACCATACACTGGCACCATACATTCCTAAGAATTTTTAGTATTAAAATACTTTTACATACTTGCATATATTTTCTGAGAAGATAATATATATCTTATAAGAGTTTTATATATAAAACTTTTGAAAGGGGGGAATTCATTAATGTCTAAAAGAAAAATAATTCACTTATCCCATAGTGATAACAAAAGACTAACAGCAGTGCTGCTTTGAGCCAAAAGAAGACTATACACAAAGAAGAGGAAGAGCATCAATTATTAAGTATCTATTATCACATATAAAATTCCTGTAGGTACTCATTTGCCCAGTAAGATCTGGCTGGTAAATTACTGGTAATGTCATTTCTGATATCTGCTCCTTGGCTTGTTTAGGGTTCTTGCTGTGTTGGTTTGGCTGTTTGGGTTTTTTTGTTTTATTTTAGATTTTTTTTTAGTATTTAAATCTTAATTTCACAGGGTGAAGATTCATTTACTGTGAAGTTTTCTCCTCAGTCTAAAGAAAAAATATATACTGATACTTAGAGAGAACGACTGCATATGGATCACAGAAACAGGAACAAAAACTGAAAGCATAAGCCATTTGAATAAGTTATATACATTGAAATTCATATTTCTTTCAGATACTAGTTATGTACCATGTCCTGTTCATTAGACATACTGTCATACTGTCAAGAGAATTGTTAGCTGGTGCACTACCTTCTCAAGAACTCTGATAACTCCTAGCTAATTTGAAGAACATTAGGTAAGAATATTTTACTTATGCTAAAGTAAATGGTTTGAAACCTGAAATAATCCAGCTCTTGAATTTCTACTAAATAAATTAAAATCATGTCCTGAAGATAACAAATACAAGAAATAAACCAAATTATTCCTACTAAAACAATCCTATTCCTTGCTCCAGCAGCAAAATATCACTTCTGTTACAGCAGCAGAATATAGTGGATGATCTACACTTGCATTCAGAAAATACAGAACAATTCCCAAGTACTTCCTCAGAAAGAGCTATTTCTCCTTTCCTATGTTCCATTACAAATCTCTCTCCCTTTTTCTGAACAAGAAAAAAATTTAATTTTAGAAAGATATATATATGTTTTATGAATTACGTCCTGCTACAGCTGCCTTGGAGAGACTTTAGCATTTCTCCAAGTATCTTCTCACACCAATCTTCTCCTGGAGTTGTCTGTGTGGGTCATATGTAAGTAGGTGAAAGAAATATAAGAACAGAGCTAAAAAACAGAAAGGTGCCAGACCTCCTGTTTCTGTACTAGGCTGGTACTATAGTCAATGAAGGCAGAATGTTGTCCTAAGGACTGCGCTGGCCCTCAAATGAACAAAGAACAGGGAAAGTATAAAAATATTTTAGCACACTTTAGCCATATAAACTTGCATCTAGCCATGAAACTTGCCTTCCTGGAGCTCCAAATACTAATGCCTCTAAAATCTGGAACTGTTGCAGAAATAAATGTCTTCATTATGGATTTCTTCTTTTTTATGTAACATCTATGTTTTTCAGCCATTCAAGCATTTTGATTTCTGAATACGAACTCACTCACCAAAGAAACTGATTATTCCACTCTAATTTGGAGCATCTCCGGGCCAGCACCAGGGAGTCCGTCCTCGGCCGCGGCCCTCGGGACTCGCTCCCCTCCCTCCTCCTCTGCCCAGGTGTTCTTGGGCTGCGGGACCTCCTGGGGGATCGGCTCCTCCTGCAGGAGGACACTTGGCACCGAGGAGCTCGGCGTGTCCTCGACGTGGAGGAGCTTCCCCGCCTCGCACTGGATCTTT
>VZTY01000741.1:293710-303852 GCA_013400935.1 Turnix velox | reverse complement strand
TATGTCAGGGAGGTTGGAACTTGATGATCTTTAAGGTCCCATCCAACCCAAACTATTCAATGATTCTATGAAAACACCAAAGATACATTAATTTAATGAAATCTGTTCCCAGCACTATGTAGTTGAAGGAATACAAGATGGAAACCAGGGGAAAAAGTGTCCCTCCTGCTCTCAGTGAAAACAAGATTCAGGACCATCTGAAGAAACTGAATGTCCACAAGTCTGTTGGATCCAATGAGATGCATCACAGAGTCCTGTGGGAACTAGCTGACATAGTTGCTGAGCCACTCTACGTGTTAACTGAGAAGTCATGGTGGTCAGACAAAGTCCTTGGTAACTGGCAGAAGGTGAACATTACATACATTTCAAAAGGCATAGAAAGGAGCATGCCTGGAACTATCAGACTTACCTCTGTGCCTGAGAAGGTCATGGAGCAGATTCACCTAGAAGCTATGCTACAGTACATGGAAGACAGGGAGGTGATTTGAGACAGCCAGCATGGCTTCACCAAGAGCAAGCCCTGCCTGACCAACCTAATAGATTTATACAATGGAGTGACTACATCAGTAGACAGCAGAAGAACCAAGGTCTTTGACACAGTCCACTGCATTTTTCTCTCTACTTTGGATGGATGTTTCAGTGGATAAGAATCTAGCTGGATGGCTGCATCCAGAGGGTAGCTGTCAAAGGTTCAGTGTCTAGATGAGGAGGAGTGACAAGTGGTGCCCCCTTGTGCTGGGATTTGTGTTGGGATTGGTGCTATTTAATATCTTCATAGATTATAGAGGCAGTGGGGTTGAGTGCACCCTCAGGAAGTTTGCAGATGACACCAAGTTGAGTGGTGCAGCCAACACACTAGAGGGATGGGGCATCATCCAGACAGGCTGGAGAAGTGTGCCTGTGCAACCTGTGCAAAACTCATGAGGTTCAACAAGGACAAGTGCAAGGTGCTGCACTTGGGCTGGGACAATTCTCATTATCAATACAGACTGGGAGGCAGTGTGACAGAGAGTAACCCTTCATAAAAGAACTTGGTGCTACTGAAGGTTGAAAACCTGGACATGAGACAAAAGTGTGCACTTGTAGCCCAGAAGGCCAGTCATATCTCATGTAATCACACATATGCATTTCTATCTAGGCAATGTTTAAATTTACATCTATACCTTACAGTTTATTTTACTGCAGCTGTCTTCACATTAAATAATTCTCTATTGTTATTATTGATATTTTCTGCATATCATTATGTAAAACCAATTCATGCTATCTCCACTGGGTTGCAAAATGATCTCCATGATCACAATATGCTAGCCATTTAATTGATTCTAAGCATTTGCAATTAAATTTTCATAAACTGTTATCTTCTTTCTATATGTATTTGACATCTTTTCTGCTGGACAGTAATCACTAACAGTGCATAAGTATCAGAGATCATGTTAAACAAACTAGTACATTGATGATTGTACCTGAATAATTTCTGTGGGCATCATAAGTAGATTTACCCATTATCTCTGTGACAATAAGCTACTGTTTACCTCTTCAAGTCTTACATGTCTAGCTATGGGGAAAAAAAGTGGTTTGTCTATATGACATCACTACTGCATTTTAATTTCTGTTTTCTATGAGATGCTAAAGAGAAAATTGTTGTCAAGGGAAGAAGGTTCAGAAACCTTGGAAGATGGAAGAGCAAGGTGAAATTTAGGTCAGTTATTAGGCCTGTAATTTTTTCTTCCAAGATAGCTTTTATGTGAATGTCACAATTAGGATATGGTGCTCCTCAGTATTTGAGTCCTGGCTATGTAATTCCATATTATCTTGGCAGCACAGTATAATGTTTTCAGGAAAATCAAAGATCCTTCTCATTAGAACCCTTAATTATGCTGATCAGAATTATGAAAAGGAAGGGATTTGAGTGTGATCCTAAATCATTCCTACTTTTATAAGGGATGATTTATTACATATGTAGTTGTGCTTTCCTGGCCTATCCATGTGCATCATTATAGCTATATAGCTGCACAGTTCTTTGTGTATGATATAATGAGCATTCTATAAGCAATGTCATAGGTCTCTATTATAGCTATATTTGTGCAGACAATTCAAGACATATTAGAGCTTTCTCTTCCTAGACTCTCTCGGGCATCACTCATCCACTTCAGCATGGTATTCAGCTTTGGCAGGAAAATCCCCTTGGAAATGCCTCCAGCTAAAAATAAAAAAAAAGAAAGATTTCTTTGCACTTCTTATTTACAATATTTCTGTGATTTCTTATGATTTTTTTTTTTGCATGAAAATAACCTTATTTTAATTGGCTATCTTCCAAGCAATGTGTACAATTTATGAACATCTTCCTTGACAGGAAGGAGTTTCAGATACCGTGGCAAAACAGACAAACAGCTCAATTTGCCCATTCTGAATGCAAGGCAAATTTGCTTGCAATAAACAGCCATTCTAACACTCATTTCTGTATGCTGTCCAGCTACAGAAATGTGCTTTGCATTTTTTTCACACATTTAAAACTTGTACACTTGGATTTTTTATTAGGTTTTTTATTTAACTATTAAATTATTTAGTTTTTGGTAATATTTTCTAAAAAAAAACGAAAAAGCTTTTATCATCTATTCATTGCCAGAAGATTTTTAATTAATGAGTCTTTCTAGTTTGCTTTGAGTTCTAGCAGTCAAGTGTAGAACCTTATCTTAAAAATATCCCTTACTACTTTATGTAAGGCCTTTCTCCTTTATCCAGTGCTGCACATTTAAGATTATAGGAGTAGTCATTGGATTCTTGTAAGATCTCCTTTATAACCTACTCAAAGACATTCAATAGTAGCATGATACAACCCACATTTTTCTCTTCGGGTAATGCAAGTTACACAGAGGGTCTCTAAGAGCTTTGAGAATGTACTATCAAATCTATCAAACAGGGATAAAGTAAATAAAAACACAGTTCTATTTTTTATTATGAGCTTGGTGTAAGAATTATAATGGTAGTTATAAGGGGGATGTGTTATCCAACAAGCTTTCAGAGGAAGTGGGATGAAAAACAAATCAGTGAGCTACTACTTAAGTAATCTTGCAGGATTATGGAAAGAGTAGGGAATATATCTTAGAAATATTTTAAAACTTTCATGTGTTTAAAAGCTTGTGAATAGCAGGAGCATTAGCTAGCACTCGTATTATTTGACAGTGGTAGTCGCTGTGTTACTAACAAAGTGTAAGGATTTTCAATGTTTGAAAAATTTTTAGAATTTTATATTCATTTTACTTTAACTTACATTTTACATTTTATCTTATAGGAAAATTAATGTATACCATAACTAGAATAAATACCATTTATTTCTTTTGACAGAAAATTTTTTCATCAAAATTTTAATAGATTTCTCCTCCACTTGAGCGGAAAAAGGGGGGAAAGAAAAGCAATTTCAAAAACACCGCCATGATTTCTAAAATTAACGATTATGAAAAGAAGAAATATATGGCAGTCTTTCCAATTTAGTGGTAATAAAATAATCTGATATCTTGTTGTATGAGGCATTTCTCTCTTCATCAATTTCACTTGCTTTTGTTCCTCTTGGCTGTCTCACTCTATGTCCTTCCTATTTATTTAAGAAAGGCAGTATATAGTAATCTTATTTTCCCCTCTTATATACTAATACCAATGCTGTTTTTAATGGTGTAAATTTTCCTTATATGATCATTAATTCTCATTCTTTCTTGGCTGCAATTTCTTGCTTTGCAACCTATCTAACCTTTATGTAAATCAGTTCTACTGCTGAAAGTCTTTTAAAAATTAAGTTATACTTCTATAGCTTAACATAAGGGCAACAGGCAACAGTCATTTATTGACTGAGGAAGCAAGAATAAAGAGAACTCTTATAAATATTTATTAGACACCAGCTTTATTGAACATCTCTATTTTGAGTCAATCACTGGAAATTCCTCAGATTTGACACTGCTCTAACAGTTGGTAATTTTTTTAACAGTAAAACTGCTATTGCAGTAGGCCACACTCAACAGTGATGATAATGAAACCTTGTCACAAGCAGTAAAATGCTTCATACAGCAAAGACCAGTCCTTCCTTTCTCTATTCTAGATTGCAGGCAGCAATCAAAGACCAGTATAGATAAAGATCTACAGCAGTCCTAAGAGTCACATCTTGAATATATAGAGAGGTGCATAGTGTCAGACCTAGTATCACACTTAATACTGACTGCTCTTGCCCACAGCCCCTCTTGGGGCTCCCTTCACCTGCCCATGGCCCAGAACTCCATGTTAGCTTCCCAAATCCATCAGTCCCCACCCCAGTGATGCCACAGCAGGAACAGTCTCCAGCTTGTCTTAGACCTGCCAACTGGGGCCCTAATAAATTGGACCCATCCAGGGCCCCACATCCTAGTCTGGATTTTTCCCATCCATACTAGCACTGGAAGATTTCCAGCATCCAAGGCTGCCCCATTTTAAGCTGGGGTGCTCTAATGGACCCTGGCTGCTAGGTCCTACTCTGACATCCCCATGGGAAGCTCCCAGTGCTCCAGCAAACAGAAAGCTGGCAGCTAATGATCTAAAATTTTTTTATGTATCTGCCAAAATCAAAACAATCTTTCTGCACTTGGTGGATTGGTGTGTTTGCCACAAAATGCATTTTGCTTGATGTGCCAAATTTGTCTCAGACTGGAAATATAGCTCCAAATGTTGTTTTCGATCTGACTGTGGTGGTACAATATTTGGCCTCTGAGCTGAGACCAGTAGGAAATTAAGCCTTAATGTATGCACAAGGCAAGGTGGCAATTACACCTTTCACACAGTTAAAACTCAAGTCCTGTCACAGTCATGTTAGTTCTAGATATTAAAAATTAAGCTGGTCTAGGCATAGACCATTTTAAATGTGTTATTAACTGTAATATGTTATTTTACATTGGGAAAGCGCCTCACCACCTCAAGTTGGGCCAGGGGTGATTGAGACTGGATATTAGGAAAAAATTCCTCCCTGGAAGGGTTGTCAAACATTGGAAAAGGCCTCTTTAAAAAGTGCTTGTTTTACCACCTCTGGAGGTATTTAAAAGAGTAGGTGTGGCATTTAGGGCTATAGTTTAATGGTGGACTTGGCAGTGGTAAGCTTACAGTTAGACTCAATGATCTTAAAGATCTTTTCCAACCAAATTATTCTATGACTCTGTCATTTACTAAGAGCACTCATTTCACTGGAGGGAATATACTGAATCTCATACTTACCTTTTTTTTTTTTTGCTATATAAGATTATCTCAGACCCTTATTTAAATTTAATATACTATTATTACTCAACTTACTATGAAATTCCCATTTTTTGATGTCAGGAAATTGAACCATAAAACCAAACTGTGGGAAGCAGTTAAACATTTCCTGAAGTGGAAGTGAACAATGTTTAGGCAATGCACCTAAATATTTTGCTCTACTAGCTATTTTCTAATCAACAAAAAAAATCAAATTTATTCTTGTAGGAAATTGCAGGAAATACTCCTACAAAAGTTGCTGCTAAAAAACCTTTTCAATTGAAGTATCACAAGAGTTTTCACTTTGATGAAATGTTGGTGGAGGCAATCAAGGGATTTACAAATATACAAACCTCAAGTAGCCTGGAAAATTGTTTAAAGTTGCTGGAGACTGAGAGAATGCTAGGAAGTTGTAATAGCAATGTTTGTTGCATGTAATCTCTTCCATATAAACCTGATAATGGGGTAGGTATTTTAGCCACAAAAAATCAATATGGCTTTTCTCATTTTCTTACCACCTAAATGATGAGTTCTCTAAGCCTTGAGAAGAGGGTATTAAGTTTCTTGAGGACTTCTGAACAATAAAAACATATATGTCCTCTATTCAAAAAAGGCAAACCCCTCCTACAAAACAGCCCACACAGGGCCGTATGTTAATTCTCTATGCAATTTATCTCCTTGACCATGACGAGGATAAGGGCCAAAGGAATACCTATATTGTAATGAGTGCCTAGGATGCTAGATGTACCAGGCAGGGCATGGCTATAGCTGTCACAGAGGGTGGTACAGAGGGTGATGGATACAAGATGAATACCCAGCTGGGTCCTTATATAGCTCTCTCTAACAACTTAACTGTTCACACAGAAATCTTATGCAATGGCTGCACAGGGGCTTGAACATGAGCAGATAAAACTGGAGTGTATTTTATAAAAATAATACTTGTATTGCTAAAAATATATAATATGCATAACATATATATATGTACATATGTTCTATGTATGGAACATATAGATTATAGTTAATTATATTATTTGAAAAGAATGTATCTNGTTCTATGTATGGAACATATAGATGTACATATATGTAATTATATTATTTGAAAATAATGTATCTTTAGTATTTTCTAATACAATTTATATAAATTTTGAATTAAAAAGAAAAAGTGATATCTGGAATCCTCAAACAGTCAATTTTCTGGTAAAAATATTACTGTACAGTGATTTGATTTCTGTTCGCTCCATGCTTGCAATTTTCCACCACATATTTTAGTTTTATCTTTGTTCCTTGTGCCCACATGGCTTATCTATGATTTTATCTTTATTTTATGAATTAATTTCCCATTTCTTCTACTTAATAATGAAAATTAACTTTCTGTATTTTACTGGGAATTAAAAAGCCACTTTATTATTTTGCAGTATTTTACTTGCTTTTACTTGTGTAGGGCAAAATTTATTTTGTTCTCTTGTGGGTCAATTATTTTAAGGGACTGTAAATAGTAAGACAAGCATGTCCCCCACTGACCTACCTAAATGCACAAAGAAATTCCAAAGAGAACTTCCAAAGAGAATAGCACTGTATGCTGTGCTAGGCTTTAGGAATCCTAGTGCCCAAGGCAGTTGGTCCCTGGGTTAGGTTTGACCTTTTAAAAAGAGGATACTAATGTTAAATGCTGCACCATATACAACTTCTGTTAGAAGTCTTACTATAGCCTTCAGATAGCTTTGAGATATCTTGCAAACTGCTCTCAACTATAAACTTGTCAATTAATATTGGTGTGTCTTTGTGAAGTTAAGAGTCCATTTACTACCTTTCCATACCACTTGTTACCTTCTGGTAAAGGAAGTTCTCTGAAGTATTCTAATTAGAAGAATTGAAGAAATAGGTTCAGGTAACTTTCAGGTTCCAAATCTACAATCACTTTTTTGTAAAGAAGATTAAATAAGGAGCAGCAGGAGATAATTTCTTCAAGTTACATCTATGATTATTGCAGTAAGTGCTGAATGACTGATTTTTTTTTCTAATTTATATATACTCTTAATATTTAACAGAACTGGGAAAAAAGTAAAAATTTTAATTTCTTTCATTGTGAAAAAACATTAAATTAATGAAAAATGCATTTTTCATTTTGATTTTTATAAAATAAGAAATTAATCCTATTTTTCATTTGTATTGCTTATATAATTTTATTAAATATTTAAGAAGGCATAATTATTGAAGAATTTACTCCAGATATCCTTTATCATCTGTGTCCTGCATTATCTTTCACCTTTGGTGTGATAGAATTATTGTGATAATTTTAGTATATTATAATTTAAATTCATAATGTTATGAGGTTTTCTGAAATTTACATGAGTTCAAAGGTAGAATGAAAGACAGTCAAACAAAAAACTTAATTATATATTATTCACTGGAACAACTAATTCCATAACAGAAAAACAACAGTCTCATATGACCTCTGTAATGAAGTAATTAGATCAATTTCAAGAAATTTACTATTGATTAACTCGGACTTGGAATATTTTAGATTCTACTTGCATAATATTATTTACGTGGAGACTTATCAGCAAAATTTATTATTAATTAGAAGCAAGTGGAAATTACTGTCTAAGCAGAAAATTAACAATGCACACTATAATGAAAAAACATTTAGAAAGTCATTAAATCATAAAAATCATTCTTTAAGGGAAAGAAAAGGAGCACTGCTAGTAATTTTGATATTCTGTTGAAACTCAAAGTCTTTTTTTCTTTGAAGCCTTTTAATAATTCTATATTTGCCAACCAAATCCTTGGTTGCATCAAGAGGAGTGGGACCAGCGGGTCCAGAGAGGTGATTTTGCCCCTCTACTCAGCACTGGTGAGACCACACCTGGAGTATTGCGACCAGTTCTGGAGCCCTCAACACAGGAAGGACATTGAGCTATTGGAGAGGGTCCAGAGGAGGGCCACGAAGATGGGCAAAGGGCTGGAGCAACTGCCCTATGAAGACAGGCTGAAGGAGTTGGGGTTGTTCAGCCTGGAGAAGAGAAGGCTCAGAGGGGACCTTATAGTGACTTATCAGTACCTGAGGGGGTCCTACAGAAAGGCAGGGGAAGAACTTTTTAGTATGATATTGGAATTGGAGGGGGGTAGATTTAGACTTGACATAAGAANAGGCTGGACAGGGCACTGAGCAGCCTGATCTAGTGGGAGGTGTCCCTGCCTATGGCAGTGGGGTTGGAACTCGATCTTTGAGGTCTCTTCCAGTCCAAACTATTCTATGATTCTATGATTTTCTGCTCCTTAGAACTTTTTCTATTCAAGTGAATAGTTTCAAGAGAATTTGTATGAGTAGGTAACTAAAATTTAAATTTTCAAATACCTTATTTAAATCATTTATATTTTAGATAATGTTTCCTTTCTTATGTATAAAAAACATGTTTTTTTCTGAGAACCTCAAAGAGTTTATAAAAAATTTTAATTCCATTAATTTTGCACAAGTTCAACTTCCAGAAAGACGTAGTAAAAAAGCTCTGAAGAAGGTTGGGAAAAAAAAAACCCTCACAAAGTTATGATACAGGAAGTATGAAATAAAAATATGCATCATATCATTTGGTGATATTTCAAAACTTTCATTTGAGAATTATCAATTAGAGTTCCATTACTTTACTCAAATATTATGCAAACCAAATCAAGGATAAAGAGAAATCTAGACAAAATTTTATAGATAAATCCAAACAAATATCCTTGGATAAAATCTAATCTTCAAGATCATTCATCTATGATTTCCATGATTAGCCCTGTATAACTTAAATTAAATTTTATTTGAGGGCTATGAAATTTCAATAGTAATGCACTATATCGAAGACAATCCTGATACTTTGACTACTAATATATTAATATGCCTTTAAAAATTACAAAAGACACAAGATCTTGCAGTAAGTGTTGCAATTATAAAAAAGCTGGAATTTTTTCCGTTGGGTAGTGCTCGAGAAAACCAACGCAATGTAAGTGACATTATTCTCAGAGAGATATGCCCTTTCAGATAAGATCTAAAGTTTAAATCTGACCACTTCTTTCTAATTAAAAGCCATTCCATTTTAATATTGCTCATCAAAAGATCTTTAGTGTTTTTTGTCTTGTTTGCCCTTGTGTTTGCTATCTCAGAGGTACTGTATCATGGCAGAGAAGAATTCTCACAATTTTTATTCTCACACATTTCTTCTTGTCTCATATTACTTTTAAAATCTTAATTATTTCTGAAATTTTTCCACAGCTGAAGAAACTACATTTATTTCATAGTACAGTGGCACACAGAACTTTTATGATGATATAGTACATATGTTGGTGTCTTCATGAATAAATTAATCACATCTCTGGTTAACCAGTTTTCAGAAAACAAGAAGTAAATCAAGAGCTCATATTCCTTCTTGACTTTTATTAACTCAGATAAATGAGCAGAAGNATGCTCATGGCTGAAAACTATTGCATCATTATATATTTAAGATGGTTTTGTTCAGTGATAAACTTTACAGATGACCTCAAAGCAAATTACTTTCAAGTACTCTGAAAAAATTCTATGCTCACAAATTCATATTGGCAAACTTATAATTAAGGTATTTTTGTGTATTTATATATTTATTATATTTTATTAAAGAATAAATATATTATTTTAAATAAATTTATTATTTGCTTAAACAAAAAAGAAAAATATTTCTCTGGAGAAATACATAAACTTGGACTTTGGTGTCCTTGAAGCACCAAATATTATTTGAAAATAATATTTCAAATTCAGAATTAATATTATACCAATTACTTCTCTAAAATGAAAACTTTGGTAACTAGCTATGCTAACAATACTGACAAAATGAGATGTATTTAATGAGCAATTGTCTTTGTATCTGCACATTAAAATAGTG
>VZTY01000741.1:282962-293193 GCA_013400935.1 Turnix velox | reverse complement strand
TATTTATTATATTTTATTAAAGAATAAATATATTATTTTAAATAAATTTATTATTTGCTTAAACAAAAAAGAAAAATATTTCTCTGGAGAAATACATAAACTTGGACTTTGGTGTCCTTGAAGCACCAAATATTATTTGAAAATAATATTTCAAATTCAGAATTAATATTATACCAATTACTTCTCTAAAATGAAAACTTTGGTAACTAGCTATGCTAACAATACTGACAAAATGAGATGTATTTAATGAGCAATTGTCTTTGTATCTGCACATTAAAATAGTGCAAACATCAAATCTCTGGAGGTGATAATGGGCCAGCTCCCAGGGTCTCTCCCTGCTCTTTCCTTTGATCTATGACCCCATCTCAGTCCAATCAGGGACAGCAGTTTTCCTGTAGCCTGCTTTGTTGTATGGTAACAGTGTAACAGGTCTGGGCTGGAGAGAGAGGCTTGCTTCCCTTGGTTTTCAAAATTATGTCAATTAAGAATTGTTATATAATCTACAATATTGAACTAAAAATGTATAAAATTGCATTATGCATGTATTAGACTTTTCACCCCATTAGCTTTGGAAGTAATTCATAGTTTCTAATAGATTTCCATGGATTCATTCCAATGTTTTTTAGTGCAAGGTAAAACAATGATTTTGCACTCATGAATGAACAGATATGCTGAAAACTGTACTAGAACAAAACAAATAATTGTTTGACCTGTTTTGAAGGTGTCTTTGATGATGCACAAATCATATTTTACCTTTAAAACTCATGTGGCATATGCACATACTTCAGTACATTTTAAAACCTGTTAGTTTATAGGATCGAGAATCATAAAAGTATTTGTACCTTACTCTCTAATAATGGAACACTGCCAGCATAGCTTTGCTTGTTCTAGTGCTTAGAGAACCATCAATCTATGTTTATAAGAACTACTTTCATAGCTATCTATAAGTCATATGTGAGCCACAACTGTTTGACAGTGCAGAGACATTTGGGTGAAAGAAGAAAATTCTCTGTTAACACTGCTGGAAACAGAAAGTTTTCAGGATCAAACTGCAATTTAAGGCATTCAAGAGAATTTTTTTCTGCTTCAGTACCTTAGTAAATTAAGATGTAAGCAAGCTAAAAAGAAAAGAATGGAAAGCCTGAGAGAAAAATCAGTTGAGAATGTCACACACATATCATGATTCAGACACAGGGGTAAAATGAAAATTCCTAGTTAAAGCTTGTGGATTGTTTTCACAAGCCTTAAAGAAGGTTCAGTCAAAAGATGTAGTTCTCTTGAAAAAATTTTCCCTTGAGAGCATTTAATACATGGAAGCATTTATAGCGGATGTTGTTTCACTTCATAGAGATCAATAAAATTTTCACTAGAGCAAATATTCCCTTGCCCTACATTTCAGGCAAGTGTCATACTTTCAAGGCTTAATTAATTTTCAATCTATCCTCTTTCTGAACAAATATTTTAAAATGTTATCCAACATGCACTAACAAGATGATCATTAAATTCTTCCACAGTATTCCCTACACCTGAGTTGTTGAAGCATTTTCCTATGGTACAGATACCAGTCTCTGCTCCAGTGAAAATTCAAATGGTGATATACAAAGCACTGATGAAATAGCATTGATGTATAAAATAAGGACAAGGATGCTAGGAAATGCTATATTAATTCACCACACAGGGACTGCAGCTTTCAGGCATTCAATGGTGTCAGAACAAATCTAGCAGATGTTAAATGTGTCAAAATCTACAGCTAAACAATCACCCAAGCCTTCATTTTATGTTTGTATTACTTTTTCCTCAATGTTCACTGCGTTGAGCAAGGAAAAAAAAAACCAAAAAAGCTATCTTAGGAAATATTAAACTGTACTGAGGCATCTCCTATGATTTGGATGAGGTTCATTGTATCTCTATTGACATCAATTAGAGTTTAAAGATTTTAGGAGGATGTAAAAAAGCTCATGAAATCACAGTTATTACAGTCTGGGGGAAAGCTATGTGCTTTTCAAGCAGTGCGCTAAGTTTCTGTCTTTGAATCTTGGGCTTGTTTTTTATCTCATACTACTTACAGGATGCCTATTACTTTACTGAGGTAGAGATGGAAAATACAGTGTACAGCCATGGGACCTGCAAGTGCCACTTTCCTAGGCATACACCATTCAACCAGGAACACTAAAGGGATTAAGGAGGCAGCTTTGTATTGTCTCAGAGGTACAGTAGCATAAGCACCACACTGGATTGTATGACAGTTACTATGGTAACTATTCTTTCTTTTCCTACCACTAAACCACAGATTTGCTGGCAGAACAAATCAAGTAATTGAAAAGGATGTGAGACAAAGGTTATCATGGAGTCCTTTCAGTATGACAATGTTTTCAATTTTCTCTATCGAAAGATTGTCTATTTTGAGTGCTTAAGTCTTTAAATTGGCTTATTTTAAGACCTTGTATGCAAAAAAAAAAAATTGGTTTTTTAGGAGACCTCATGCATAAAAAGAAATGAGTCACTTTCTAAGAAGAGTGCTGTGGACAAATTCAACAAAGTAACAAGATACTAAGACATATAGGAATAAAAAAATACTGCAAGTAAAAGAACTTGATATTATCCCTATATAATGAGGATTTATAATAATCTTTAGGCAGAACAAAAATATATTAACAGTGATAAGGGGTAGGGATGAAGAAATACTGCTTCAAAAATTTAGGTATTATTGTTAGAATGTACATATATCTGAAGTGACAATTAGGTACAAATTCCACCCAAATCATCTGACTGGGTTAAAGAATAGCAGGAATAGCAATAGCAGTATGCCAGATAAGCAAGTATATTGTGTTTATAGTGTGTAATGAGGGCACCAGGAGAATGATATCAACGGGAAAGCAATAGGAGTTTAGAAGTACATTTTTTTGAGAGTCATAATTTAACAGCTTGGAATCAGTGAGCATCCTAAATTTGTCTCCCTTGACAAATGGCTTCCACTCTGAGCATCAAATTTATCTCTGAAAATTGGTAAGCTCCTGACTGTGACTACAACTGTCTTGAAGGAAAAAGGGGGTAGAACTTAAAAGGTAAAAATATTAATTTTTTTTTTTGCTTTATTCTTATGCCCAGAAAATGTATTTTTCAAAGGACACCAAATTTCAGTACATTTTCATGAAGTACTAATTTAGATAAGTGAACAAAAAATATAAATTAACTCCACCTTAACCATTTTTTAAAATTACTTTAAATGTCTGGATTTAGGACAATATTTACGTATACTAGTAGAGAAGCATATAATCCATTCATATTGTGGTAGCGTAACATGAATACTTCTTTATTCTAACTTTTAATTTTTTTATTCTAATACTATAAATGACACATTCTTACACTAGAATATTGCAGCAATATAAGCTGTATATATGCAGAACCCATGTAAACAGGATTAAAATAATTTCAAGTTGAGGATAACAATGTTGAGGATTTTCAAATGTTTCTACTCAGTTTCATTCTTTAGGCAAAATTATGTACATCTGAAACATCCTTCAGCTAGCACTGGTTTGAATCTAGAA
This sequence comes from Turnix velox, assembly GCA_013400935.1. Classification (NCBI taxonomy): domain Eukaryota; kingdom Metazoa; phylum Chordata; class Aves; order Charadriiformes; family Turnicidae; genus Turnix; species Turnix velox. The sequence continues at coordinate 289,645 of VZTY01000741.1, read as the reverse complement.
GTGTGACCACAGTAGGTTGATAGGTTCCAACTGTCAGCCAGTCAACGTATCTTCCTTCATAAGGGGAGAGTAAAAAGAATTAACAGGACTAATACATTTCTGATGTCAGTCAAAAGGAAATGGTCTTCAGTGCCTTCATCTTGCAAACATATGGCAAGAATTTTGAAGGGAGATGACTGGAAATGTTGGGATATGAATGGGTGTTACAGATTTCATTAGTGCATACGTTTTCAGCTCTTATAGAGTGCATATCACCAGAATACCAATTTTTGGTAATAGAGGACAAAACAACATATAGCTTTGGAGAATGTATTTGGCAAATATGCTAATAAGATAATTTGACATGTCATCTTATTCATTATCATTATAAGATTGCCACAGAAAATATTATTTATGTACAAAGTACTTATATTTCTTGAACACATATAGCTTGATTCTTTTAATCTGATTGACAGTCCAAGACCAGACACAGTTCATTCATATAAAATTATTTTGGTTATCAAAGTGGTGTAGTTTCATAGGCAGATGAGTGCTTACACATGTAAATAGCATGGTAACATCTGAATACACCAATATAGCTTTACAGTTCCTGCAACTGTTACCCTATGGTAACACCATAACTCTATGGTAAGTAGGTGAGCCTTCAATAGCCAAGGACCACTTTTTCTAACAAGTGAATTTCAACAGATGTATCTTTGATCATTGGTAAGTAGTTATTTATTGGGAAGAACAGTGGATAATATCTATCTGGACTTCTCCAAGGACTTTGGAGAGAGGATGTGTGGACTACTTTTTGCATAAAGAACTGGCTGCCAGTGACTTGGTGTCTGAATGGAGATGAGTAACAAGTGGTGCTCCTCAGAATCTGTGAGGAGACTTATGCTGTTTAACATCTTCATAGATGATACAGAGTGTGGAATTGAATGCACCCTCAGCAAGTTTGCAGACAGTACCAAACTGAGTGGTGCAGTTGACACAATGAAGGGATGGGATGTCATCTAGAGAGACCTGGACAGAATAGAGAGATGCGCCTGTGCAAACCTCATGATGATCAGCAAGGACAAGTGGAGGGTGCTTCACTAGGACTTGGACAATGCTTGTTAACAGTACAGACTAGGAGGTGACATGATAGAGAGTAGCCCTTCAGAAAAGAACTTGGCAGTACTGATGCATCAAGAGCTGGACTTTAGTCAACAGTGTGAGCTTGTAGCTCAGAAGGCCAACTGTATCCTGGGCTACATCAGATGAGCTGCGGCCAGTACATCAAAGGGAGGTGATTGAATCTCTTTTCTCTCATGAAGCCCTACCTGGAGTACTACATCCAGCTCTGGAGCCCTCAGCACAAGAAGGACATGGACGTAAGGATGATCATGAGGTTGGAGCACCTCTCCTACAAGGAAAGGATGAGAGAGTTTGGGCTGTTCAGCCCGGAGAAAAGAAGCCTCCAGGGAGATCTCACAGACCAGTACCTGAAGGAGGCCTACAGGAAAGCCGAGGATGCATTGTTTGTCAGCGCATGTAGTGATAGGATGAGGGATAATGGTTTTAAGCTGGAGCAGGCCAGGTTTAGATAAGACATCAGTAAAAATGTTCTTTATAATTAAATTGTTGAGGCACTGGTACAGATTGCCTAGAGAGGTGGTGGAGACCCCATTCACAGCTAATAAGTAAAATTCTCCTCTTTACCCCATGGAAATATATTCTTCTTGAACAATATTGATAATCAATCTCCTTTAATTTCTGAAACTGAGCCTGTAACTTCAATTGCATTAGTAAATAAATAGAGAAATACAATGTAATTTTTCTTTTTCGTTTCACAAAAATTATGAAGTAAGCTCAATAGTCAGTAATGCAAGTCTTTACTCAAAGTGTTAATGAACTTTTTGAAAAGGGTGTGTTTGCAATATCAGTTATTGATAGTCCACATCATGGTTTACTCATGATCATAATCATCTGTGTTGGAAGGGATCTTTGAGATCACCCAGTCCAACCATCCCATCAGCCAAACTCTGACAAGTCTTATACCTGGACAGGAACTTGAACCCTTGTCCCTCAGATTAGGAGTCTGATACTCTCCCAACTGAGCTATACAGTTACTGGAGCTGATACTTACTAACCAAGATTCAATTTATTCCTTAATTCTGTTATAATTCCTTAACTTCTGTTCTTCAGAACTGCCAATTTACTTTCATTTTTATGGAGAAATATATATTCTAACTAAACTAAGCTTCTAATCAGAAAGATTTTCATTAATACAGAATGCTGCATTGGATAAGTAATAAACGTTTTGATCCCACACAATTTGGTACAAAAGACTGTCTAATTTGGAATATGAAAGTGAATTTCTCTTCAGACAGAAAGAATGATCTAATTACAGAACAATTGTGCTAGCATGTGTGATTTCAAAAAGGAGAAACCAAGGTGTTAAATACCAGAATACAAACCACTTTTTCTGCTCTACTATGTTTTCTGCCTACTTGGCTGTCTAGTCCAAGGATGGTTTGCCCAGGAGTGTTTCTCAGTCACTCATTTACATACATCTTTTGTGAATCTGTTCATCATTTCACTCTGATGAACAAGATAATTTGAAATCCTAGAAAATTACAGGGGAAGGCAAAATGATTTTTTAAGAATGTAGATTAGGATTCTGAAACTGACCAATTAAATTTCGTTGGAAATGAGTAAATCAATCCGAATTAAACATAATGTAGACTTGAAAATAGAAAAGAACTGGGTTTAGAATTAAATTATTTTATCATAAGTGATATTTAATTATTGACAAATTACCCATGAGTCTATATCTAGGTTGAGCTACCTTTTCTGCATCAAAAAAGTTTTATCAGACAAGTTTGAGTATTTTTATAGCGATACTTTTCATTGATCACAAAGGGTTTTGCTAAATTTTTTCACTTCTTAGTCACAATTCTGACAAAAAAATACATTTTTCCATCATATCCCTATTTGCATACATAAAGAATTCTATTAGACTGCTAAGAGCACCGGTTATAAGAATTAGTGTTGTCAATATGGTACAACCAATTTGACACTTTGGGATTTGTTAAATAGGGCTAGTGAAGGACTCATTGAGAGGCTTTGTATAGGGAATAGTTTAGGGAATAATTTATAGTGAAGGCAAAAAAACCCAAAACCATAGCCATGATTATGAAAATACTTCAGAACATAGTCTTTAGAGAATTGATTTGGGTTAAAGCACATGTTTAAATTGATACAATAAGAAAACCCAGAGTAAATTAATGCTCAATGGACTCCAAACAAATTTTCACTGACTAGCCAAATCACCCTAGAAGACAATGTAGACCTAGCTAGAGCAAATTATTTCATTTATAGTGAATGAGATTTTAGTAGCAGCAGTGAGTAACACTGTTTTGTCTGCTCTCTTCCTACTTCAAAACTGTATTTCCTTCCAGCATCAACTTTATCTTTTCTAATGATGTTGTCCAGACAGCCCTAAAATTGAATTTATAGTAGTAAGATTTGGTTGTCAGTTTGTTACTTCCTTTACTGTGATCATGCCCTTTTATGAGGTTATTTCTGACTAAACCAATTACATTGAAATCAATTCAGTCAATTTTTCACTAAAAATACCCCCAACACCAAAGGAATTTTTGTCTTGTATTCATCACTGTGTACATATATAGAAATCAAGGTGTCAAAAGTTAGAGACACATGACATGAATTTGTACGACACTATGTATTGTAGTTCTTTTGGCAGACATTGAACCTACACAACCAAAAGACCTCAAAAATACTCCAATCAAAAAAAACCTCCTGTAGCAAATGAGTCATGAAAATCTGATACTGTGTTTGCAAAAAAATATTTTGCTTCCATGACCCATGCTCTTTCCTCTTCATCTTCTGTGCTTAGCAGTGAATGACAGGACCATCTCTTAGCAATACCAGTGCCTGCCTAGCTGGCAGTGTGTCCCATAGAGACTGGAGACAGTTGGTCATCAAATTAATCTCTGCCAGTTTTATCCAGCAGAAGCCACGGCAGTCCAAAATACTAGCTTACTAGTGTTATCTGGTGTGCTGGCGTGTTATTTCTCCTTGGAATACAGTAAAAGGAAGGATCTTTCAGGTCAAGTTATGCATATTCCTTCCCACCTCCCCAAAATATTGTACCTGGCAGGTGCAAATAATGTTCTTGACAGAGTTATAACAGAATATATAAAAATGATCATGTATACTGAAGAGCCAAATTACTCTATAAAAATCTCTTCAGAGAAATAACAGAATTACACAGATATGACATGCACTATTGCTGCTGCTTGATTTTAGGATTCACCAATGGGAGACTTGACTAATAACAGATTTCTTGTTAATGAGCAATTTATTAAAACAACCACATAGAACTCTTTCAAGATCAAACAGTGTATTTCAAAACAAAGTAGCACATCATCTTAGCTTAACCTTCAAGTGCTCAGTTGCACAAGTTTAAGTTTATTTTAAAAAATAACACCACCATCTTTGAAGAAAGATTTGGTTGGAACAAACCAAATGTGTTAGTTTTTTCAGGCTTGCTGCCAAGACCTTGAGAACACCATTCACCCTGACTGTCCCTGCTCATCCTTCTGGGAATTCCCCACCTACTCATGGCCAAGTACCTCATTTTCACCTCACAAAACTCCCTCCTTCCTTCCTGCTGCTCAGGACCCCATGTCAGCCCCCTAGAGAAATCAGTGATAGGTACAATGAGGAGTAAATGCTGGTCTTCTGCTCATCACGACCATGCTTGGTCAGGCATATGAACAGATGAGAGCCTCCTCAGACATTTGTCACTGAAGAAAGAGAGCTAATAAATAAGCAAAATAACTTTGATCCCTTTACTTCCATACACAGAATAGAAGATGGGATGGAACACTCTAATGATCACTTTTGGGTCACCTATCCTGTCCGTTTCTCCCCACAGATGCAACCCCTTCACAAGATAAATAACCAAGTTAGATGTCCCTAGTTGCCACAGGATAAATGAGACCCTCTTCTACAGAACAGAAAATTTGATCTTATTCACCCTAAACCAGGACCATGTGTTTTCATTTGCAACTATGTTCAAAAATCTCACTTTCTGGGAAGAGGTTCATGGTCTATTATGATTTTCTTTCTGCTATGTCTAAAACTCTCTTGAGTAATTATGGACTACAAGGAAAAAATGCTTTTTTAAGAAGGTTGTATCAAACTAGAAAACAATCCTAAAGTATCCAACGCATGTTCTCTGAACATATATGCACATACATATCTAACTACACCACTGATTATACTATGTGTTACAATGTAGCACTAAAATTTCCCAACAGAGGCAATAAATTCTACTGAATAATTGTTTTCTCAAAAAATCAACATTTTCTTTCAAGCAGGTTTATTTTTAAAGCTGTAGCAATTTTTTCTGTAACTGTATTTGTGTTCATTAGCTTAAAAATGAACGATACTGTGCCCACATCAGAATGAGCTATGTTATGGCATATGAAAGCCTCCTCTAAACTTGTATTTATTTTATAACATTAAAAGGAATAAGCTATGCAGAATGTATACAATAAACTTTAGTACTATTCTTTTAAAAATAACTTCCTGAGGATGTCTCCATATTTTTAATACGAGCAGTATGAACTATGTTAAAATAAAAACAAAGCCACCTTTCTTATATGGAAAGTACAACCTTATAAATGTGATTTAAATTATGATACTGTGTTTTTTCTCCTTATTTTTGTGTCTTTTGTCCTTTAATCTTAGCTTCCAGTGTTCCAATGCCATATATACTAGGGCAATGATAAAATTAGCATTTGTATGGTAATTTATATATAAACCAGATGTGCTATATTGTTGAAATGGTAGGCTGCATAGAGACGAAATTCCAGGATTTGAATGCTAAGTAGGAAGGGAATATAGGGTATCTTCTTTTTTTAAGGGATTTTTGCCAAATAAAGTTGATTTTCACATAATGTTATTTAAAAAGAAATATGAAAAACTACATATATTATTTCTCTGTTTAATACATATGAATTTCTATTAAAGTAGTATGAAACTCTTTTGTTGGAATTTTGTTTGTAGCAGGGCAGAATTTGACCACCTAAGAGAGCTTTTATAACCAGTTCGTTTCATGTTATCTAAAAAAGATAGAATGGGTCTTATGTAGGAAATATAGAAAATACTGTTATTTACCTTTGTGAAGGAAAAATCAGAAAAAGTGGAATCATACCAGCAAAATGCTACACTGGTGGACAAATACGGATGCGTAGGTCAATATGCGTAGCCAACCTCATGAAGTTCAACAAGGCCAAGTGCAAGGTCCTGCACCTGGGCCGAAGCAATCCCAAGCACAGATACAGGCTGGGTGGAGAGTGGCTTGAGTGCAGCTCTGAAGACAAAGACTTGGGGGTGTCAGTTGATGACAAACTCAACATGAGCCAGCAGTGTGCACCTGCAGCCAAGAAGGCCAACCAAATCCTGGGTTGACCAGTAGGTCCAGAGAGGTGATTTTGCCCCTCTACTCGGCACTGGTGAGACCCCACCTGGAGTATTGCGTCCAGTTCTGTAGCCCTCAACACAGGAAAGACATTGAGCTATTGGAGCGGGTCCAGAGGAGGGCCACGACGATGGTCAAAGGGCTGGAGCAACTGCCCTATGAGGACAGGCTGAAGGAGTTGGGGTTGTTCAGCCTGGAGAAG
>VZTY01000741.1:263494-282946 GCA_013400935.1 Turnix velox | reverse complement strand
TAGATTTAGACTAGACATAAGAAATAAATTCCTTACAGTGAGGGTGGTGAAACACTGGAACAGGTTGCCCAGAGAGGTTGTGGATGCCCCCTCTCTGGAGGTGTTCAAGACCAGGCTGGACAAGGCACTGAGCAGCCTGATCTAGTGGGAGGTGTCCCTGCCTATGGCAGTGGGGTTGGAACTCGATGATCTTTAAGGTCCCTTCCAACCCAAACTATTCTATGATTCTATTCTATGATTCTATGATTCTAGTATCCATGGGGAGGCTGAGCTCCCGGCGTGATTTCAGTACCTTGGACAGCTACTTAGACCAGACAGAAAGCAACGGCAAAGGCCAGAGAACCAGACTGAATTCAAGAGTATTAAGAATTATAGCGTGTATTGATTAAGGGAAGATAACAAGGTGGGAAACTTTTCAGTTGGGAAAAATTTTTCCTTCTCTAGGAAAATACAATCTCTAGAAGAAATAAAGGAAACAAACCTAGTTTTACTCACTTCCTTTCCACACTTTGTTAATATCACATGATTTACCATATTTTTAACTGCCAAAGAACATTTTGACGCAGTTAGAATTGGTGAATTGCAAGCTGCTTTGTGAAGTCACACAGGGGACTTGAATGTTAGGTGGTAACACCTAACTTGGGGTATGAAGAGCTACATTGTGACATTCAAAATCTTGTTAAGGGTGAGTGGGGACACCCGAAGGATATTAGAATTTATTCTTGACCTTATAAATTTTTTCTAACATTTCATTCAACTTTTATAGTATTAGAGCATTTTTAAAATTTCTTTTTCTCTAGTGAATTACTTACCTGTGCTCCCACAGACCCTCTAAGACCTAAGAACTGGCAGTTCTAGTTTTACACAGAAGTGTTAGGGAGACATTTTAGCCAAACATATATGACAAAGGAGCACATCTATGGTCAAGAGAGAACACTAATTTTTTCATTTCACACATCATTTTTGACTATTGTGATTTGAAACTTGCAAGTTCAATTTTTGAGGATAAGATCACTGGTATCAACCAATTCAAGAGTAAAAGTTTTCAGGCGATAAAACGGTTTTCCCCTGAAGTTGTATAAGACTAGATCTTACTCATTCCCTAAATTTCCTGAATTAGAAAACAAAACCAGTAAATCAGCAGGTTTTGTTAGATGAAACTATTTTTCAAGCTCATCAGGGTGTTCATTTATTATGAAATGATGTGACTGTTTTAGGGAAAGATTTCCTCCCTGATCAGTGTTTCATTTAGATAGACACATGTGGTTTAGTTTGGTTTTTTTTTTAATTAAATTTTCTGATTCTCTTAATTTCTCAGAGATGATGTACTGTCTGACACTTTTACTCATGTATGTGAGCCAAGTACTAGTTCAGGAGCTATGAAAGTTTTGCCTTTTTAAATAATTCTCAATATGATAATGACTTATAAAGGAATTTTATCCTGTAGATATGACTGTGAAAAATGGGAATGTAAAATACTTAATGTTCTACTGCTATTTTAATAGTCTTATTGCTAATACGTAAAGCTATTGTACTAATTTAATTTTTCATCTTACTGTACAGGATTTTGAAAAGTACTGTTAATGAAAATGAGCTCCTGAATCACTTTTCAATGAAGAGGTTGTTTGACCAGTCAGATATGAAGTGGGAACAAGTGAGGAACAAGTCATGTAATGCAGAGGTTCTGTTCAAATTGAAAACACAGCAGTTCTGAAATTTTTTTTTAGGAAGAAAGCCAGTTACAACTTGATTTTATCCTTAGATGCAAGTACCTGCCTTTCAGCACAAAATAATTCTAGGAGCTTGTCTTTCAAGCCAAAACTGGAAACAAGCTTTATCCCTACGTGAGATTCTTTTGATATCATGAAGACATATTTTAGAGTGATTACTAATAATTATTAACATATTAATTATAAATATTTATATAAAAATGCTATCTTAAGAGATGTTAAATGCATATTCTGCCCTTCATCCCAATCCTTCCTAGTTTCACAAATATATATATAAGTAATTTTAAAATAGCTAAAATTAAGGTATGTTTAAGTTTATATTAATTTATATTTTAGTAGCATACATAATTAATGTGAGAATGTTGATGAAATAGGCCATGAAGCAAAGCCAATGTGACATCAGGTTTTAGTGTAAATTTTGCAATATCCTAAATATTTGCTACTGTAAATATAAGAGACAAATGAGGCAACTTATAAAATTTAGAGATTTTAAACATGGTAATGCAGTTTTGATCAAGAGAGGAGAAAGTAGTGTTATGTAACTCTGCATGGCAGATGGAAAATCTCACTACAGAAAGAATCATAGGAAGATTATTTTTATTTTCTGCTGCTGAATGAGATACTACAATAAAAAATACTACAAAGTAGATTTCCCAGTCTTCTGGGAAGGAGTTGTGAAAGCAACAAGAGGACAACATAGGGTGTTCCTCTCTGGAACACAATGATTGATTTTCCAAATTGTTCTTTTAACATTTTCAACATTTCAGAGTGTCACAATAGTTAACCAAAACCAAAGAAATTTTTGAGTATATATGAATTCTCGGTTCTTGAGTCATCATGGAATAACAGGAGGCAAGTGTCACATTATAACTAGCTTCATATAAAGGGAACAATGTCCATACAAAAGAACAATTTCTTCTCACCAGTGTTGCAGTGGATGCCAAGCTAATCTACAGGGTATGAAGACTTATAAAAAAGAGAAGACAAATGGACAGTAATGGGAAAGAATAAGGGAGATAAGCATGCCTGTATGTGTGCAAACACATTTTAGAAGATTAAACTGAACTCTGACAAATGTGTGCAGTCCACAAGTGGTTAATTTTTCTTGTAATGCTACTTAATAATTGAGAGTTTGAGCAAACTGTGCGAAAGGAAATGTAGAATATAACAACATTAAATAATTCCCCTTGTCCTAAAATATATGATGATATTACATCTATGATATCATGTCTCTTCCTCACATAAGTATATATTCAGTGATGCTTCTTACTTTTTTATTAATGTTTGCATAATTCATCATTTAATAGCAGATTGTCCCATGTGCTTCTGGGGCAGCAGCACTGAAACTAATTATGCTATGCAAAAGCCACATTCCAGTAAGTGCATCAGACCAGACGTGTATCAGCCTTCATACTTGAAACTGGTTTTGAACAGAGCTTAATTGTGAGACCAACTTGAACAGGAGACTAGAGTAGTTAAGATAGACCAGTTAAATTTCCCATAAGAAAAATGAAAACCACTGTTTGTTTTACATAACCAAACAACACACAAGAACTTAATTCTTACTTCGATAGTAACTAATTCTTAAATACCTTATGAAACTTGCCTCAATAGGTTTCAGATATTTCAGCTAAGAGAATTTCATTAATTAAGTTACATTGAATAGAGCTGAATGCCATATAATATAAGAGAATAGATGGCAGAAAGTGAAAACTATGGAATTTATTAAATTAAGGCTGAAAAATATGTTATATAAATTCTGGAGTCATAGTAATCTCTGATTTACGAAGTAATTACAGCTTAGAGAAAATATAGCCTGGGAAAGTAGTGTAAAAAAGCAATTTAGCTTTTGACAAGCTGACTACTGACAAATACCTAATGCTTTTTTCACAGCAACAGTTACAGAGATGGGCTAAGAAGTGCAGGTTGGCATTTTGCTTAGTGTGCTACTTCCAGCAGTGGGCACCAGTGGATACCTGTAGAAGAGTACAAGAACACAGAAACCATATTGTAGTGCTCACAGAGAGTGCTCTCCTAGCCTTCAATATCTTGATGCTTTCGGAGTCAGAGAGAGCATTCTTATAATGAGCCCCAGTGGGTTTCCTGTATCAAATTTAAATCCAAGCAAATTTGAATATCCATGACATCCTAGGGAACTCCACACCTTATTATACTATCTAAGAAGACCTACTGTCTTTGGTGGGGGAATTTGCTTATTGTATTTGATTGAAGAAGCTACATTTTTAGCAGTGTTTCTCAAGAACAACCAGAAATGGACTGTTGTTTTGTGTAATGATGTATGATATGTACAATGAATGAAGTACACCTCTAAGTGATAAAAAATAATTGAATTGTTACAGTGAAAATAATGAGCTGAATGTTTTTAACTCTTTTTAAAGCTGTATTAAATTATAGGTCTAAGTCACTTACATTCTTCATGTTAGTCTAAGTAAAGCCATCATTCTCTTTATGAAATCTATTGAAAAAAACACGTTAATGACTGGTACAAAACCCATGACTGATTTTGATCAGACATACTTAAAAATACAATTATTAAAAAAAAAATATAAAAAATACAATTATTAGAATGTTAATTTTATCTGTAAGAATTAGCTTATCTTGTTCTACAAGTAAAGTAGATTCAATATAGAATATAGCAATAATAAGCCAGTTAAAGTTTATGTGGACACAAGATTTATGGGTGCTCTCAGCTGTAACCAAGAAAACTTGGAAGCAGATAGCACAGTAATTTTAATATTTAATGGTAAAATAACTTTTAGTAGTCTGGACTTTCACAGGCTTTATATTCCAGCATATTATAATGCTTTTGCCTGAAACATGAAAGGGCTCAGTGGTATCAGATATTTCTCTACTGCTGCAGGCAGTTTTAGATCATGATCAAGCACTGCTTACTTTTAAAGGAGACAAAATATCTCAGCCCTTAAGTCTCACTACATTAAAATAATTTTCGAATTCCACTCCAAGATATCTAAAAATATAGGTGAATTCTGCTTGTATATGATATAGCATGTATGTAAGTTTTCCTTTTGTAACCATGCAGATGTGGTACTGTGTCTGAGCTAATAAGGACTGCCTAAGAGACTGAGTAAAGATTTATTAAAATTATGTCTGGAACAAAACCAATTTCAAAGGAAATTGGCACTGTCAAAAATCTTAGGAAATCTTATTGCCATTCCTCATGAATATGAGCAATCACTTAAATAAAATTTTTCTCTATAATAATGTTAATATTTGAAGGAATTTCAAAACACAGGTTTTGTGGATGTAATTTCAAAGCTGAAGCACTACACTGATGCCCAACCAGGTTCAACTTGGTGAGAAGACATAATATAACATAAAAAGCAATAACAATTCTACAGTTTTCTTCTGGAGCTTTTTTAATCAGACATTTCTTTAAAAGTAAGTTAAGCAGTATTTAAAGAAAAATGAAATGAAAAAATACTTGCTGTTATTTCTTGTTAACAGTCATGCACAGGAAGTCTTGACATTGTACAAGAAGAATTGGTAGAACTCAGAATAATTTGCAAACTTCAGAAGTTGAACTTTTCAATAAAATTGTGAATTAGGGCAGGTGGAAGCGAATTAGGGAAAGTAGAAAGAGCTGGGAAAACATTAGGAACTGAACTTCAATCAGCTAGCTTTTTGGTTTGTACTTGGGTAAACACACAAGGCTTTCAAAATGTTCCTCTGTATTCTCAAGTGTAAGAAATATTCTTCTTTTGATCCATGAAAGGAAACACTCAGGACAAGTTTTTTTCTCAGCAGATGAAAATTAGTGTCTTGCATGTAGCTACTATGTTACAAGTGAATTAGTTCTTATGTGAATTTGCAATTGCAAACTTTACACTTGACCATCTTCTACTTACACTGTAGACCTGTGTGTAGGCATGTATATGAACGTAAAACAATACAATATGTCAGGAGATTCTCCAAGAACAAAAGGCCAAACAAAATTCAGCTATAAATTGTACCTAGCAATTAAAATGTACTTTCAGTTTCTCTTACGAGAGACCTCAAGATGCACTTCTGAAGGGAAATCACACAACTGAGAACAAGTTGGAAAAGGAGTATCTGCAATTTTTCTACCACATAGTGAGTTTTCTGTTTAAGATCTTTATGGACAAGGAATCCAATGACTAGATCCTGTACTTTAATTGAGCTGCTCAGACCATGTTCAAGTAAGCAGTGTCTAGTTCTCAAGGATTGCACAAAGGCTCTTTTTGTGCAGCATGTCACTAAAGGATGTCAGAAAATAATATATTCTCATTGAACAAAAGAGTCACTATCACTTTTGGAAAGAGCAATCACAAGAGCTAAATGTGATTTTAATGAAGGCTACTCACAGTCACAGAAGAAATAACTAATTTACATTAAAAGTAATGCACATGCATAATATTCCTGTATTTGCTGCTGAAATACAAGAATGTGGAGTGTGTATTTGGACAGTGGCATCTGATGCACATGATCATAGCTTACCCTTTGCAAAGAACATCTATGTTAAGAGAAAAAGGCTTTGGTGTTGTATCTGTAATACATTGTCAGGAATAATTCAGGTATACCTTTACCTGAAGTCCTATAGGTTCCATGAAGCACATCAGTTTAAGAAACCTTGTGTTGTAAGTCTTGTGACAGGGACAAGTATATTCTTCACAGAATTGTTGATGCAACTGAAAGCAGTGAAAATTATGACCTTTACTTTAGATATTCAATACCAGGCAATTAAAATGAATAACTAGGCCTTATACACCATCACAAACTCTTTGATAGTTCAGAAATACTTTTAATTTTCTTGCTACCGTAATAACAAGTCTCTGGAGAGTGTTTCTTTTTCTCCTATTTCTTTTTATATCCACTTTGAAAATTGGCTTATGATGCTTGTATAATAAAATAATTTCCTCTCTTACAGGTACTCTAAAGGTATATTTTAGAAAGCTAGGAACTTGTGAAAAGACTTCAATATTGCAGGGGTTTTGAGTCTTTTCACTTTTAGATATGAACACCCTTTGTGTCAATTCTTTCATTAACTTAAAAAATTTTTTTTAAGACTGAAAGAACATATTTGCATTAAATAATTCAGAATTACAATTTTAAAAGTTAATATATTATTTATATTAAAATATTAAAACTAACAAAAAATATCCTTCTTACCCATTTCAGTTTCCTGGCTTTAGTCTCTGGGATCACATCTGTTCCTTCAGAGAACATTCATATGTTAAGAATATGGAAAAAAAATTATCATCAGATGCTAACATTCTTTGTACTTACTTCCCTATTTGAAAAACATTTCTGCTTTCTCCCAGGAAGATGCAGTTGAAATCACTGTCTCTCTTGCTTAAAGAGTGAGAAAAGATCTTTTCTTTTCCTCTTTATTTTTTGAATAGTGTTCTACTGTACTTCTTAATTCCTCTTTTGCTTCGAATGTTTATCTCTTCTACAATCTTCTAAATAAATTAACTAAAGCACTCACTGTCATATATATATATACGTATGTATATATATATATATCTCAAGTCACATGCAGGCACTAGGAACATGAAAAATCTGTTCAATGAACTCCTGACAATGCTGCCTCTGTGTACTGAGACAACTTGAGAAAGAGTTTTGAATAACTACATGCATCCCTGGTTTACTCATTGTCGTCATATTTGTGACCTTCAGTGGATATCTTCTTAGAAGAGAGACTAAGAAAAGCACAAGCTTTAGGTTTTCTGAAAGTTACCTAAAGAAATAAGACTTTTTGAAACTTGTCAACACTTATAGGAACAATCTTCTAACTTCCTCTATTCCCTTATTGCCAGCCTTGCACACTCAGAAACCAGAAACTGAAGTACAGCCTACTGGTATGAATAGACAATCCACAAAGTCCTCAAAGGAGTAGCATTAAGGAGGGATTAAATGTCTGCTTTTATGAGAAATTATTAAATGGATTCTGCTTCTATTTGCAGGTTATTATCTATTTCAGTTATATGTTTCAAGCATTATTATCAGTAACATATTCAGACATAAATTTATGTCACTACATACCAATAGAATGACAAAGCCATTGTCCTTTAGTCAGAACTGTTTAAGGTGCTTCATTAAAGCAACATTGTACAATTGAAAATAGGTGAGGAAACATGTCAGGAATTTTTCTGTTCCGTGTCCTACAATCCTACTTAGTGTAATCTTCTGAAAAACTGACCCTACTGTAGTACCTATGCTTGCTCACTACTTGTCTGTAATCACATTCTGTCAAAGAGGCAGATAAAATGTCTTATTTACATATATTTACATCATGACATAACCAGGCTTAAAAATACTCTGCTTCTCTTATTAGATGGCTTTGGAAAAGATGATCTGATTCTTCAGGGCAAGGTTTTTTTATTTTTCACCACAGAAACTATTACTGTGTTCCTAAGGCTGGACATTACAAGAGTTATGAATAAATGGCTCTTGAATAATTTTTGCTCAACACAGTTTAAGAGCACTACAGTTTTAAGAGCTTTAGAGATGAGTAAAATGCTATTCTCCATTCTATTCTAAAACCTTGAATATATTCTTTTGTTACATCTGAAATAAAATTAATAAAGCAGGAAAGAAAGTCTGTATTAAAAATTTACAGAACTGCACAGATATCAAGGTTATAATTCAGGCTTACTTTTCAAAAAAACAGTTATCTATTAAGACAACTGTGTAAATCATGTCAGAGTTCTTTTGCCTTCAGAGCATCAGAAAAAGATATGGCAAATAATGGTAAGAAACACCTTTGAACCTACTCTCCACACACCTATGTTGTGCCTATGAGAAAGTTTTGGGCAGATTACCTGAGATCTTAAATTTGTAATGGCTATGTGCAGTTACTCTCCCATGAGGTCCCAGAATGATTTAGCCCAACTAAGAAATACAGCAAGGGACGTCTCTAGAATTTTGCAGACACTACTGACACTGAAGTTTGTAAATCTACATTTCTGTCACTGTCTTGTCTAACTTGAGTAGTTCTTGATTTCCTGGTGGCTTACTTATTTTCTTGTGCATTGCTGTCAATGGTAATGACAAATCACATTTTAATCTGGAAAAGTGATCCAACTTGTGTACTGTATTTTTTTTAAAAGACGTTTTGAAGAAGTTAAGGAATAGAGGAATTTTGTCCCTGTTTTGACAGTAGGTAGGCTATTTTTCATCTAACTGCTTTGTTTTCCTTTTTTCCTTTCTTTTTTTTTTCTTTATTAGATAATTCAATCAATACTGGGATGTCAGTAGCCTCCTGCGATCAGCCTCCTGCCTTGAGGGACTAGGATGGGATATGTGAATGCATGATTTTTTTCTGGCATATTACCTTCTGTTGTTCATCATGTCTTTCTTTGCAGTGTGCAGATGCTCTGCATAAAGGATAAATAATGACACTTCCCCTATGTCTCATTTCTAGAAACACCAGGCAATAGCGCTGCTGGCATTTTCAATATCTTGCCTTATATCTATGTCAATGAATTTCCTAGTGTACCATTTGTAGCATTGGCAGTCTTAGCTTTACAGTGTAAGTAATTTTGAAATTCTTGCTCTTCTTTAGAATACTACATATCAAGGTGAACACAAATGCTGTGCACTGTGTTTTGTTCCATCTTAGAATCACACCTCAGATTTAGCATGTCCTTCTGCTCTTGATTTCTTGGGCACAGGGATACACGAGTCAGTATTTCTGAGCCTGGAGGACCTCAGATGAAGGATCACTTTACATATTGCAGAGCTTCACACGGGAGTCTGTGGAAATGCTCAGCCTGAACATAAAACTGGTTGAGATTGGCTAAGAAACCCTAGGATATATTTTTTGACTCATCAAGACACAAAATTGCTGTTTGAAAACTTACGTGACATTTTCATCAATATTGTTTTTCTTTTGACAATACAGTGAAGACCTGCTTAAGTGAGTTAAGAGTTCTTTTTTCCTTCTTCTAAGCTGGATATAGTTTCGAGAGAAACTTAATTACAAAATAAAAAGAGTATAGTCCATCATCATTCCCTGAGGAGTAAAAAAATGCACATCTTAAACAGCTAGGAATACTAAAATGCCAATGAATTTACAAGGCTCTGTATCAGGAGCTCTCTACTTTTCCAACAGTACTAGAATTTTACTCTTTAATTCAGCTTTGTAAGATTTCTTCTTCACATAATTCTTCAATACAAATATAAAGACTGAGGCTCCATATATTATACAATAAAGTTGTTTATTTTCAACAGGAGAGAGGAATCACTACATAATATTTCAAAGGCACCTCTAAGAAGATCTAAAATGTGACATGGCATAATAACTTAAAGTTCTTATAACAGCGAAGCATTTCTCTTTGGAAAAGCGTAGCCTTGAGATAAGAATGTCAGCTGGGGTCAGCAAGAATACTCATAAGACTAAAATGTCTTCAATGCTTTGATAAATTGAGTCCATAGCATTTCTTAGTGCAACTAGTCAGTGATCTCACTTATGCAATATGTTACATTGTGATATCTTCTCAGTTGCCAAGCAGCCAAGAATGAGTGTAAATATCAAAGCTTCAGACAAAAAAAAGTTAACATTAAAAAAAAAAAGGCTAGAAGAGCTAAAATAAGTGCAGAAAGATGCAAACTACCATCCATCTCCAGCCAATTTTACCTTCATTTAGTACAAAGCAGAGTGAAACTTCAAATCTATTTAGTTTTGTGAAATAATATTTAGTTGTTTGAGAAGGCTTAATTTTTCCCCTTTTATTGAAATAAACATACATGTTATACAAGACAACGTAGATGTGTTTACAGCACTCATTTACAAGCAGGGCCAGAAGTTGGATCTGGGGAACTACAGGCTTGTCTGACTTGCCTCGGTATCTGAGAATGCGATGGAGCAGACCAGCTCAAGTGCCATTACACTCTACATGCAGGACAGTCAGTTTGATAAAACCATATAACCATTGGCTTGTGAAAAGAAGTTCCTGCTTGACATACCTGATCTCCTTCTGTGATTTAGTAACCCACACGGTGGATGAGGGAAAGGCTGTGTATATTGTTTTCTTGGACATCAGTAAAGCCTATTTCTCATACTACTCTCTTGGATAAATCATTAACTTATCACTCAGATGAGTGTATGCTTTGCTGGATAAAAATTATAGCATACAAAGGGCTGTGGTAAACTGAATTGAATTCTGTTGATGGCCCCAGGGCCCAGTGTTGAGACCTTTTAAATGTCTTTATCAATTATTGGATAAAAGGGTTGAGTTTGCATATGATATCAGGCTGGGTATGCCAAGCTGATTGTATTGTTGGTTTGCTTGAAGGTAGAAAGGCTCTGTGGAGAGAACTGACTGAGTTGATGAGTTGAGAACAATAGTAAGAGGTTCAATAAGCTAGTACCAGGTCTTGCTATCGAGTCACACAACCCCTCACAGCACTGCAAACTTGTGGAAGACTGGCTGTAAAGCTGTTCAGTGCAAAAGGATCTGGTAGTCTGTGTCAATAGCCAGTTTAATATGAGAAAACAGTGTGTTCAGGTGGCCAAGTCAGTCAGTGGAATCCTGTATCAGAGAGTGTGGGGCAAAGAAGACCAGGGAAGTGGTTGCACTGTACCTCGCACTGGTGAAGCTGCACACAGAATACTGTTCACTTTTGGGCTCCTCACTGTGAGAAAAACGTTGGGATTCTGAAACATGCCCAGAGGAGGGCAAAAAGTCTGATGAGGGATCTAGAGCAAAAGTCTTATGAACAGTGGCTGAGGGGGCAGGGATTGCTTAGCCTTGGGAAAAGGTGGCTGAGGGGAGACCTGATATTGGCAGTCCAATCTTTATCCTTTTCATTTTCTTCCTACATTTGATATTTTTCTCCAAAACCTGATATTTTGCAATATATTTGGCTGTGCCTACTTTCTGCTTTCTCAAATTCATTTTACTGTTGTAGGAAAAGATATTCTGGAACAAAATAATCCTTGTCCTTATGTTAAGACTTNGGATTGCTTAGCCTTGGGAAAAGGAGGCTGAGGGGAGACCTTATATTGGCAGTCTAATCTTTATCCTTTTCATTTTCTTCCTACATTTGATATTTTTCTCCAAAACCTGATATTTTGCAATATATTTGGCTTTGCCTACTTTCTGCTTTCTCAAGTTGCCTTCATTTTACTGTTGTAGGAAAAGATATTCTGGAACAAAATAATCCTTGTCCTTATGTTAAGACTTAAAAGTACAATTACGTTAAGACTTAAAAGTAAAATTCTTTAGATCTTGCCTCTAGTGCCTCCTAAAAGAGTGGGTTTATTTAGTTCCTCTTTTTGAAAAATCCCAATTTCAATGAAAAATAGTGGAGTATATCTGCACACTTCCAATTACAATATATTGTTTGAAAGCGATAACTCCTGCAAGTGCTTTTGTTGAATATTTCTTATTTGTAACTGAAAAAAACCCCCCATAAATTGTATAATTATGTGTTTTGGAAAAGCAGTGTTAAGTTTGTTGGAACAGAGAAAAAAGAATCAAGGTTCTCACAGGAAAGGTGTAATATAGCTACTGTAGATTAAAAATAAGTAATAATTTAATTTAAGTGCTAACATATCATTCTGTTTTCATTTGCTGTCAATTTATTACATACATTGTAGGAGAGGAGAAGGCCTAAAACAATAACAAGGTCTTACTGGGCATTTCACTGTCACAGAAAAGAATGAATTCTCTTATCAACTACTTCTACCCTAAGCTAACAAATCAAAGCAATCAATGGGATACTTTGGACAAAGAAAGTTGAGGTAGGCAAGGGTTCACTTTCAACTAAATTATCGCAGAAGAATTTTCTACCTTTTCCGATTTCAGAATATATATATATATATACGAATGTGAGCAATACCAGCCCAGTTCCATCAGAGACAGTCAAGACTGAACATACTATTACTAGAAGTCTAATCAGACCATTTTAACAGAAGTGAAATAGAAATGTCAATACTTGAAGGCTGAGAAGATGGAAGGCAACTTTGAGAAAGAAGGAGCAGAAGAATAGCTGAAGACAATCCAGTTTAATATATGAAGAAATCTGATAAGCTGAGATATCCTGGGTCCTAAATAAAATTATTAACCAAAAAGGCAAACAATATTTTTCACACTATATTAAAACATACTAAAATATATCTATGCTATAAAACACTGACATTATTCTGCACAATGAATAATTTTAAAGGAATTTGTTCCTCTGTTTAGTATTAAGTAAATTGAATCTTTCTGCTGCTTTTTCTTCTTTAGATAGTACTTTTGCAGCCACAGTTTGAGATGAGCTGTTCTTCCTTATTAACACAGAAACATTTACTTTTATATTTCTTTTCCACCATCACAAGTTACTAAAGCATCTATTGCACTTTATGCCAAAATAAAATAAAATTGCAGTTGAACATTTAAATAATGTTTTTGAGCAATTAGGGATGTGCTGAGCATTTCAAAACAAAAACAAGTCATAGCCATCTATATCCTTTGCCAAGACCATTCAAAACCAATCTGCCTTTATAAAAACAGGTTGGGAAACACTATTTCCAAGAACAAAAAGCAATTACTTTCAAGAAGCCAGTGAGATCTGGGTCCTAATGTTTACTGCTGAAATCCTTAGTAGTTAATGAGTCACATCACTTTGTTTCAGTCACCTTGCTTTGACTGATGCAACAAAACATGACATGTACAAATAAAGAAAGCCAGAAAACTTGAACACATGCATTTTATGCAAAACTGATCTCAGTGGGGAAAATGCGCTTTAAATATCTGTACTGAAAAAGAAATAAATTGTGCTCAGGCATGTAGGGTCCCTCTTGGTAGTGTAATGTGAAGGAAGGGATACTCTTCACTCTGATATTGGGTCTGTACACTTTTGTAAGTTTCGATTGTTTTGTGTTTGGTTTGCACTGGTGTTTTTGCTTTTGTTGATATATTATTTTCTACATAAAAATTATGTAGTTGTTACTCCACAGATCCAGATAAGCACAAAGTCAATAAAACTCATCTGCAAGCAGTGCAATGTCACCTCCTAAACAGTATATATACTTATTGCCAAAAGCCGGAAACATCTTTAATTGCCTGTTCTTCCTCTTTTAATTTCACTCAACAGAAGGAAAATTAAAAAGATACTGGAATTGGCAATAAGTAGCATACCAACTGTAGAGACTTTAAATGTAAACCATAGCATAATCTCAGACCATTAGGGATTCTGTAACAGGATGCCAGAATAGACTGGACCTCCCAGGAGCCAAAGCTATTTAACAATTTGAACACAGGACTGTACTTCTAGCTTTCCTGGAAAAATAGTTCCCATGCTAAATCTGAGATAATTTTTTATTCTGTATAATTTTGATGAACTTGTTTAGAAAATTTGTGCATACATAATATGTTTAGGCATTTCTAGATAGTTTGTGGACAAATGCAACAAATTGGTACTTGGGATTTTTTTCCTTCCACAGACTAGCTCAAATAATTTTCTAATTTTTCTCATTTCAAATAATCTATTCTAAAACTTCACTCTTAATATTGTTCTGCTTTATTTTGTTGATTGTATTATCTGATTCTCTTTTTATATTTGGATTCTTCATTTTATATAAGCTGGATTCTTAAGAATGTGCTCAAAATTTGGCTATGAAATTAATCAGTAGGACAATAATGATAACTGTGACACATTTAATTGTATATTTTTCACCACTGAAAGTTTCATAAAGCTGTGTGTTTTCTTGAGTGAAAAGATAACAAGCAAATGAATAACAAATGCTACTTTGTTCACAATGAAACCCTTTCACTATTTAAGTTTTCCTTATCTTTCTGTTAAAAAAAGAAAATCTCAACATGGCTTTATTATGCATTCTGTCCATTAATTAACAATACTTTTTTATTACTACAATATCTCTTTTAAACATAATAATGCTATGAATGATTCATAAAATATTTATTTTTTTTACTTTTTTCCTAAATCAAAAGCAACAAAGAAGCTAACAATTACTTGCTATGTGATACAGCATATCATTCTCTATAAAACAGTGCAATTATGTTAATTTGGTATGAAAAGGCACCATTGGTGCAATACAGACAAATGCACCTTGAGACATTTTAATTAAGTAATTTTGCATTAAAACACCACTTATCACTTTACTTCATAAAGATTTCCATTAGACAAATTCCTCCATGCAAATGTGATTTTGTTTTTCTAGGAATAATACATCTTCCCAATTGTTTTCTTATTCCTGTAATCTTTTCCCATGTTTATGTCAAAGGCATCATGATCTAAGAGAAAATAATTTATCTCAAGTAAATGCAGAAAAACAGTTCTCTGTAATCCAGTACTATAATGTAATTCTCCTACAAAGACCTGCTATGTCATATGATGAATTTAATATTTCTGCCATTTCTCTTTCAGACTATATGACCACATAATTATCAATATGCTATAGCATGTGAATGCAGGGTGCTTGAGTTCTTAGAAAACTTCAGGAGAACAGAGATTTTTAATTCAATTTATATCCTAAGCCAGAAAACTGTGTCCTGCTTTTCAATTACCAATACTTGCAAGTTATAATATTAAACAATGTATGAATTTGTTAACAGCAAAATCCAAGTCAAAAAAAAGTAAAGAAATTGAGGCCATGGGCAGAAGCAACAAAAAGTACACTGACACTATTTTATGCCAAATAATATTGAATAATAATATATAACAGAGGCTTGGAGTTACAGTTGTTCCAAAATATATTATGTAAAGATACACAAAAGTGTAAGAAAAAAACAGAGATGCTCAAGGAAAAAGAAAAAAAAAAGTTTATCACTGTATTTCTGCCTCATAGGGTTGTGTGAGCTTTTTGAAAAGTTAACATCTAGCAAATTGATTCAAGAAAATACCCATGAAATAAAAAGAGGACACTTAGAGCACAGGAAACTTTTAATCATGGTTAAAGCTTTTTGCAAATTATGTTGGTACAAAACTGCTTTTGTACAGACTTGAATATGAGTTTTGTTCCCTTGAAAATTTACAAAAGTCACAAAAAAGAACATGAAGATGTGTTGTACTGCTGTTACCACCAGCTGCATAGTTTATTGTTTGCGATGGAAGTTAAGATTCTGACAGTGAAGTGACGATAATTGTATCTTATTATCCTGGAATATTAAGATTTCTTTTATAGCAAGGCATCAGTCCTCAGCTCTTTTGCAGAGATCCATTTCCTGAACTCTGCTGAGACACTCTGATACAGCCTCAGGGGCTACTTTAGTCTTTAGGCTGCATAAATCTTTGGCTTTTTGTATATGAATTGTATAAAGCAAGGATGATTTTCTTTACTGAATTTGCTTGAGGTTTAAAACTATTTCATCTGAACATCTGAGTCCTTGCAATTGATATTGTTGCAATCAATACAAAAAGTCCCAAACCTCAAACAACCTGAAGAAGAGCGAAATGTTTAGTATGAACAGTTGAGATTTGGTCCATTTTCACTTATCTATTTTTTATCTCCTTGATAAACACTTTATTTCAAAATAAAAATCTTAAATTGTTAAAAATTTTAAGTATATACTACTTTTACGTACTGGGATAGAATCCACTACAAATTTATAAAGATTTTTGGCCCATCTCCAACTGCAGGATGAAGCAAATATATTATAAATCAAAAAAAGGCATTTTTTAATCTCTAGTGAGGATATGCTTTGAATTTTTTCATCCTCCAAAAACAGATGCTTTGGAATCACATAATCCAGAAAAGATAGTGAGATATTCTCCATGTTAACCTTTGAGGAAAGATGCATTTGACACTTCAGGCATGTTCATGATCTGTCACTTCACTTTCTCTTGACCTCTGCAATGCAGTATTTCCCTCTGTCTCAGACATCTGAAACAGATAGTCTTAGTTTGGACTATAAGTGAAATATGCCATGAAACTTGGGTATTAATTAATATACTTTGTGAAGTTTACTGTATAATTTCAGCAAGGAATTCTCTGTTATTATTTAGGTGCTGTACAATCACACTTAGGATGGATCAATGAAATATGCAAGTAAAAGTATTTTAAATAATTATAATGAGCAAAATGACTGATATAGAAGAGAAATGAAACACATGATCTATTTCTTCTAAAGTAAAACCAGGAAGGT
This sequence comes from Turnix velox, assembly GCA_013400935.1. Taxonomy (NCBI): domain Eukaryota; kingdom Metazoa; phylum Chordata; class Aves; order Charadriiformes; family Turnicidae; genus Turnix; species Turnix velox. Next base: position 266,118 of record VZTY01000741.1, on the reverse strand, counting down.
GTCTCTCCTCATATGGCTGGATTGCTTTAGCTACAAGGTGGATGGCAGGATTACAGGTTTGGTCTATGCCTTACATTTCCAGATATCCATTAATGCACATTTATATGTAAAGTTCCATGATACAAAGCAGCTTACATAGATTCTCCTAAGAGGCTGTTTGGGAGCTAACTTCAAAATTAAGTTATATCCAATGAGCACATCTTTCATAGCTGGGCATATTCAATTCCCATTTCTTAAGGACTCTAATAATGATAGTATAAATAAAAATGGACAGTTATCTTTTGCAGAACAACTGGAGGTGTGAATCAGAATTTTCATCTAGGAAGAACATTTGTTTCATATTTGCTTATACTTCATTCTCAAAGAAAAGAATCTTTTGAACACATACTAATAAATTTTTCTGTTATGATATGTACACGAAGTATTTCTTTGGTACAAGGACCAAGAACTCATCATGATTGGATTATAAAGCCTCATGATTCCATAGAAAGTGATTTTTCTGTATGTTATAAATGGTTTACCTAAATCACTACTTTGTAGGAAAAGGGAAGGATCAAATTTCAAATTCACAGTTTTTCTTTTACACAATGTTTGCTATAAAAGCAGGGGGGCAAACATGGTGCTTTTCTTTCAGCAGTTGCTGCTTTTGAAGCTTGTATTGGCAAGGTTGTAGAGGACAGCTGCTGCAAAATGCTAAGCAAAATGCTAAATTTTTTACCTGAAAATTTATCTTGAAGTAATAATTCAATATGACAAAAAATAGTCATATGTACAGTATTCTTACTGTTATCTATATCCTTGAGACCTAGTATTATATTACACCATTATTTTAAATGCATAATTTTGTACTTCATTATATAAGAAGGCATTCAAAAAACAAATACAATCTGGTCTAATTGCAGTGCCTTTTGGTAAGATTCATGTTGGTATTTGTGGGCTGGCAGGTTTACTCAGGCATCATTCAGATTCACATACTTTAAAGACAGATCACTTTTGACAAAAATAGGTTGCGCAGAAAGCTAAGAGGAACATCTATTCCAGTGAGACAGACAGTCATTGACTTAAATGTTCTGACAGGGCCCTAGAGAGAGACAATACATTCTGAACAGTGACTAAGCTAAAATTGAACACTTATTCATCTCTCACTGTTCTTTAAATATACTTGTTCTGATCTCCTAGTTTATTGACAGAACAAAGTTGTGCCTAGATTGCATTGCACATTATGAAACCTCAAGATATTTGTTTACAAATCTCTAATTAAGTGCACCTATGAAATCTTACCAAATCAAGAGGATAAACCAGAAGTCACAGTAGATAATAAGGTAACCCTATGATATAGGTGTAAATGAGTTCAGAAGCAGTCATGCTGAATATTATTATCTTGGCAGTGATTTGTTTGAGAAAAAAAATTTATGTGATTTTCAAATGTTATGGTTGAATTTGAAGAGTAAGCAGTTGGAAAGTACACTTCTAATCAATTGACAGTAAATCTAGAATATAATGTTGAATGCTAATCCAATATTAGTAAATTATACCAGATTATTTTTATGACGTTGGTATAACCTTTGCCTTAGGAAATGAAGTGTATTTCAGAAAATTAGGGTGAAATTTGGCTACTTTTTAGATTCAGAGGTAATTTTTAATTGTTACATTATCAGTTTCAGAACATTAGCTAGAATCTGTTTCAATTGACCAGACACTTTCAATTGACCTTTCCACTCCTAAGTTCTCCATTTTGGGGGACATTAAGCTCACTAGCTCATTCTGCATTTGAGCTACACTACTAACCCCACTAAATCCCTGGTCATGTATTATTTGAAGTTGTCTGCCCTGTTAGTAACTGGTCACAAAACAGCTTCAGAAATCGCTTAATTTACAATGCGATGTGATTAAAAAACTACTTCACTGGTAAACTTTGATTGTCCTAATGAATGACACTTCACTTCTATTTCCCTATGTTTTGTTAACAGAACCAGAAAAAATTGTGCCAATCAAACTCTCTTAGAAAATACTCTCAACTAAATGGGTCAGTACAGGACAGAATATTCTACATTTACAATCAAGTATCTATTATGATGGCACCCAGAAGCAATAAGAATTGTTCAGAGAATAATCAGTCCTTATTAACCAAAGTTATTATTAATAACGAAGACCAGCACAAAGTAAGTTTTATTTGGCAGTTTTTCCTTGCTCAATAAAAGAATTAACTCAGTGTAAACTAGAACTTCTTAGCAAAACTTCCACACAGAACAGTTTCTAGTTTTCTATCTGTAGTTTCCTTTCATTGCAAAGGCAATGTGATCTAGCAACAAAATAAATATTGTGAACCTACAATTCTAAATGAGATCCACATCTCTTAAAAGACCTGTGAAAAATCCTTAGCATTTTTACATCATGAACCTGAATTCATGCATCTTTCAGCCCCCTTTGTCCTGATAAAAAGCCTTTTCTAAATACACTGAACATACAGATATTTATAGAATCATAGAATAGTTTGGGTTGGAAGGGACCTTAAAGATCATCGAGTTCCAAACCCCCTGCCATAGGCAGCAACATCTACCACTAGATAAGGCTGCTCAGTGCCTTATCCAGCCTTCCTCAACACAGGAAGGATATTGAGCTAT